>CM046450.1:24661715-25214215 GCA_025506515.1 Flaveria trinervia | reverse complement strand
TTTTATTATTATTACAATTACTATTACAATTACTATTATTATTACTACTACTACTACTACTACTACTACTACTACGACCACGACCACGACCACGACCACGACCACGACCACCACCACCACCACCACCACGACCACCACCACCACCACCACCACCACACCACCACCACCACCACCACCACCACCACCACCACCACCACCACCACCACCACCACCACCACCACCACCACCACCACCACCACCACCACCACCACCACTATTATATTACTAGTACTATTATTGCTATTATTACTATTATTACTATTATTATTACTATTATTATACTATTATTACTATTATACTATATTATTACTATTATTATTAGTATATTATTATTACTATTATTATTACTATTATTATTAGTACTATTATTATTACTATTATTATTATTACTATTATTATTATTCTATTATTATTACTATTATTATTACTATTATTATTACTATTTTATTATTACTATTATTATTATTACTATTATTATTACTATTATTATTACTATTTATTATTACTATTATTATTACTATTATTACTATTATTATTATTACTATTATTATTACTATTATTATTAGTACTATTATTATTACTATTATTATTATTACTATATTATTACTATTATTATTACTTATATTATTATTATTATTATTACTATTATTATTATTACTATTATTATTACTATTATTACTATTATTATTAATATTATTATTACTATTATTATTATTACTATTATTATTATATTATTATTACTATTATTACTATTATTCCTATTATTATTATTACTATTATTATTACTATTATTATTACTATTACTATTATTATTACTATTATTATTATTACTATTATTATATTACTATTATTATTATTATTATTATCATTATTACTATTATCATCATCATTATTATTATTATTATCATTATTATTATTATTATTATTATTATTATTATTATTATTATATTATTATTATTATTATTATTATTATTATTATTATTATTATTATTATTATTATTATTATTATTATGTCCTGCTGCGGACACCATATGTGTTTTTTGAAGAAAAGCAGATCTAACCGTTACGTTTTGGCTAAAACGTGACGGGTTTGAGAACCTAGAGGTGACGGTTGTTTTAACCGTGATCTTTTGGTCTAACTCCTAACAAAAGTAAACTGATGAAGATGCACGAGTCTAAAATAAAAGATCATAGTTTGCCCAAACCAGACTTGTGCATCTTTATCAGTGTATTTTTGTCAGAAGTCAGACCAAAAGGTCACGATTAGGGCAAACCATCACCTCTAGGTTCTCAAACCGTCACGTTTTGACCAAAATGTGACGGTTAAATCCGGTTTTCTTCAAAATTCTTACGGTGCGCCTAAAATTCCCTTTATTATTTTTGAATGGTTAATTGGATCAATAACGAAACACTGGCCCATCCGATCATATTCATGACTCACCTGAGATCACTCTCGGAAGGAAACTAATAATAGATGAGAGAAAACTCCCTAGTCCTCCTTTTTTTTATTTTTATCACAAGTGGAACTTGAACTTAACACATTTTATTATATTAATAAAGGCTTGGGGTTCTTCAACTCGATCATGGATCATTGGTAATGTCTAACTTAATGATGGTGGCTTTTGTAGTGGCAGCATCACAAGTCTTTTTGTTTATGTAAACATCCCCAAAGTGTATATCTATGTTTAGAAGACGACAATGGGTGCATGTCAAAGTACAGTGGGACTAAATTTATTGGTATTGGCGGAAATCTCACAACATAACGTTACACTTGGTCTACCATGATTACTATAGGTGAGGTGTTTTGTTTGTCTATGAATTATAATGGTTGACCAATATATTACATCATGAGTGTCACCGTAGATTGTAATTAAAGAATTATAATACATCACAGGGAATCATAAATTAAATTATAAGTTGTAGCGATCCACGAAAAGTCTTAAAATTACATCATGTTTGCCATGAATCGTTATGATTGACCATATTGACCAATAGGTACTTCACTCGACCAATATTGTCACAAAATGGACAGATCATCGCTATATGGTTACTGTCATAATTTATAAATTTATATTGTTACACAAACATATTATTCGACGAATCCTTCTAGGGTGCATTGATCGAGTCATGTTATGAATTATATCTCAATTACCTTTAAGCATTCCAAAGCTCGTTCTATACGGTGCTGTTTGTTTTTTCTACAGGAAAACATCTGCAGTCTGCGGATTACATCTGCAGACATCTGCAGTAGAAGAGGTGAACCAAACGTCTGCAGTCTACAAGAAAAAAACTGTTTGTTTTTTAACATCTGAAAAATACTAAAATATTCTGTAATTAACTTAAACCCACTTTTTAAACAATCAAATTTATATCTTATTATTAAAACAATTCATAAAAGATTTTACTACTATAATTCAACTTTTGCTTATTAATAAAAGAAATCAAACAAAACCCTAAACCCATGTCTTCCTAACCAAACTCACACATATAAACCCTTGTTCCTAATCTTCTTCACAATCACACAATCACCACCATGGGTAGCAATCAAGCTATGGGTAGCAATCAAGCTGCCCTCAACTTCCTGACCAAACTCGCATGTGTCCGCCACCCTCCTCAACTGCTCCCTCTACACCTGTTGTGGAACTCGACGGTGGCGAAGGGGATGGGGGGACGAAGGGGATCGGGGGCCGAAGGGGGAGGGGGCCGAAGTGGGTGGGGAACCGAAGGTGGCGACGACGGCTACGGTGGTGACAGTGGCGATGGTGGCGGTGGTGGCGGAGCTTGACAGGAAGAAATGGGGAGTGGGAGCGGTGGGTATAGTAGGAAAGATGTGGTTTAGGGTTCAAATAAAAGAAGAAATGGTTGTGAAGAGTTCAGAAGATGTTGTGAAGATTTCAGAAGACTTTGTTCCACATCTTCTCCGTACAGACGTCAGGAAGACGTTAGAAAACAAACACTCTACGAAGTAAAAACCTCTTCCCGCGTTTGCGTACGCGCAAATAAAAAGATGGGGAAGAAGTTTTTTTTTTAAAACAAACACACCCTACATCTTCTTTTCTTGAGTTTGTGTCGCTTAGAGTTTCTATATCATCAAATAAGAGAATTGCAACTTGTGCCATCTTTAATACAATAATATTATTATGTATATTGAACAAACTATTGAAACACTCGTCATGGTGATGATGACGGATCAGTGCCAAATATATAACATAACTAATTCTCAATGAAAAATAACTTGAGAATGTTTAAGAAAAAGTGGATGCGAAAAAGATCGTAAATTGTTATATATCCATGAATAATAATTAAATTCATATTTGTCTAAAAATAGCCCTTTTAACGGCTATTTTCTGTTATGGTTGTATTACCTCATTTACTACGTGCATGACGCGACTCGTGATTGAACCTCCGTTGTTGCTACCGCAACTAGCTAGGATGGGGGTGGTGTTCCAAATGATGACACGTATGACATAGCATAAGGGTGTCTGATATTCAAATCGAAATAAAAAAACTCGAAATTCGATTCAAGTAAAAAATTACTAATTCGAAATTCGATTTAAGTTTTTAAATTTGAAATCGATTTAGTTCGAAGTTTAAATATGAATTCAAATCGAATTGCGAATTTGTAATCTCAATTTGATTCGATTCAAAATTTGAATTAGAAATACACACGGTTACACTTATTTGATTTATATATTAATTTAGAATATGCACATGAGAAAATAAGAATTAAAAGTTAAAAAATATATAATCTAAAATTTTAAATCTAAACTGATATCTTTTAACTTAGTAGGTATTAAATTATTTTATATGATATGGTTAGTTATTTATTTTGAGCATTTCATATTGGATCTTTCAGCTAAATTTAAAAATATTGTTTGATTAATTGTTATTTTAATAAACAAAGTAAATTCCAATTCAATTCGAATTTGATTTTTTTCCGATTACGAATCGAATTAGAATCATGCTGAAAGTTTCAGATCCGATTCCATTTGCATTCGACTTATCTTTTACGAATTCGTATTGAATATGAATCATGTTTGGAAATTTCCTAACTCGACTTGTTGATTTGATGAACACCCCTACTAGCATGCATGACCCAGCTTGTGACATCACTCCGTCTCCTTTTAAGTTTTTATTCTGGCCTTTAAACAGTAGGGTATTAGTAGTGGAGAGTGTGATAGGAAAAAGAATGTTATGTAAGGAAAGATGATGGTAGTGGGTTTTTGATAGTTAAATACTTTGTAATTGTTAGGGTTGATAAGATGTATTAACATGGTATGTGACATTGCTTAAACAAATAAAATTAAAATTTGTGCAAAACCACCGTGAGCCCACCAGCATATCGTTAGCCAAAGTCGATAATAACAAATGTCAATAAGTAACGAATGTGAAACAAAACTTCAATAATACTATGGTTCCCTAGCTTCGAACAAATTTATTTCGCTTCATTATATATCAACTATTTGATAAAGAATCCTCATAACTTTGAGTATAAATGTTATACTTATACATCATAATCTTTACTTTAAGACATGAATTACTTTTCTCTTTATAACTTTACCTTTTACTCTCTTGTAATTTTTCTTGCAAGTGAAATAATAAAGCAAATAGTGTGACTTTATTAACATTACACAAGAAATTGAATTACAGCATGAAACAAAGATACAATCATGTTCATCACCAAATCACAACATAGGGACTAGCCCCCTCTAGATCACTAGACCTCATCAATATTATTATTATTATTATTATTTTTATCTACATTCTGCAGGTAAACCTTGAGGGAACCTCTTCAAATCAGTGCAATAGTTATAGATCATGAAGTTCTTCTGAACCCATCTCAATCTTCTTCTACTATATGCATCAAGCTGCTGGCTTTTCCACGCCCCATTCATGAACCTCGAACCGGTTGAACCCTGCACGTTGAAGTTCCGATAGTAGGCCGTAAAGGGTGCCTTCGACCAGTCGGTTTTAACCAAACCGCCCCTCGTGGCCCAGTCGTCGGCGTTCCATAAACTCGAGTGGATCCTCATGGGTTGGTTTTTAGGAAAAGGAACACCTTTTCTCTCTGCATTTGGAAATACTCTTATTGGAGTGTTGTCCACCAAGAATCTGTACATTCAAGAAACCATTATGTTAAATTGGTTATAAATTTCAAAGATTCTGTGTTATTAATCAACTATATATCGGGATATAATAAGAATTATATTACAAAAGAAACCTAATCTAATCATAACTCGTATAGATATAATTAAAATAATTCTTTTATATTCTATCGCTAACATAAGTTTTTAACGTTGATATTTGCTTACACTATTTGTCGTGAATCCCAAATGATCGAGTAGGTGTGAAAGTTCTTCGTTGGGTCGAACCAAAGGTAGAACTGTTGCTCTCTGTTACCTTTCCCTTGAGTGAAGACATTGGTGTGCACGATATACGGGTTACCGCTGGTGTTCCCCAAGAACTCAAAGTCGATTTCATCATGTGTTGGTCCTTCTGATGACAACTGCAAAAGATAAACATTAAAACGTATGCATCAGACTACTTGTAATCATCTCATCATGTCGATTTCCACCCACATGTTGCTTTCATCAAAATTCCCAAAAGTAAAAAAAAAAAGGTTAAAACTTTAAAAAATATCATATCGTACAACCTTTACAGCATGGTTAAGTAGGAGTAAAAGTAGACAGATAAATTGACAAATTTAATAGTATATTTAGTAAAACTAACATGATTTGGTACGTTTAACATAACCCTTCACTTAAATATCAGTTAAAACTTACATAATACGCGGTTACGGTTCCTGCAGAATTACCAGCAACAAGCTTGAGCTGCATATCAATCCTCCCAAACAAATACTCTCTCTTGGACTTAAAACCCGACCCGGAAACCTTATCCAACGAGAGCGACAACAGCTGACCGCCATTGAAGATCTTGGCCCGTTTATCGCCCCACGTGAGATCAAAATCTTGGTAAAAGCTGCCAGCAGAAGCAGCCATGAAAGAGGAGCTTAATACTGTCATTAGAACAGTAAAAAGCATAGGTTTTGAGAAAAAAGATTTCATTTTTGAAGGTTTTAATGAGGAAGAATATTGTTATTGTTGTTGTTGTTGTGGGTTTTGGGTTTCAGAAGCATGCAGATATATATAGAGTAAATGAAGAAGAGTGAGAGTGTATGAAGGTTTAAAGAAAGGTGACGAAGCTTGTGAGCAGATGCCAACTGGTGTGGGGAAGCTGGTGCCAGCTGAGCAGTAATAATAATAATAAAAGCTGGAGCCTTTGGTAGAAAGGATATATGGATTATTATCTTGATTGAATTTGCTTTTTATGATGGGTGATTCTTGTCATAGGTTTTGGGAATTTGTATGGGTACAAAACCTACCAATAATATTCCACCATTAACACTGAAAATTGTATAAATTTACAAAGAATGTGAAGATAACCAGCTAAATAAAGTAGTGAATCAAAGTAATCCATGATTATGCACTTGTTAGTTTGTTATAATTTATATGAAATCATATAAAATCATGAAAATCTAGGAAAAATCGTCGAGACTATAATCAAGATTTAGATTAAGGATTCGGATCCAATATTATCCAAGATTATTATCTGTTGCAACGTATTTTATTCATATTTAATGTTATGTGTTGCTCTACACAAATTAAATACAAATCAATAACCATATTAAAGTTTGTGATCCAATTTATGCGTCCATTTGTGATTGTTTACGTAGTTCTATCCAGATAAAATATTAATTTCCTTTTAAGTTTAACTTCTTTTTTCATAGATCTATATATGCATCTATAACTTTTAAATTGGTTTTACATCATAAATAGTATAATTTAGCTTCTTGACACGGTTTACACCAACATACAAATTAGTTTTTTTCCTTTCTAGAACGATTAACTAACATACCCGCAATTATTTCTAATTTGTACATTTGTTGCCCTAAATCACTTGAGACTGGAATACCTTTTCACATATCTTGATACCAGACTAGAAGTCATTTGGTACATAGAACTTAGTTGGTAAAACTTCATTATAAGTTGAGGGTTCTCTTCTCTAGTTTTGTGTGTAATATTCATGTTCTAAAAACCTTTTGCATGAAATACTTAAAGATTAATTGTTTATTTTATAGACTCGTGCAAAAGTTATATTTTAAAAATGTTGGTGATCAAATGGTTCCATGAACCTCAGGGAATAGGCATGGCCCCCCTTGCTTTTGGCCTTGGGATTCATTGGTATTGAGAAGTGGATGACAACCATACTATATGCTTCCAAACATTATTACTTCATTTATTATATGCATGGTCCTCAAAAGAGGGGTTCTTGGAATCAAAACATTCTTTTTATAAAAAAATATACTTATTATGTGTTCAAAAACCATGTATGAAAATTCGACTTCATCAAACCAGCATTTTGAAAAGCTGTAAGTCATGGCTGAGCCATGTGTAGTCTTGGTTAGAGAGTTAAACGTGTCGTGTTTGTAAGAGTTTGAAGGGATGAATTTGACACGAACCACAAAATCAAGTTAGAGAACTCAAACACAACATTTCTATCTATAGGTTGACACAACCACAAGCCCCTTAAATTAAACTTTTTTAACTTTTACATATTACCACTATAAATTACAAACATACTATACATACACATTATATTATACTCTATATAAAAAAGTCTTAGATATAGTGCCAAGGGCAATTTAGGTATTTCAAAACCGTCAAAACTAATATTCATTTCACTTTTTAACTTTTGCACCACTTCAACACAACCACTTTCTAAAGTTATATAGAAATAAATGACCCGGAATCATCACATCTAACTAGAAGATGTTCATGTGTTCGACTCCATACTCGTTCTTAAACTAAAAATCAAACACTATAAAATTTATGTTAAGTTTATATTGTGTTTTAGTGTCATGTTATAAATTAAGACTGTTGGTTTCAAAGACATAAGATAGGTGGTCTAACTAGTGAATTTCGTACCAAAGATCATTTTTCAACTCAACTTATAAACGAATAATAAGATTTGGGTCATGTAATTTTGTTTGAAATGCAACCGAAACCTAATGGCATATCAGATTTACCCTATATAGGCCTATAGAGGTAGTCCAACACAAGTGATTGATACGATACACCTTCGACCTTCTAGAAGTTACTTTATGAAACAGAATTAAGCTCTTGTACAATTTCTTCATTTTAGATATATAGCTAGAGCTAAGCATGTTCTAAGAATGAGTCGGGTAGGGGTGTAGGGGTTTCATGATTGTTTGGTATCAACCTTAAGTCCTTAACAACTTATGTTGAATCGTCAATGATTATAGGTTGAGTTAATAATCAAAATAAGTTTGACACGCGTGTAAAGTTACTTTTAGTTTAGGATAGTCTTGTGACATGTATTTGAATAGATGCACTTAAATGTTGGTAACACAAGTAGTTGAAACTTAAAAGAGGATGGCATGAATGAACGAAAGATTTTTTAAGTGCATGGGCCATTCACTTGTACTATTTCCATTGACATTGACTTATCCAATTCCAAATACAAAGTTGTAGAGTTTTCAAAGTGCCCAACTCTCATATTTGTCTTTCTCTTTTACAGTCAAAAATGACAAAATTGTAGGGTTAGAGAAAGATCACTCATGAATGATGATGCATGAACAATGAAATCAAAGAATTGAATGTGGATGGGATTAAATTGGACCCGAAACTTAAAGTTTTGCGACCCAACGGGTCCAAGCTAAAAGCAATCCAGGTCAAGTCGATATTGTAGGTTTTGTCATTTTAAAACTTATAACACGTGTTTGATCCGGTTTAGGTTTGATGAACTCACTTAAAAAAATGGATAGAACAACCTTAAATAACGTTTTTTCTTCCTAACATTAATAATAATTTTTAGGGAAAAACTAATTAGCAATTAACTCTTTCATTTTAATATGGTACTTGAACTTTGCTTTGATTGAAAAGTGATAATCTTTGGCCGATCCTTGTCAGAAAGCCTTGTAGTTGTCACAATTTGGCATGCTCTAGATCCAACTTAAACCATTAATATATATATATATATTATATATATATATATATATATATATATATATATATATATATATATATATATATATATAATATATATATATATATATATATATATATATTTCTTAAATCATATTTTGAAACAATATTTATGTGCAAAGCAATTACAATTAGCCTACAAAAGGCGACATTTGTTTCTCTTTAGCTTAATTAGGTTTTTTTTTATATAAAACGAGTTTTTTCACGTGTCACTATGTGACACGTTCGTACGATGACCGTTATTATGGTAAAGGGTGTGAACTTTGCAATTGATGTCGAAATCTGTAACACGCATTGCCTCGTTAACGTTAATGTGGTTATGCCTCGCAAACTGCAACGTAAACACGGCCTAACATTAAAATTAACGGCGAAATAGTTTAATCAGTTTCTAGCAAATAAATCTAAATATTTTTTTTATCAACAAGAAAAAAAGATTTAAAAATGAATATAAAAAAGCAAATGAAAGAAACTGAAATAAAAAACAAGAAAAAAAGATTTAAAAAATCGCAAATAATCATGTTGGGAGTGAAGACTCAGAATTGAACCCGAGTGGGGTGTAGGAGTTGAAGGCATTACCACGAAGGCAGTAGTCCATCTTGTTTAAAAAGACCAACATGATAAAAGCATGAAAGCCAAAATAAATGTTTAAAAAACTTGCACCGAAACTTCAAACCGAAAAGTTAAAAATAAACATTTCAATATCCTAACCACTCGTGTGTAACATGTGTTGAAAAGTTAAAGTAAAAATAAATATAAATATTAATTATCAATCACTATTTATAAGTATGTAATATATACACATACGAAGAAACATTAAATAAATATGTGTTTATATAAATTACATAAAAGAATCAAATACATAAAAAACAATACTACTGTTTAATTTCCTAAAACTTTTATTGTGTACAAATATTTAATCATATTCAATTATCAAACTTAAAAAACTATCTTTTTAGAATGACTTTCGGTATTATAGTGCCTTGTAATTAAAATATAAAAGCTAAAGATATACAGAAGATATGTTTTATAAGATGCCTATTAAAAAAATAAGATAACAATACAATTAATTGAACAATATTTTCTACTCGATCACAATAAGCTTAATAGAGTAAGTTTTTACCGGATTGTTATACATTGGTTGCATCCATAAACGAATCACGCGAACTTTGATTGTATAATCATAGTGTGATATGTCAAGATTTTTTAAAAAAGCTACTTATGATACTGATAATCTCCTGTTAAGCAGTATAATTTGATAATTTGTCTCTAACGTATAAACCAATAAATAAAAATAAAAATAAACAAAGTGAGGTTATGATCGTAGGACAAATAATGTCAATAGTAAGGTTTATCATTAAAAACTTGTTTTTGTAAATCCAAGTGTACGTAATATTATAATTGAATTGATAATAAAATAGGTCAAAAATAATGATTGTGTGTATAATAGAGAAATAAAAAAAGTTCTTCATACATAATACTTGTATTTTTATTGTACAATAAGACATTTCATATAATTATCAAATGGCTTTGATGATGAAAGAACAATAAATAAATAAAAAAAGTTATTGTATATATATAATAAAATAAATATATAATCTAATATAATAACACAAAATCTTTATATGACGCATGGTTATTTTCAAGCATATGCATGTCATTGCTACTTAGGATTGTACATGTGTTATCAGCATAATAAATTACAATTATAATAAAAATCTTGACTTTAAAAAGGTGACTTAATAACTTTTATTTATACCATACTAATCAAGATAATTATTTATATAAATAAATAATAATTTATTAAAAATAGTTTAATGAGACTGAATATCATTAAAATATAATTTAATTTGTAGTTAAGCATTGTTAAAGCTAAAATATTTCAAAAAGATATCTAAAGAGATTTATGGATGTTTATTAATAACAGAATCTTTTTTATACTATTGTTTATTACTTAAATATCTTTGTTATATGTAATAATTTTATTGATATGTTATTTATAACATATAATCATATATTAGTTTATACATATATATATTAATTCATTATATATTTTTTATTTCAACCTGTGTAACACACGAATATCTAACCTAGTAGTATATAATGCAGATATATATTATACATTATTGTTCAAATATAGAACATTTTCAAAATATGAAATTATAACCCAAAAATCTTAGATAAATTGTTATTATTGAAATTTAAAATTTGTAAGTTTTAAATTTTAAATCTTGACTAATTTAGTTCGTTATTATTAGAAAAAATCTGGATTGAATTGCAGATTAAATAAAAAATTAAATTTATTAAATTTTAAATTCTAATTTTAGACAACTGTTTAATTGACATTAATATTGTTTAAATATGATTCATGATTCTTCTTAAAATCATATTACTAATAATTTGACACGTGACAATCATATGCTATTAAGGTGTATGTGACCACATAATGTTTAAAATCTTGTTACATGGTCTAACCTAGTTTCATTTATTATATATAGAGATAGAGATGTTAGATACTCACATCCCAACGTATACGATCAAATTAAAATTAATTGTGTTTTTAATCTGATGTTAGAAACTCACACCTCATTGTGGATGATCAAAGAAAAATTAATCATTTGTTAAAAAGAAACTTGACATTTTTGTAAGTTTGGAGCAAGTGTAGTTCCCTCTTCCATCTCAAACCTCCAATACATAACAAATAAAAAGAAACTTGACATTTAGTTATACGACACACTATTTGTTAGTTTACGTCTTTGTTTCAAAAAATGGAAAAAGAGTCATAAGAGATTAAGAGAACTCAAACAAATTTGTTTTGTTTACCGATACAACTTCTTGAATTTGTTTCTTCTAACAATAATTTTATCCCTCGTTCGTGTTAGAATTTAATTTGGTCACAATTATATCTTGTAGATCACCAACATCCTAGAAAATATCATTTGATGTTACTTTTGTTTGTTGATTATCAAAATCTTTTATTTTAATAAATAAAAATAATGAGTGACACATGTTACCTTTGTAGGTCATTCAAAAATTATTTTCTCGCATCTCTCTACTATTAGATATTAGGGAAAATTTATATATCCTCCTATAAACCTGCATAAATACATATTTTCCTAGATCAAGTTTCAAGATCATTATACATTATGCATTAAAAACTTATGTTTAAAAATATGTAATTTAACAAGTATATAAAAAGAGATATATGTAATTCTCCCTAAATGTTAGACGTCATGTGTCAACTTTTGATAAATTTTAGAATTTGATTTTCCATCTTTCTTATGTTAAATAATTATGGTTATGATTTTCTTTAATTGACAAATAATATGATTATACCCTAAGTCATTGTCTTTACTTTTTCTTATTAAACAACCTTTAGAAATATATGATACGATACTTTTAATAAAACATTTAAAAAATTATTTAACTTATATAATAAACATGTTTCTAACCTAGTATAATAATTATGTATATCTTCTACAAACAAAGTCTACCATTTAGGGGTTGTGAATATTTTAGTATAATTGTACTAACTTTGTAAATCATGGTATTCATGAACACAAGTTGAGAGATACGAAGTACATACTTGTTTAAGTTTATAACGATCATTGGTATTAGAACTCTATTAGTTTTTAGGAATAAAACCTCTTAGCAATAAGGATTCTAATGGGGTATGGGGCAGCACCCATGCGATCAGAGTCCAAAGAGCAGCAAGCAACCGCTAGGGAAGATTAAGGGACAGAGCATTAGGGTCAAGCTAAAATGATAACTCTTGGACCTCCTAATCCCTTGAAAACAAGCTTAGGGGTTGTTTGGTTGGGTTTGACTGACCCTGGTCAGACGTAGAGTGTTTGGTTGGTTACCTCTTACTGGAGAAGATGTCTGACTGAACCACTTATTCGATCAAGCCTAAATCAAGATCTAACCCGAGTCAGACGTGGAGGCAGGTCCAGTGAAGTGACGAGGGTCTAGTCTGCGATGGTGAGGGCGACGACATGGGGTCTGGTCAGCGGTGCTGCAGGCGGTGAAGCCGAAGAGAAAGGGGAGACCGAAGACGGAGATCAGAATTTGGTCCAATCAAATATCCAACCAAACAGACTTATTGGTTCAGACATTTTATGGGTCAGACCTCTTATTTGTTCACACATCTTATTGGTTCAGCATTTATCCATTCAAAAGTTACCAAACAGACCCTTAGTCATTTTAGTCATGTTTCATTCAAAAATTTCATAGCATACACACATATTTGTCCTTGATCAAAATTCTAAATTTTATCCGATTAATCAATTCGAATTGAAACAACAAATTATGTCAATCTGAAGTTATATCTCGGCCCTTAGAATAATCAAATGTTTTTCTTACGAATCCCCAACGGTTCATCAATCACAAGAACATAACTCGAGGCACGTAAAATAAAAAATATTATATTCTAGCATTTCTAAAATAATTTTCGTAGCCAACTTAATGTATAAGTAAAAGTTATCATATGTAATTTAAAGATGACACAACAACACTAAAGTCACGAGTTGGATTGATAAAAATAAGGGGCAATGAGTGTAAATTACCGATATGACTCTATAAACAACTTTTGTAACGCGTAAATATTAAATTCCTTTCAATAGGTGAACCTCATTTACACACAGACATGGAGTTACCAATAAATAAAGGAAAAATAAAGTATAAATAAAATAGCATATTCTAATTTTATAAACTTCCCAAGTGACACCAAAATTGTAACTATTTGGTTGAAAATCATAATTTTATAGTATAAAATGGGCGGTTTTTATTCTCAAGTTAAACCAATTTCCACAAATTTAAACACCAAATCCTTGCAAATCTTTGTTTCAAACTATGTTAATGTATAACTCAAATTCTCGGCTCATGCACCTTAAATACAATTTGGTTTTCAATCCTTGAATCTACTAGTTTTTCTTACAAAAAAATCTACTCTAAGCTACATGAATGATCAACAAAAATTCCAAAAAAGTCAAAATGGGCTAAAAGTAATTTAGCTTCAACTTCTTCCATTTGTTTGAATGGAATTCTTCCACCTCTAGTATGATGATCCTTCATGCATACCACTTGACTTTACCTATTTGACATTATTAATACCACTTGACTTTACCTATCTGACTTTCTTGATACCACTTGACTTACTTATTGACTTTCGTTGACCTTTGCTTTATTTTACCACCGGTTTTATACCTTCTTGATTATTGGGTAAAATACACCATCAAAAGCTTTAACCGTCTTCTATATCACCAGTAATACCCCATCTGTATATAAATAATCAATTACCGATTTTAAGATATAAAAATATAAAATCTAGGCAAATAATTAAGTATATTACTTATCTGTAATAACTTCTAGTATTTATATGGTTTCAGATATCTGTGTATCCATTTACATACAATTACTCTGTGTCATATCAACCCTATCTTTCTATCTCTAGCATGATATTCTGATGGTAAAATATCTTTATATTTATGTAGAATGTTGAAAGTTTAACTCATATAAAACGAAAAATATACTTCCATGATGTTATAAAGAAAAAGATAAATCAATCCTATATATATGTACCTACTCCACTTAGACTAGAATTAAGAACTTCCATGGTGTGTCCATTCGACTTTGTTTTACTCAAACTCCTTCCGCTCAAACTTCTCTATCCATTCAATGAATGGCATCAAAGTTTGTCAATCAAAATTTCACTTATCATTTATTGAGTATAACAGTGGCGGAGCTTAACCAACTTGGTAGGGGAGCGGGGGCGAAATTATTTTTTTTAAGGGGATGAACTCGATATTTATATAAAAATTAAATTACCGGGTCAAAAATTTACAATATTGGGCTAAAATTTAACACTACGGACGAAAAAAATAGGGAGGACGGCAACCCCCCCCCCCCTCTGGCCCCTTAAAAGCTTCGCCCCTGGAGTATAACACTTCCAACTTCATTAATTATATAATATATTACTCCCGGTCACCTAACCGTATTTTAGGCTGATCTTGGCTACTGAAAGTACAGAGGAGAAGATCTTGGCCGTTCAAAGTTGACGGTTATGATGAAAAATAGCAGTTTTCTTTTCTGCAGTTCGTCTATTTCTGATGTTGACCTGGTCTTTAGGTTACCCATGTTCTACTCAACCTCTAACAACCCACGACCTGTTCTTTGTGGCAGTTTCTTTTGTTTCGTCTACTATTGTGTATTGCCGCTAAGTACAACACTGAGCACAAAAGATAAATATAATAAACTACAATGACGCTATACATATTAAAAAAAACTATAGCCTAAAATAGTCAAATGTGCAAAGCAACATATCCGTAAAATAATATAATAAAAAAATAGTTCATGTCATTCATAAAATACAAAAATAATGGGTAACTACAATGATAGCAGCTTTTCTCACTATGTGCTTAATAAACAACTGCTTGATGTACATGTACTTTATATACATGAACAATAAACAGTTAACTTATTATTAAATAATAGTAAAAGAAAAACCACAATATTAGTTGTATAATATTAGTTGTTTAAGAGATATAATTGTGTGACCTGTTCATAAAAAACAAATTTTTTTTAAAATTCGATGATCAAAAACAGTTATCACACACACTGTTTGAACTGAAAGTTAATGAGGAGTTTTTTTTCTTATTTTTGGTGGTGGTTGTGGGTTTTTGTCAATTCAAACACTTATATAAATAGCAAATAAAGGTTTATTTGTAATAAATTTTCATATCAAAGCCTTTGATATTTGGTAAAAATATGGCATTTCAATGGACACCTGAGAAAACATACCTGTTTGATGGCATGGAGGAGAAAGAGAAGCTTTGTTACCCAATGCTAGTACTCTCTTGCCTCATATGTTTCTGCGAAAGTGTAAACCTCTACCAGTTCAGTAAATACATTTTTATACAACTAATATTTATTCTTTTATCAAGTTTTATACTATGAATATTTGTTATGCAGATAGACTCACCGTTGCAGAATCTATCGGAGGAGGTAATGGTATTTATATTGAATCTTTGCTAAGTCATGATTATTGTTGATTGTGTTTGTGTATCATGACCAGGATGACAACCTTAACATCAGCACTGGTGGGCGACCCTTCACACCCTGTTATTACAAATGAAAACTACAAATAACCCTAGAGGTATAATATGAAATGATGCTAAAAATGTTCAAACACCTAATTTTTGTTACATGTTATTCATTGTTTTTTATTTGATCAAATAGGGAAACATGATAAGGCTAATGAAAGATGAGAAAAATGTATGCTTTAGATTGCAACCTAAACTTACATGTCCTAATATATTTTTTATATTTAATGTTTTAACACTTGAATGTATATTACTTATGTACTAATGTATCCTCTGTTATTTCATTTGATCAAATAAGAAAAAAACATCAAAGATGAGAAAGCTAAAAAACAAGTGTCCTAATACCCTTTTCAATTATGAACTAATGTATACTCTGTCATGTGTATGTTGTTGCTTGTTTTTTCAATTACCTAATGCTTATTTGTTGTTTTGGCTTAACACCTATTTTTAAACCATCATCACTTTACAAAAAAAATTAAAAGGGCTGCAAATCTGTTAAACTGGAAATGGGATGAAGTTATTGAGATTGACAACATCGATGAGACGATTGACGACGACATAGGAGACACGGCAGATTCTCTCGAAAAGTTCAATGAAAAACTTAAACTTCCAAATATTGTGATTAACAACCGCAATCGTCCTAAATCTGTTTAGGATGTGAAGTTGTGTTCATGAAAGTTTTTAGTAGCTTTTTGGTTATGGTACTTCATTTGTGTTGTTTTGGGTTCAACTCTTTTGACTTTATAATTTTAAGGTTGTACGTTGTTTTGTGTTTATGATATTGTCTTTGAATTTTTATTTCTTCTTTGATAGAAAGTTGGATAGAAAAAACTTTATATATATTGTGTAGGAGAAAAATCAAAGTTTTAAAAAATAAACCAATTAAAGATGACCACAAAGATACATTGTTCACGTCATTGTTATTTTATAAACAATACCATAAATAACTTAAAGTACAAACATCTTAACGATTATCAGATGAAAAATATCCAAGCATCTTAACAATTATCAAATCTTAGCAAAAATTAGAATAAATTTTTCATATAATGTAGCATATTGATATGAGTAATACTAGAAAATACAATAAAATTACTAATAATGTCAAATGAAACTTAACAGTGACAGTAAAAGTTGTATCCAAGATACTAATAATAATAATAGTCATAGTAGTTTTGATAATAGTAACAATATTAGTAATAATAGTAAGTGCATAATAAGTGCATAATATAGATCAGTTGTGTAAATAGAGAAAAAAACATATGCAAAGACATTATAAAATATGTTTTTTTTTAATTTCAAAAGCACTCATGATTTAAGTGATTGTACAAGTAATGTCAGCAGTGTCAACTACAATGAAATAGTTACTGGATAAGTGATTTACTTATACAATATTAAAATTATAAAATCTATGGTTTAAATTAATATATTTCTAAATGGACTGAGTTATAGCAATGTTTCAAGAAAGTTAAGATGGGTTTTAAACAGTTGCAAGGGTAGTGGGACAGTTAAGCACATTGTTTCTTGATTTCCAGCACTGATTTTGTAGGTTTATCATGTATGGTCTTATAAATTTATTATTAGGCATTTGTTTCATTAATTGTTGTTTGAGCTTCATCTTCTAAGTGAACCTCTGAAGGAAACAAAGGTACTTTACTTATAGTTTCAAATTATTAATGTGATATGTATAGCCTATGAAAGTATGTGGTGTTTGTTAGGTTGTATGAAAATATAAAGCATCATTCCTAACATTTGTGTTTCACATATTAGTTTATAGGTAGATCGAAGTCTGCAGTTTGCCTGTTTCAGAAACTTTAACATCATACTTTCATAACAAGTAAGTATTTTCTCACATTATAAATGACATGCTTCTTTGGTTATGTTGTTCATATGTATGTAGATTAATGAAATTTGAATGTTAATACCTTAAAGTTATGAGTTATGCTGTTACAACTTATATGCTAAATCTAACCCAAAACGGGGAAATGAATCATCTATTGAGGTAGTGAAAGGCAACACAACCCCGTTGTGACGTTATACAACTTTCACAGATACAAAAGTGAGAGTAAATCATCACAAACCTAAACCAAAAGAACAGGGAAAATAACTATACATCCAGCATGCAAAACAACCAACAAATACAAAGCAAGCATGACGCAAAACATACCTTAATTCAACCGAAAAAACACCATAATAATGAAGTATCCAAAGTAGAATCACACCATCATCTTCTTCCATGTGTAATAATGAAGTACCCAAAGCAGAATCACACCATAATAGTCCTATTCAAGTAAGAAATATCGTCAAATTGTTCAATTAAAAAGAAACAAAATCCTTATCATTGATCTATAATTAAGTAATTCCGTCTCCTTTAGCATCAAGAATAATCCGGTAATGCCAACCTCAAACCGACCTTTTTTCATCTGCCATGACTGTAACCCTAATCGAGATCCTTTCATGGATCTGACTGAAACAATCCGTGGATACAACAATGAATACCTATCAATGCACAAGAATATATGTAAGAATCATTCAACAAAAATATATCTTTAAGGCAGATGAGGATGAATATTTAACAAAAACTTTCGAACCCTAACCCCGTAAAGGCCGATTCTTACCAAGAAGCACATGGAAATTCAGGTGCCGAAGAGATAATACGATTTCCGAGATAAATAGGTTATGAATCTGAACTCGATATTTCGATATCACCGGATATGGCTTAGATCTAGGAAAGACGACGATGATGCACGCGGTAGGGTTTTGAGGACCTGAAGCTTCTCGAACTGAAGGTGTGAATTCCAATCGTTTTGATATTTTGTATATATTAATACTTCACAATTGACCCTTCCAGATTGAAGTATTTCATAAACACCCTTCATTATATTAGATTCTTGCTAAGTACTCATAACTCACACTTTTATCAGGTTTCAAAAAGTATACAAAAATCCAACTTAGGTGGTAGAAACATATATACTTGGCCATCATGTCTTTAATATTATTATATATAATAGTAATTGCCTTTCATTATTCTTATATTATTATTATTTTTATTATTTTAAGTACTTTATTTTTATTGGTACCACTTCTATTGTTAGTAAGTATAAAAGTTTTACTTAACATTATTAGTAAATTTTGATATTTCTTGGTACTTTGAAACCATTCTTGCCAACCATTACAACACGCCGTGCTTGGTTATGAAATCAACTACTACTTTTCTTTTGTTGTTTCACTCTTTCGGAATATGTCTTCTCGGTTGTAAGTACTTTTTTTATTTTTAACATATACTGTTGTCGTTTTTTTAGTTTTGTTTTAGCATTATTGTTATCCATGTTGTTATCAATTTACAGTGTGAGATATTATTGTTAAATTATGTTGGTTTACAATGTGGTTACCTTTGAAAACTCTAATTTTATATGTATTATTTGCATTTCTTAAAAATCTCACTTTTCTAACATTGTGTAATCACTATGACTGCATAAAAATTATATAATAATCACATTCAACATTTACTAGAACATGGATGATCATCAAACTGTCGCCACATTTGAATCGCTAAAACACAGTGGAGTATGGTATAATCTTACGGCTGTACGGGTTGTTCTTATGCGGTATGTTTTGATAGCATCAATATATTATTGTTTATGTTATATCTTTATTTAATTTCTTCAAACATATTGATGATTTTTGAATCTTTCTTTTTTTGGCTACTTTTACAGGTTGCAAGCCGTATCGTAAAAGCATGTTGTTTGGATGTTTTTTATGTTAGATTTGTTATGGACTTTTTAGTTTGTGTGTCACAAACCCGGTGTTCTCTTTTCTTGACCATAACTTTGTAGACGATGTATTCCTTTGGTGTTTGTCTTGTGATCATTAACTGGATGGATCCTTTTGTCTTTTAAATTGACACAACCCGACCAACAGACGGATATAAAACTAGTTAGTATAACTATGCCATTGATCCAAGTAAAATTCCATTAGCTCTTAAAAATTAAATTAATAGTCATCAATCCAAGACAATGAAATTAGGTTCTTCCACTTTGAGCGCAAGATGACACCTAACTTGTCTCTGGCGCGTCCGCGTTGAATTTTCACTAGTTTAAACTTGTATGTGGCGCGTCAGACACGTTCAATTTACATTCAAATGAGTATCGCAAACATAATGAATAAAGAAAACAATATACCAAGACTATTTTAAGTATACATATATAAATAATTATTTAACTTTAACAAGAATATATTTGCTGGTCCGTGAATCATGTTCCAAGTTGGTGAAAGGGAACCTTTGGAAATGAATGCTTATATTGTATTTGGTGGGTGGCGAGTGTGAGACATGAAACCGGCGGTGCACCCATCACTCCCGTGGTCCTCTTTATGTTAGCAAATTGTTTTTTTAATTATAGGCTCTATTTTATAATAGGAGTTACTATTTTTTATTCAAATGACAAGCAAATATGATAACTATTTCTGATTAACAAAAACTAATTTAATTACATTTGTTGACGGTTTTATAATCTCTTGAATAGATAAGAGTATATTGGTATGTTATATTGTTAAATTAAAATTCGTATGTGTTCTGATTATAATAATTTTAAAGGAAATCTAAACAATTTGAAGAAATATTTGAGTTCCAATTTACCCCTCTCACACAAATGTATACTAGTCAAAAAAATAATAATAAAATAAAAAAGAATCCACATCTTTTAACTTATGTCATATTGCTGTATTTTTTTGGCAGCAATAGATATAAGTATTTAACAAATGAGAAGAATCTATGATATATTATATTAAAATGTTTTTTATTAAGAAGACTAAAAAATAACAAGTAATATATGTACATCTATATTTATACTATATATAATGCATCAACATTTGGACACAATTGCAATTTTACTTAAAATTTAAGAAAATTAATACAACTTTATAAGCATATGGTACAAGCATTCTATACAATAGTTTCTATTTTGCTAATATTTAATAAACTCTTCTAATTATATAATATTGAATAAACATTAGTATTACATTGTTTAAATGTAATATTATTGATTTATTTTATTAAGTATTATATCTATAATACTTTAAAATTAAGAATAAGTATTATCTTATGTAAATATTTATGTATATAATTATTAAATATGTTAGGCAAGGGCAGATACATAAGCATTTCTAATAAAAGTATGTTAGTATGCACGATCGTGCAAGTGGTCCAGCACGACCGTGCCTTGCACTACACGATCAACCACAATTTCCAAACAAAAATTATATGTATGACACGGTTGAGTCAAAATTTGTTTTTTCACTTTACTGAATCGTTATAATCTGAACTAAGCAACATTATATATATATATATATATATAATTTCCAACTTTGGGTTGTACTATGTGCTATAGTAAATTATATCTACCTTTTGTTTTTTTTTATCTTAACTTATTTATTTTAACCAGCCCACTACTTTTATATCTTTTACAATCTATCATTTTTTTTACTTTTAACTTGGTCTCCTATACTTTTCGTATTTTAAATTTTTTATTTTATGTTTCGTCTAAAATTTTGCAAGTTAACATGCCACAATGTGTGTCTGTGTTTCAACCTTTTACGCTTATAGAATGTCTATACTATATAATGTCTACAATGAAAAAAGATGTAACATCCGATAATTTTCCGTTACCAAAACTCCATTAGTTTCGTTAGGTCTCGCATACACTGTCTTAAGCACACACTAGATGTCGTTAAACATTAGCGACTTAACAAATAATTAATATTGGTTTAACTAATATTAAATTGATTAGTAATTTTGATTATTAATATGTGATTATGTGAATCAAAATATTAAGTATTATTTTATAGATTACGCTTTACAACGTGACTATGTGTGATATATAATTTCATGTGTGGTGATTATCCATTGGATTTAATCTTATTTGTTGATTAATAAAGTTCATGTATTATAGAATGAAAAATAATTAAAAATTATAAAAAAGTTAGTTATATAATTTATAAAACAACAAGGGAAAATTAAGAAACTTATTACCATTTTAAACAATAACTAAAACCCTGGCCCCCAAACCCCCCTTTGCGGCCAAACACTCCCCATCCCCATTTCCTTTTGTAACACCGGTTATTTATCTATTTTGAGGTTGACGAAGGAAGAAAAGAAATAGGGTCCAAAATCGAGGGACCAAACTCGCCAACGAAAGAAAGACGAGCGAGTGGGGGTATATAAAGGGAGAGGGCAGCCGTTACCCTCTCCCCACACCTATATTTTCAGCCATCAAATAGGGGAAGAGAGAAAGAAAAGAAAAAGGGAGAAAACGTTGGTTCAGGTAGATTCAAGCGAGGAAAAATCATCGTGTAGCAAGCCAAACGAAGCTCTACTTCTCGGTGTCGTTTGTGTGAGTTCAAGGACCCCACTTTTACTTGTTTTCAAACGATTTTAGGGTTGGAAAGCATAGAAAACCCATTTTCATATGTATGTGTGTTTGACCCATTTGGGTGTGTGCTTATGATGCGTTTGAGCCTTGTTTGTGAGCTTGTGTGTGCTTGAATGGTGTTGTGGTATGCATCCCTAAGGTTTAGGTTAGTCGATTTAGGCTTAGAAGGGGCTTAGATGAGTTTGGAGGTCGAAAAGGGCAGTTTGCGCTCGGCTGGACTGCATTCTGCATCAGCTAGGGCTAGACGATCGACTGGAGTGCGATTGGAGGACATACGGCCGAAGGGGAGTGCGATTGGGGTTCATTCGCACGATTGAGGGTCCATTCGCACGATTAGGGCCAGTCGCATGGAGGTCATTCGACTGAGCGTCCAGTCGCATAAGTGCTCATCCGCATTAGTCCATTCGCACGATTGGGTGTTCATTCACATGAGTGTCCATCTGCATTGGTTCATTCGCATGATGTTCAGTCGCATGGAGGCCATGCGACTGAAGGGTGTCTATACGCCCGAATAGGGCTGTTGAACTCGGAGGAAAAGTGTAGTTTAACTTCTGACTTTCAGGGGAAGTGCATATGTAAGTTTTTGACGTAAAGGTTTTCGTAAGTTCATGTAAGATGACTGTTGAGGCCTTAGAGAGCATGTTTGGCATGTTGATGATGATGTTGAATGATTATGCATGTTATGTATGTATAATGTTGCCCTGTATGATGCTGATGACTGTGTATGTTATGTTCCTTATTATGTTGTATGTTTATCTTTCCTGTGGCTTTACGTGTCATGTTAATGAATGAATGAAGTATTATGTAAAAAGAGGAACATGAAGTAAGAATGCATGCATTATTGAATGATAAATAAACGAAAGAAAGGCTTGCAAGCACATATATGAGGTGAGCAACCCTGTTGTTGCAAGAGACTCGGATAGCATGCAATCGTTGAGATTGCCAATGAGGTGAGCAACCTTGTTGTTGCAAAAGACTCAGATAGCATGCAATCGTTGAGATTACCAATGAGGTGAGCAACCCTATTGTTGCAAAAGACTCGAGAGAACGAATGTATATAATAAACGAAAGTTAACGAATGTAATAGAAGATAATAATTATATTATCGATGTGTATGTACGTTGTATGGTTATGAATGAATATAAAACATTGTATGATTTGAAAGAAAGTAAAGAATGGTTTGAATGAGAGCAAAGTATGTTTTATTATAAAACTAGAACTCACTCAGCAACGCTGACTTTTTATGTGTTTCCAGTTGGAAGGTAATAGTTGCTGAGGATGGCACGAGGCGGCTACTCAGCTCTTTTGGGATGGCATCCATGTTTATAATGCTTTTGTGATATAATGCAACTTGGGTTTTGTAATTGAATTCCGATGTATTATTTTGCAAAAGCTTTTATAATGAAATGAGATGACTATTTTGTCATTCCTGATGTGATGTTTTATGGAAGTTATATGTAATTATATATTTTATGTGCGATGAATGACCAATTGTAGGCGTCCTGAGAACGGGGCCTTACAAGTTGGTATCAGAGCCAAAGTTTAAGTGAAATGGGTAAATTTTCAAAATAAACCTTAACTTAAACTGAGAATGGGACGGAAAGGGAATGGTGATGCCATTCTGAGTAGCTGTGTGCCATCAGATATTTTCGTAAAGTTAACCAGTTTTATGTGCGCATGGTATGTGGTTATGTGATGTATGTAGATTTAAATACTGATGTAGTCAGGACAGGTAATGCTTAGGGTATGAAGAGTAAAGTAAGTGGCTAATCACAACTGGCCGCTATAATTAGGGACTTACTATATTTGACATAAACTGAGTTGTTCCCTTGAATGACTGCGTTAGTGTTTGAATCTTTCAGTGTGCGTGTGATGGCGGTGGTAGATCTTCGAAAGCTTCACGGGGTGGAGGTCACGATGCTGAACCGCGACCCAAGAGAGGGAGATCCAGAGTTGAAAATATGGTTCCGAAGAACCAGAGACCCCTCATCCGGAGGGTGGCGGCGAGAGCGCCAATCTGAGAGCCTCAGTAAATGTGGTTGTTGTAAAAGAAGTTCATCAGGTCATGCAGACGATCTTACCGTCTATAGTGACTGAAGTTATCAAGGTTGTACGAGAGGGGGAAAGAAGGGAGAGACGTAGGTCCTCAGGAGGACGGGAACAACTAGAGCCAGAAACGGTTCCCTCTGATGATGACAAAGAGGAAGAAGAAGAGCCTGCGCCGGAGGCGGCATGAGGCTGTAACTATGGGGCATTTATGAGATGCAAGCCCCCAAATTTTGGTGGTAACGGCACTGCTGCTGCTGCTCACCGGTGGGTGAGGGAAATGGAGGTGTGCTTGATATCAGCGAGTGCCAAGAGGACCAGAAGGGGAAGTTCGCTACCCACTCTTTGTGGACTCAGCTTTATGTTGGTGGGACAACATTGTCCAAGCTGAGGGTAGCAGGGCCATTGGGAGGATGAGATGGTCCGAGCTGAAAAAGTTGGTGATTGAGGAGTTTTGTCCTCATTGGGAAATGGACAAGGTCAAAAGGGAGTTCTTGCAACTGGAGGCGGGAACCATGAAGCACCAGCAGTACACCACAAAGTTCAACGAGATGGCACGTCTGGTGCCGGATCAGGTGACACCCCTGTCTCGAAAAATCAAGAGGTATATTCAGGGTTTGCCAGCGAATATTCGCAGGCACATGATCGCTGCCAGGCCGAGCACGTTTAGGTCGGCGGTGGATTTGGCAGGGAGACTGTATGATGAGAGGACGGTGGTGGTGGCTGAAGGTGGCAAGAAGAGTGGTGGTGATCGAAACTGGCAGGGGAAGAGGTTTGGTCGGGGTGATGCCTCGACGGGTAACAAGAAGGCACGGGTGGACGACCGCCGTGTGGTTGCATCAGGTGCTGGTATAAAGAAGCGTGGTAGGTGTGGGAGAGAACATAGCGGGGAATGTAGGTTGGGGTTGAATGTGTGCTTCAAATGTGGGAAGCCGGGGCATATAGCCAAGGACTGTCGAACGTTCCGGTGCTTCAACTGTGGTGAAGAGGGTCACATAAGTAAGGATTGCAAGAAGCCAAGGGCTGAGAGTTCCGGGGCGAAGAAGACGGGAGGTGAGGTACCGAGGGCAAGTGCCAGGGCATTCACTATGACACAGGAGAAAGCTAGGACAGACCCTGACGTTGTGTCCGGTACGTTTCTGGTGAACCAAACTTTAGCTTCTGTGTTATTTGATTCGGGTGCCAGTAAAAGTTTTATTTCTGCTGCTTTCTGTGCTAAGCTGCCTGTTAGTAGTAGATGTGTTGATGCGCCCTTTGATGTAGAAACTGTCATAGGTAAGTCTACCAGGATTTCTGAGATGATAGAGAACTGTGATGTTGAACTTGAGGGTCATAAGTTTCCTGTTAGACCGTTCATGATGACCTTAGGTGGTTTTGATTTGGTTCTTGGGATGGATTGGTTGGCGTATTTCGAGGCGAACAGTGTGTGTCGCAAGAAGATGATTCGTTTGACAGCGCCTGGCGGTAGTTTAGTGACGGTTTATGGTGATCGGGTTACTACTATCCCGAAGGTAATCTCAATGGCGGTGGTGGGAAAGTGTATGAGGCGTGGATGTAGTGTCTAGTTGGCCTATGTAAAGGATGTGGATACGCCAACACCACAACTATCCGATGTATCGGTTGTGTGTGACTTTCCAGACATAATCCCAGAAGACTTATCAGGAGTGCCACCTGACCGTGAGATCGAGTTCCAGATTGACTTGATACCAGGTGCCCAACCTGTTGCCAAGGCACCATATCGATTGGCTCCGATGGAGATGAAAGAGTTGATGGAGCAGTTGCAAGAGTTGCTTGATAAGGGGTTCATTAGACGAGTATCTCTCCTTGGGGTGCTTCGGTCATGTTTGTAAAGAAGAAAGACGGTAGTATGAGGATGTGCATTGACTACCGCGAGCTAAACAAGTTGACGTTAAAGAACCGATACCCCTTATCAAGAATAGATGATTTGTTTGATCAGCTTCAGGGTGCCAGGTGGTTTTCAAGGATAGACCTTCGATCTGGTTACCATCAGTTCAAGGTGAAGGAGCAGGATATCCCTAAAACAACTTTTCGCACACGCTATGGTCACTACGAGTTTCTTGTCATGTCTTTTTGTTTGACCAATGCGCCACTGCTTTTATGGATCTGATGAACCGTGTGTGTCGGCCGATGTTGGATAAATCAGTGATTGTGTTTATTGACGATATCCTGATTTATTTGAGGAGCGAAATAGAACATGCCGGATATTCGGGAGGTTTTGGAGACGTTGAGGAAGGAGAAGTTGTACGCCAAGTTCTCCAAGTGCGAGTTCTGGTTGCGCGAAGTTCAATTTGTGGGTCATGTGGTGAATCCTGATGGGGTTATGGTGGACCCGCAAAGGTGGAGGCGGTTATGCGATGGAAGTCACCAAAGACGCCATCCGAGATTCGTAGCTTCTTGGATTTGGCGGGCTACTACAGAAGATTCATCCAATACTTTTTCAAGATTGCTTCTCCACTAACCAAGTTGACCCGGAAGGATGTGAAGTTTGTATGGGGTCAAGCTCAAGAGAAGGCATTCAAAGAATTGAAGGCGAGATTGACTCAAGCTCCTGTTCTGTCATTACCTGATGGAAGTGAAGATCTGGTGGTTTATTCTGATGCTTCTTATTCGGGGTTGGGGTGTGTATTAATGCAAAGAGGAAAGGTTATAGCTTATGCATCCCGGCAGTTGAAGGTTCATGAGGTCAATTATCATACTCATGACTTGGAGCTCGCAGCCGTGGTCTTCGCACTAAAGATTTGGAGGCATTATCTTTACGGGATGAAGTGCACCATTTTCACTGACCACTAGAGTTTGAATTACTTCTTCGAGCAGAAAGATCTGAACATGAGGCAGAGGCGGTGATTTGAACATATAAAGGATTATGATTATGAGATCCATTACCATCCGAGCAAAGCCAACGTGGTGGCTGATGCACTTATCCGAAAAGAAAGGCCCGGGCCGATTTGGGTGAAAGCGTATCAACTAATCATGACCTCAGACGTGATGAAGCAGGTCCAGGAGTTTCAAGATGAGGCATTGAAAGAAGATCATCTTAACTCGGAAAGAATGAGAGGTCTGGTTGGGGAGATGGGTGGAAACAGACTTGGTGTTAAAACTTGATTTGGACGGGTGTGGATTCCTCGTTTTGGGGATCTACGGGTGATGATCATGGATGAGGTCCACAAGACTCGATACTCCATTCATCCTGGTGCCACAAAGATGTATTAAGACATGAAGAAGGATTATTGGTGGCCGGGTATGAAACGTGATGTGGTGGCGTATGTGAGTAAATGTCTTACATGTCTACAGGTGAAGGCTGAGCATCAAAAGCCATATGGGAAGATCCAACCTTTGGATATACCGGAATGGAAATAGGAGCACATCACAATGGATTTTATTACAAAGCTACCGCGTACTCCGAAAGGGTACGATGATATATGGGTGATTGTCGACCATTTGACGAAGAGTGCTCACTTCCTACCCATCCGCGAGACATATTCATCGGAGAGGTTAACGGATCTCTTCATCAGAGATATTGTAACTCGTCATGGTGTGCCACTGTCTATTGTGTTTGATCGTGACACCGTTTTACCTCTAAATTTTCGAAGAAATTCCACGATGCTATGGGGACGAGGTTACATATTAGCACGGGTTATCATCCCCAAAATGATGGTCAGTCAGAAAGGGCCATTCAGACATTGGAAGACATGCTTTGGGCATGTGTGATTGATTTTGGGGGAAGTTGGGATGACACCTACCGTTAGCCGAATTCTCATACAACAACAGTTATCATGCCAGCATTGGTATGCCACCCTACGAGATGCTATACGGTAGGAGATACAGAACACTTGTCTATTGGGGTGATATTGGTCAGAAAGAACTAGGAAGCGTCGAGGTATCGAGGCTACGACTGAGAAGCTTGAAAAGATCAAGGCCTTCATGAAGGCAGGCAAAGATAGACAGAAGTCGTATGCTGATAAACGACGCAGACCGATTGAGTTCCAGGTAGGTGACCGGGTTATGTTAAAGGTCTCACCTTGGAAGGGTATTATTCGATTCAGAAAGCGGGGCAAGTAGGAGAGGTGGCCTATAGATTGGAGTTACCAGATGAGCTAAGTGGAATCCACCCGACATTCCACGTATCTCATCTAAGGAAGTGCTTGGCAGATGAAGACATGATTGTTCCACTGGAAGATATCGAAGTAGACGAACGACTCAATTATGTGGAGCAACCAGTGGCAATCATCGATCGAAAAGAGAAAAGACTGAGGAATAAAGTGGTTCCCCTGGTGCGTGTACAGTGGAAGCACAGGAAGGGATCCGAGTCAACGTGGGAGACTGAGGAAGAAATGAGACAGCATTACCTACATTGTTTGAGGAATAACAGGTTTCGGGGATGAACCTATTTAAGGGGGTGGACTTGTAACACCCGGTTATTTGTCTATTTTGAGGTCGACGAAGGAAGAAAAGAAATAGGGTCTAAAGTCAAGGGACCAAACTTGCCAACGAAAGAAAGACGGGCGAGTAGGGGTATATAAAGGGAGAGGGCAGCCCTTACCCTCTCCCCACACCCACATTTTCAGCCATCAAAGAGGGGAAGAGAGAAAGAAGAGAAAAAGGAAGAAAAGGTTGGTTCAGGTAGATTCAAGCGGGCAAAATTATCGTGTAGCAAGCCAAACTGAAGCTCTACTTCTCGGTGTCGTTTGTGTGAGTTCTAGGACCCCACTTTTACTTGTTTTCAAACGATTTTGGGGCTGGAAAGCATTGAAAACCCGTTTTTGTATGTATGTGTGTTTCACCCATTTGA
Source organism: Flaveria trinervia (assembly GCA_025506515.1). Lineage (NCBI taxonomy): Eukaryota > Viridiplantae > Streptophyta > Magnoliopsida > Asterales > Asteraceae > Flaveria > Flaveria trinervia. The sequence continues at coordinate 25,184,733 of CM046450.1, read as the reverse complement.
GTGTGTTGCTTATGATGCGTTTGAGCCTTGCTTGTGAGCTTGTGTGTGCTTGAATGGTGTTGTGGTATGCATCCCTAAGGTTTAGGATGGTCGATTTGGGCTTAGAAGGGGTTTAGATGAGTTTGGAGGTCGAAAAGGGCAGTTTGCGTTCTGCGGGAACTGCATTCTGCATCAGCCAGGGCTAGACGACTGACTGGAGTGCGATTGGAGGCCATTGGCCGAAGGGGGGTGCGATTGGGATTCATTCGCACAATTGAGGGACCATTCGCACGATTGGGGCCAATCGCATAGAGGTCATGCGACTGAGGGTCTAGTCGCATAAGTGCTCATCCGCATTTGTCCATTCGCACGATTAGGTGTTCATTCGCATGATGTTCAGTCGCATGGAGGCCATGCGACTGAGGGGTGTCCATACGCCCAAATAGGGCTGTTGCACTCGGAGGAATTATGTAATTTAACTTCTGACTTTCGGGGGAAGTGCAGATGTAAGTTTTTGACGTAAAGGTTCCGTAAGTTTATGTAAGATGACTGTTGAGGCCTTCAAGAGCATGTTGGGCATGATGATGATGATGTTGCATGATTATGCATGTTATGTATGTATGATATTGCCCTGTATGATGCTGATGACTATGTATGTTATGTTCCTTATTGTGTTGTATGTTTATCTTTCCTATGGCTTTACGTGTCATGTTAATGAATGAATGAAGTATTATGTAACGTAAAGTGAAAGATAATGAAAGAGCAACATGAAGTAAGAATGCATGCATTATTGAATGATAAATAAACGAAAGAAAGGCTTGCAAGCACATATATGAGGTGAGCAACCCTGTTGTTGCAAGAGACTCGGATAGCATGCAATCGTTGAGATTGCCAATGAGGTGAGCAACCTTGTTGTTGCAAAAGACTCAGATAGCATGCAATCGTTGAGATTACCAATGAGGTGAGCAACCCTATTGTTGCAAAAGACTCGAGAGAACGAATGTATATAATAAACGAAAGTTAACGAATGTAATAGAAGATAATAATATATTATCGATGTGTATGTACGTTGTATGGTTATGAATGAATATAAAACATTGTATGATTTGAAAGAAAGTAAAGAATGGTTTGAATGAGAGCAAAGTATGTTTTATTATAAAACTAGAACTCACTCAACAACGCTGACTTTTTACGTGTTTCCAGTTGGCAGGTAATAGTTGCTGAGGATGGCACGAGGCGGCTACTCAGCTCTTTTGGGATGACATCTATTTTTATAATTCTTTTGTGATGTAATGCAACTTGGGTTTTGTAATCGAATTACGATGTATTATTTTGCAAAAGATTTTATAATGAAATGAGATGTCTGTTTTGTCATTTCCGCTGCGATGTTTTATGGAAGTTATATGTAATTATATATTTTATGTGCGATGAATGACCAACTGTAGGCGTCCTGGGAACGGGGCCTTACACCTTTGGTGATTTGATCAAGCAACAGATAATCCATTCAATTTGATTAGTTCCAAGTGTTACTACATGTTAGCAAGTGCAAGTGTTGATCATTAACTTGTTTAGGTGAGTTTTCAACTATTTTTATGACTTTTTGATCTAAGAACAAACCCTAGTTCAATTGGGCATGATAACATAAAATTGATGTTGTTTGATGATGTTACTTTATTAATTAGTTTGATGTTGTTGTTGGATTACATGAATTATGCATGAATTCATGATTTTAAAATTTAGTTTATATGTTACTAATAGTAGAAACTTTAATTCTTAAGGATTTAGGGTTTTATGATTTCTTGATGTTTCTTATGCTTTAATGATTGTTATGATCTAGTTTAATGTATGAATAACGAATTAGTGATTGGATTTGATGAAATTAGGGTTGTTGGATACTACTTTCCGGAAGTGAAAACTTTATTGACATGTTTAGTATGATTTCATGATTTAGGGATGCACTAGGATTATGCTAGATTGATAGTTGAGATCATTAATGTGCTAGAATGAATGGTTAGATCGTATGTATGCTATCTTGGTAATGTCAGATGTTCTAGTGTTTGGGAAGTAATGGTCTAACATGATAAAACTATGTTAGAAAATTAGGGCATTATACTTTGATAATACTACTTGGTATTTTCATAGTTTAGCTAGTATGATTCATGTTTAGGATTGTGATGATGAGCATCGTACACACATGCAAATCTGGGGATTTTACTTAGTAGGATTAGCAGGTTTAAAATGTGAAGTAGTAAGTTTCTTCACATAGCATGTATTACATGATTAAAATAAATGTGTGATTAGGTATTTGAGATTATTCTATTTCTTTAATAAGTATGGTAATTTTTTATTGAGGTTCACATGTGTTATGTGATAGGTTATGCAAGTTTGATAATCTTGCTAAAGTGTAAGGTTCATTATATGCTATGCGTGAATGGTTTTGTGTGGTATTCATGAATAATGAATTATTAAACTTAAGCAAACAAGATTTCACGGGTCAAAAGTTCAACTAGGTCAAATGGGTCAATGTTTTCCAAATCACTTAAATCAATGTGTTTGATTGAAAACTTAGAGTTTGTTAAGCTATTTTGATTGCATGTACTTATGTACTCATATATTCTAGGTAACATTTAACGGGTTGTCTTTCTAATCATTCTTAGCTTTGTATTTCACTTCAGCATACAAATGAGGTATGTTCAATGCTCCACTTTTATACACCCTTTTGGGAGAGAAAGCATAATTACTTTTACAAATGCTTAAGTATTATAAGATATGTATAGTATAACATAGTGTATCATACCATTGAAAGCCCTTACTCTTTCGAACCATTATAAGAAAACTAAATCATGACGGATGGCAAACAAACGAACATAGTCAGCTTCGATTGTGAAATCATTATTGTTATAACTTATGATTTAGTCTAGCTATCTATTTCAGTACACTTACTATGTTTTACAAATGCTATTACTCATGTTACTTACAAACTTTTAAACTCACTAACTATTATGCTGACACTTTAGTATGTTTTTCTTGGGTTATTAATGACAGGTGCATCTAGGATCACATCATAGGCCAAGTATGCTTTTGAACATTCACTGTTAATATTTAGTTTTAAACTTGCTTTTAAATAGTGGTTTAGGGGCGTGTTTTGCGCATTTACATTTGAATACTTTGGGTTTTGAATTTTTTCTATATGCTTCCGTGATGTTTTAAATTTTAGACTCAAAAGTTCTTTTAAAAATTTATATAAAACCACTCAGAGTAACTAATGACTTGGATCATGTTTTGTTCACACGTCTCGTGTTAAAACCCTGCACGTGAATTTTGATGGTATGACAGAAGACCTTTAGAAAAACACTACTTTAGAAGGCTCTATTTGGGTAATGCTAAATAAAGAGTCAATATACGGGTCACAAAATGTAGAAATATACTATTAGAATGGAGATATGATCTATTTTGTTATTTTGTATTTTTTGTTCATACAAAGATAGATAAATGATTTTGTGGTATGGTTCAGGGGTATTTGTGCGATAGTTTTCTATCACTGTTTGTATATATTTAAATTATTTTTAATAATATATTATCATAAATAAGAAAGTGAATTTTTGTATATATAACAACATGTACTATTTAAGCTAATTAAATAATTCGCTCCACTTATGCCGAAATATTTGAACTTATATTTTGAATTGTTTAGAGTTTACCTAGTCAATATTGTTATAGTCGGTTCCAAGAATTAGGATCTCATCATGTATATTCATAATTCTTCTCGGATGTATAGAAAGTGTGAATTAATTCCATAACTTATATGGTATCAACCCAGTCTACCGATCACTGCCATGTCCACGTACCGAGAGCTCCTCCAACAGTTCTACTATCAATTCCATCCCTCTCTCCCAGCCTTCCCTCATCCTTGTTAATTTTCCACATCACTCAAACTCACATCTACCAACTACCTAAGTTGGAAAACTCAATTGAAGCCCTCCTACATGATTTGGATCTCTACAAATACATAGATGGCACTCATCCTCCACCAAAACCAACCGAAAACGTTGATGGTGTTTCTACTCCTCATGTCGATTACACCGCTTGGTTTCGTCAAGACAGACTTCGATTACAACGTATCATTCTCTCAAATACCTATGCCAATCCCTCTCGTGGTCACATCAAACAACTCCAACACCGTTTAAAACAATCAACTAAAACCCCTACTCAATCAATTACCGATTATATGCAATCGGTGAAAACCGTGGAAGATGAACTCTCAATTCTGGGCAAAAAGATGGACACGGAAGATGTTACTGATGCTATTTTAAATGGCTTGGATTCCACCTCTTACAAACCTGTGATAAATGCAATTAATGCAAGGGATACTCCTATTTCTTTTCATGAACTCCATGAAAAGCGAATAAACTATGAATTGTCCTTGATCCAACAATCTTCCTCCACTATAAATCTTCAGCAACCTGACACTGTTTTTGCAACCCACACCTGATCCTCTAACAAACTGTGGACAACTAAGAATTCTAATCTATCTGCATGCCTATTACCCACCCCTCAACAACCCACTACCACCAATCGTCCATTCCTAGGTAAATATCAATTTTGTTTTAACAAAGGTCATTCACATGCATCTTATTACGCCTTCAAAAAATTATATCAACAGACTGCATTACCATCTTTATCCACCAACCACAATAATACCAAACCACAGGCTCATGTCATGACTACTACGAACAACAACACAACTCATCCAACCCTACGTGGCTTTTTGAAAGTGGAGCGTCTCATCATATCACCAATAATCTCAATGTGTTATCACTTCATACTCCTTATGATGGTACCAATGAACTTGTCATCGGGGATGGTTCATCTCTTACTATTACTCATGTTGGCACTTTAACTCTTTATTCCAACATCACATCTTTTAAATTAAACAATGTTCTATGTGTTCCCTCCTTGTCTCGTAACATTATTTCTGTTCTCGCTTATGCATTGATAATAACATACTAATTCAACTCTTCTCTTCTTGTTTTGTCACAGGCTTCTTCAATTTTATCTTCCATTGTTTCTTCAATTTCAACGTATAATAACTCTTGTAATTTATTAATAAAAGTCACAGGCTTCCATTTCATATTTCATCCCTTACTTCTAATGCACCATTACAACTTATATATTTGGATGTTTGGTCCTCACATGTTCCTTCTTTTGATGACTATAAATACTACATTATATTTGTTGACTATTTTACTAATATATTTGGATCTACCCGTTGAAACATAAATCAGACTCACTCGTTACTTTTATTCATTTTCAAAAACTAGTTGAAAATTATTTCCAAGTGAAGATAAAACAATTATTTTCTGACAATGGTGGAGAATACATCAAACTATACTCTCATCTTGCCTCGTGTGGAATCTCACACCTCATTTCACCACCACCACACACACACACATAATGGCTATGCTGATAAACAACATCGTCACCTTGTCGAAAAGGGTCTTACCCTTCTTTCTCATGCCAAAATGCCTTTAAAATATTGGCATTTTGCATTCATCACAGTTGCTTATCTCATTAACCAGTTACCAAGTACTACCCTCCAAAATGATTCACCATTCCTTCTTTTATTCAATAAACTACCAAACTTTGAAAAACTTCTCAGTTTTGGTTGCCTCTCTTATCCTTGGTTATGCCCTTGTTCAACAAATAACTACAACCCCACTCTAAACCGCTTATCCTTGGTTATGTCCTTGTTCAACAAATAAACTACAACCCCGCTCTAAACCATGCAAGAGGAGTATGATGCATTACAACAAAATCAAACTTGGACTCTTGTCTCTTCTGACACAGCCCCTAACCTTGTCAGTTTCAAGTGGGTCTTTCGTACTAAATTCAAACCGGACGAATCTGTTGAATGCCTAAAAGCTCGCCTCGTAGCTAAATGTTTTCACCAACGTCCCGGCTTAGATTACATCGAGACATTTAGTCCCATTGTTAAACCAGCCTCTCTACGACTTATTCTCGCCCTATCCATATCACATAATTGGTGTCTTCGACAACTTGACATCAATAATGCACTTCTTCAAGGGTCCCTAACCGAATCCGTCTACATGTCACAGCCCCCCGGTTTCACCGATCCTTCGTTTCCAAATCACGTGTGTAAACTAAACAAGGCTATATATTGTCTTCGCCAAACATCTCGAGCTTGGTATGACGAGCTCAAATTCTACCTTCACTCGGTTCACATTAATCCAACTATATCTGATCCTTCATTATTCACTAATCACACAACTTCCAACCCTATCTTCATTCTTGTATATCTTGATGATATTTTTGTCATCGGTCCCAATCTCTCAAGTAAATTCATTCATTAAATTTCTTTCTACTCGATTTTCTCTCAAAGATCTTGGTAATCTCTCTTACTTCTTAGGTGTTGAAGTCGTTCCTCATTCTAAAGGCATCTTTCTTTCTCAAAACAAATACATTTCTGATCTTCTTAAACATGCCAACATGAGTGATTGTAAACCGACCACCACCCCCATGTCTTGTTCAACACAACTTAACAAAATTGATGGCACACCATTATCATCACCCACTGAATATCATGCTCTTGTAGGGACATTACAATATCTATCGATAGCAAGACCCGATGTTTCATTCACGATCAATAAACTTTCTCAATTCATGCATTATCCGACCGACATACACTGGGCGGCCCTAAAAAGGTTGCTACGTTACTTGCATGGAACCATGCATCATAGTCATCTTTTTAGACATGACTCACTGCTCCAACTTCATGCATTTACTGACGTGGATTGGGTCGGAGACAAGCTCACATATCGCAGCATAACTAAATACATTGTTTATCTTGGATCTAACCCAATATCTTGGAGCTCAAAACGACAACCAACCTTAGCAAGATATTCAACAAAAGCCGAGTTCAGAGTAGTCGCCTCCACCACCACAGAAGTTCAATGGCTCATTTCTTTGATGTCTGAACTGGGTTACAAGTCTAACGTCACTCCTGCCATCCAGTGTGATAATCTAAGTGCCACTCACTATTCCGCCAACCCGGTTTTTCACTCACGCATGAAGCATCTTGCACTTGATTTTCATTTTGTACGAGAAAAAGTTCATGCCGGTTCTATACGAGTCACTCATATCGCTGGGGATGATCAACTTGCTGATGTATTAACCAAGCTACTATTGAAACACCGACATCAAACGCTCTTCTCTAAGAATGGCCTTCTCAACCGGTTGTCCATCTTGCAGGTGCATATTTAAGCCAACCAAATAATTCCCTCCACTCATGCCGAAATATTTAAATTTATATTTTGAATTGGTTTAGAGTTTATCAAGTCAATATTGTTGTAGTCGGTTCCAAGAATTTAGGATCTCATCATGTATATTTATAATTCTTCTTAGATGTATACAAAGTGTGAATTAATTCCATAACTTATATGTACGTGGTTAGAGTAATATATTGATTGATATCAATTATTAAGAAATACTGAACATGGCCTATTGGCGAGAAATTTCGTTGGACAATTTTTCATCAACGATTTTTAATCTTTCATCCCATGGAGAAGACGACATAGACATAGTGTTCGTAAACGAGACGAATAAATAATTCCTTCATTATGGGATGTAGATATGGTATTGATGTTTTTAATGTTACAAATACGTATGAAACTGTCTTTTAGATATATTATTAATTATATATAAATAATTTCTTATAGGTTTATTTTCCATGTGCATCAAAGATAGAGTTTGGATAGTTATCCAGGTTGATATGAGGTTAATGAACGTTCATTTGTACTTAACTAACATGTGGTCATTCTATCCGTGATACTTACGAAAACATTTAATGTCTCATGTATCTAGTATTACTTAAATTTGAGTCAATGTACCTGACCTTGTTAAATAAAGTTTTATATTGGGAATACTCAGGAAGAAAATACATCAAAATTTTTAAGTTTAGCTTAGAACATCAAGTACATACACATAAGTTTAATGGCAAGTGTGCATTTCATGTATAACAAAAGAGAGAGGAACCCCCCCCCCCCCCCCCCCCCAACTTTCGTCTAATATAATTTAGATTCATGCTTAAGTTGTTACAAATATGAGACATATAAGAAAGGTAGGACTCAAGATGGGTTGTACTTGATCTTCGATTAAGGTTGTATCTCATTTGTTTCGCACAAATAAGTTGATGCAAAGATCGTCCATCTCAATTATCAATAGACGCTCTTGTATGTATTTATAGTAAAATACCTTCAATTTTAAAGTTTACATGATGAGAAAGATTTAAAAAAAAAAACAAATTGTTCTAGTTCCACTTACACTTCTTGTTTGAGTTGGAAAGGCTAACACAAATTGAAGATCTTGCTAAGTATAAATACATATATAGAGGGAAGTCTGTTTCGTTTGTTATCATCCATTCCATTCAACTTAGATCTCATTTCAAAATATGTTTTACTGAAACATCTATACATGATTCTATTTTGGTTTCTTTAATGTATATGCACTTTGGTTTGGGTTTTTACAAGAGTTAAACTTTGTATTTCATTTATTTATCTTTTACATTAATATTGATATTTTTAAAACCTATACATATCACATGAGAGCAGCATGACAATTGTGTTCTTTTATGACACCCTTGAATTAGGGGTCATTTCGCAGAATATTTGTAAAGAAACTGGAATTGAAAATGGAATTGAAAATGGAATTGAAATTGAAATCTTGTTAAAACTGATAACGTGTTTGGTTGGTTAATTTTAGATAGAATTAAAATGTTAATTTTAAAAATTTTATAGGTAAGTGGAAGGAATATGAATTTCAATAAATATTGAAAATTTTTCCAATCTCAATTCCAAGGAATATGGATTTTGGATGGAAAAGTTTCCGATTCCAATTCCAGTTCCAAATCTTGAGAATTCTATCAACCAAACGAGACCTTACATTTTCAGTCATATTGTCACCCATATTAATACCAATTTATAAATCACATTTCCTCATCCGTTACTTCTATTAATGTGATTAGTGTTAGTGTTCAATCTAATTTAAGAGTCTTGGTTTATTAGAAGTAAGGTGTAACGTTAGTGTTCAATCTAATTTAAGATTTTTGGTTTTTTAGAAGTAAGGTGTAACATTAGTATAAAGGACTTATCATTGTGTTTTTAGATTTCTTGTAATCTGGATAGCTTTTGAGATTATGTTTGAAATTTCTCTTAAGATTAAAGTATTGCATGTGTACATGAAATAAAAAATGGAAAGACAAGAAGTTTAATTTCCAAAAACAAGATGTTCTTTTATGTGAAAATAAAAGTTTTAATTAGTATGTATAAATCATACCAAATAGTTCTTTTACATAGGTGTTAAACCATTACAACCAAGTGTTGTAATTCTTTGAGAAAAATGATAGTTTGCAGTTATATATGACTATCATATGTGACGGTTACGATTTGAAAATTCATAGGTTGTAACTGTCTAATTAGCTAATCATACTTATTGTTAAACAAGTTGCTATTGATCCACAATTGCTACTGTAAGCTTTGTTCGTACTATTGATCTCAATTCCTATTGATTATCACAACTACTAATGATAAAACTATTTAAACAACCAATTGGATCAACCTGAATTTATATGTATGTACACATAAATATTTGAAGTAACATACTTTGATTTTTTTATTATTATTGAATTTGACAAATAATTTGAATGCATGATTATCAATTCAAACAAACAAATAACTACTAATTAGTTAATCCTAACTCAATTCAAATACTATTTAATGAGTCATGTCGATAAACTAATAATTATCTATTCCTAACAAACGAATAACTACTAATTAGTTAAACCAAACTTTTCGTTTCACTCTTTGATGTTTTTAATTTATCCAAAATAATAACTTCAATTGTGAAAAAATCAAGATTAGTTTGAACCCCCCCCCCCCACCCCCCACCCCTAATCTTGATATTTCTCTTTTGTGTTTGAAATTGTTCATTTTCTCAATCTCTTCCGGACCCCCGACCACATCGTAGATCTTCTTAGTTTGAACCTTTACTTTCTCATTTGGATCAAAACCTGCTTCTTTGACTTGTACCTCTTCGTGGATTGTTTAAGCCACCTACTTATCAACATTCGACTTAAAAAAAACTAACATCTTGCTTTCTTGTTTTACCCATATAACATTTTGTATTTTTAGTTAACTAAAAGTTAACTTTGTTAATTTTTGTAAGGACCATTGTTGGCATTTATAAACCTTATGGATTATTCATATTTATTTTATAATTGACATCAATCTAAGTTAATAATTAAGGTTATTAAAATAAACATAGTAATTATATGTGTAATAATAATAATAATAAAAGTGATAATAAACAAAAATCATAAATATAAATGTAATAACAATAATAATAGTGCTACTAATAATAATATAACTGTAATATTGATAAAAAATAAATAGAAATAATAATAATAATGTTAACAAAATTAGTAATGATAACAATAATAATAATATTAGTAATAATGATGATAATTATAACAATTTATAAGGTTAGTAAACTTAAAAATGTTTGAAAGTTAAAGAAATTAAAGTTTAAGGGGGTTTATTTCTAATAGAAACTTTAATAATAAAGGTTGGGCATAAAATGTTAACAAATGAAACTACAGGGATCGTTTGTTTAAAATAATAAAATCAAATCAAATTCTTCCCCTCTTAACATCGGCCAACTCCAGCCACTCACCGACCGAACTCTAGTGAAGTGCCAAACACGAGTAAAACACTAAAAAACCAAACCCAAACCGTTCCCAACCGTTCGTGAAGATGATTCGAACCATCATCCATCATTTAATTGGGTTTAACGATGGTTACTAGAGCATTTAAGCTTGAGTAACCATCGATCATCAAGCCCAAACCGTTTGATAATTAAAACTTAATAATAACCAAATTAAATGAACCATAATAAAATGTTTAACTAGTCTTAAGCTATTATCAATCTCAATTTCACCCGAAACACACTTAACCCTTTCAAACAACCTCCATCTTTACGTCGAACCTGCAACACAACCAAATACCCTACTCCGGTTTGTCTAACCTGAAATTGATCGAGGGTTTCGATTGGTGGTTGTTCTTTGAAGCCTCGGGCGCGTTTAATTTGATTAACATCAACAATTTCATATCAAACCCATCGAAGACTCGGTCGTGTTTCACTGGTGTTTGTTCTCACTCATTTAGCATCAATACGGTAATCAAGTGAGTCCTTAGACTCGAAATCACATGGGGAGAAAGCCCCAATGTTGATTTCATTATCATTATGGTTTTGATGTTCAATTTGGTCCGATTTCATTCTAGGGTTCTTGGGATTTGGAGGCATTTTATTAATTTGATTTAAAAGAATTTAGAACCGGGTTATACCACGGACACGACCCTGGTTCACTGGTTACTCTCTCACATCCATACTTGCAGGTCCCGGTTCGAACCCGGGCACCCTCCCACATTTTTAGGCCTTTTTAGCCTTTATAAAATAGAATATTTGTAATATATATAAAATTATTTTTATAAACTTCAAATATTTTTAAAAGCCGCCAAATATTTTCTATAACTTTTCTAAGTTTAAATAAATATATTTTGTTATAAAACGTTTTAACAAAGATTATTCTTGAATAATTTCTTGTAAAATGGATTATAAATAATGATTAATAATTATTATTGGTCTAAACGTTCTTTTCAAATAATATTGTTTAAATTGTACTTATTTATTTTAGTTATAAAACTTTATTCAAACTATATATATATATTTTTCAAGTTATTATAAATGTTCTTTTTCATGTCTTGGTATAAAATATAAATATATTTTTTCAAGAAAACATGAATGATTTCCATTTGTTAAAGTTAATTATTTGACAAGCCCTAAAATCCACTTAAAATCCTAATTCTTGTTAATTTGTTAAACTTATTATTAAACTTGAATCTTGTAAATATATATATTTAGGTACCTTGTGAAGGATTACGTTGGAACGATGTTTATTATTTCTATTAATCATCAATTATATATTTATTGATCATGTGAGTTTTTCCATACCCCTTTTTGGTTTATTTTTACACTTTGGGTGAAACATGTTACCTTATGATTATTGTACTCGTAATCTCGTTTTAATCTTGTAAACACTTGAGAAATTCATCTTGTTTGTTGTGGTTAGTTGAACTGTAGTAATTACCATGTGATGACTATTATATGTAAAATCATTAACTAATGCTAACATGGCGACGTCATAGATCGATGGGCCTGACAAGTTTACTTGGTTAATCTAAGTACACTTAGTTAATCGTTTAATCTTGAAATCTTGTAAATGTTGTAATCTGTCAAGGTTTGATTGTTACATTTTTCATACATCCCTAGTTACTTTGCTCCAGTAACATACGACATGAATTGCCATATTATATATATATATATATATATATAATATATATATATATACCTTTTATTTTTAATATATTTCAGGAAATGTCCAAGTTTAAAGTATTTTTTTAAGTTTGCATAAAACTAGGATTTGGACCTAGAATAAAAAGCTTGGATTATTTTGTGATATGTTTTGATTTTATTTCATGTTGAGACTTATGGTTGTATTTGCATTTAAAATTTATGATAATAATACTTTCATTTAAAAATAGCGTTATGTGGCTGAGAACAATCTTAACCCTCACATCTTGACGATTCTGCCATCAAGGTTGGCGTGTGACAACCCAACCGTTGAACGAAGACCTACCACCTTGTTATTCCGTTTCCCGCACCTAATGTTTGATTACTCTGCCAAAGAACTAACGGCTTGCTAATCCGTTCTTTTCTTGGCAAGGAAGAAAAATCTATCGTTCATCATATCCTTAAAGCACTTGTTGATTATAAACAAACATGGTTAACACCCTTGATTGATCATCTTCTTTCCTGTTACCGATCGAATCAAACTTTGTTACTAACTTCTTGTTCGATGCCCTAACAAAATAAGCCTAATGTTTGGTAATCGTGCCTCCAAAGAAACTCTTTTGTTAATTTTTGGCTTTGTAAACCACTGAGAAACCTAGTGCCATGTTTCTTTCTTTTTTCTTTTTTTTTCTTCTGGCCACAACAATTATTCCAACTAGTAAATGAGTGATTTTCTTCTCAATTCTCCATTCATCTTTGTTTCTCCTAGTCGAGTTCGGATGTAATCCACCCATGAACACCGATCATCCTACCATAGATCTTGATTTTCAGCTCTGATATCGAATCAATTGGATCAACCTAAAAGTAGATGTAAACACACATATTTGAAGTAACATACTTTGACTCTTTTCTTAGTATTAACTCAAAAAATAAATATAAATACATAACCATATATTTATGCTAGACATAATTTAATCCTAACTCAATTCAAATACTATTTAAAAAATCATATTAGTGAACTAATAATTATTTATTTCTAACAAATTAATAAAACCAAACTTTTTGTTTCACTCCCTACTATTTTTACATCCTTCAGAACTAATATTGATGACCATATTTACTACTAACAATCCCATCCAGAGCTTTGCTATGACATCCGTCACCACAAGGTCCATCAATTAACGTGATTATGCGTTAACTTTTTCCTTGATCGTTCATTTTTCATCCTTATTAACTCCTTGTCTGGATATCATACTTGCGTTATCATCTTTATGCTTGTGTTCTTATCGTTAACGTGTGGTATGCTTAAACCTTTTTACAAATTTCCATTATCGTTATCACTAAAAAATATATCATTTTAAATAATATTATCGGCATTAATAAAACAATTTTAAGTACCAATTAACATTTAATACATTTTTAACAATAATATAAAAATACTTTTAAAGTCGTTTTCAACCGAAACAAACTTTGGGAACTCGGGGGCTAAGTGCAGGGACTAAAATTGATATTTTGCAAATTTGGGATGGGTATAAAAACCCCATTTTCCCAGCCATTCTTCTTCTTCTTCTTCATTCTTCTCCACTTCACATCTTCTTCATCTTTGCACTAAAACCGCCCCGTTTCGTCTCGTTTTCTTCGTCTAGACTTCATCTACAACATAGTCTACTCCATCCTTGCAGGTAGACGACCTTGGTTGTCCTTTTCTTGCTCGTTTTACCGCTGCCCATTTCTAGGTTTCGGGTATTCGGGTTCAACCCGAACACAAGAGGTTGTGTGGGTGCGTGTGAAGTCTTTCTGCGTGTGCTTCCTATTTGCATGTGTTTGTTGTGTGTTTCTAGAAGTCTTTGTAGTGTAAAACTCATGCTCGGAATAGCCGAAGGCTGCTCTGTACTTCAATAGTCGTGAACCTACAATTCAGGCGACTGGATCTGTCATGCGACTGAGCCGTGCGACTGGGTGAGTCGTGCGACTGAGTCATGTGACTGTGTCATTCGGCGACTGAGTTGTGCGACAGGGGATGTCATGCGACTGAGTCGTGCGATCGAATGAAGGTGTGCGATTGAGTCAATGCGGATGAATGTTGTGTGCGATTGAGTCAATGTGGATGAATGTTGTGTGAGATTGAGCCAATGCGGATGAATGTTGTGTGCGATTGAGTCATGCGGCCGAATGAATGTATGCGATTGTGCGTGCATCGCACGACTGAAGGCCAATCGTATGAATGAAGGTTCAGTCGTACGAATGAAGCTGCTTCGTACGAATTAAGGTTGATTCGTGCGTATGGAGGTTAAGTCGTGTGATTGGGTGTTGTGTGGTACGACTGAATGCCAGTCGTGCGAATGAAGGTTCAATCGTGCGAATGAAGCTGATTCGTATGATTGAAGGTTGATTCGTATGAATGGAGTGTTGAGTCGAGCATCTGGTCCTGTTGTGTAATTGATGATGTTGTGTGTGTGAATTTTCTTCTTGAATGTCATGTGATGATAAGGTAACATCAATGCAAAGGTCATTGCTCGACCACAAAGATTAAAGTCAACGCTAACAAGACCACAAATACTATTACATATTAAATCAACCTAGCATTTTACAATTAACAACCGGTTTGTAACTACTAATATTTAATAAATACTTTCCTATAACAATGAATCTTTTACACGATATCACATGCAATGACTGTGACATCTCATATTTTCGTTAAATTTAAAAGTAAATTTCGTTAAGTATTAAAAGGACCTTTTATGTTATTTTGAAACTTTGAGGATTTATTATGCTTAATAATTAATTTGGTGATTAACAAATTAATTAATGAATAATAATAATAATAATAATAATAATAATAATAATAATACTTGAAAAAAAAATTATTAAAGGTAAACATTAAAACTTAAGTTAAGGGGCTTTAATGTCATCTTATAAACTTTCAAATGAAAGTTGTTAACATGAAATAATAAAAACTAAAATAAAGGGGATTAAAGTGTAAATTATGTGTAACTAAAATAAAACCTTAAAACTCAAGTGATAACCCTTGAAAACCTCAGGGACCAATTGTGTCAATTTCAAGAATACAAACCAAACCACCCGCCCCGTTTGAACCGCAATTCCGGCAGCCAACGCCGGCGAAGCTCCAGCGGCCCTCCGGCCACTCGAAACCCAAAATTTTGTCGTTTCATAAGCTAAAAATGTCTCCAAACCGTTTTAGAACTCAAATTGAACTTAAACGCATCGTTTAATCAAGATTAAAGCATTGGTTATCATCCACACGAATGCATAACCGTCGCCCTTTACTCGTATAGCCGTTCGGGCATTTACACATCTTAATAAACCAATTAAACTAACCTAAACGATCATCTATCAATTCCTAACGTTGTAATCAAGCTAATTTCTCCTGTGAAACACTCAACCATTGAATTCGAGTATCACTTTCATCGTGAATCTGCAACTCGAACAAAGGCTACTTTCTGAGCATTATTGATTTCAATTGATAGAGGGCTTTGGTTCACCTAGGCCTTTAGATGCATCTGCAACATGAATTTGACTATCGTGCACATGTTCATCGTGAACCGACTTCGACCAAGCCGCAACGTGTTCTTCATCTGTTTTTATAGTGTTCAACTTCGAATCGGGTAATTAAACGCTGCTATATACTCCTTTTCGGGTAGAGAACAAAAGCCCTATGGTTATTTCAGTAATCGTTATCGTTTTGGTGATCAATTTAGATTCAATCATTCTAGGGTTCTTGGTGATTTGGGGGTTATTTGGAGAAATATATTTAAATATTTATGGCGGGATTTGTAACAAGATTGAGCTCTATCCCAGCTGGTTACAAAGATTCCCTTGTATACAAGGGACCCGGGTTCGATCCCGGGTACCCTCACTCCTTTATATTTAGTTTTTTTTATGTTTTTTTATTTATTTACATAAAGTTTTAATATATTGTTTAATTAAAATTATAATTACCTTATTAACAAAAATACTTCGAAAATTATCAAATAAACTTACTCATAAATTTAATAATTTTTTTAAAAAAAATAGAAAGGCTATAAAAATATTATTAAGTCTTTTATATATTACAAATATATTATAGTCCAAACTTGGATTATTTCAAAACACTTCAAACCCACATATTACAAATGGTTAATCATAAAAAATTTATTTAAATAATTAATCATCCATTTAATCATGTTATATCATAATTAGTTGATATTCTCTAAACTTTTATTTAAACTCTTGAAACCTATAAAACAATAGATTATGCTTCATTTTTACTAAAATCTTGTAGTATAAGATGTTTTATAATAAATAAATTTTAAAAGTTCAAACCTTTATAAAATGATTTTAAATAATTTTAAATTCATTTAATTAAGTATTTAATTAATTCTCTTTATCAAATAATTAATTATTTCTTTTCATATATTATGCTTAATTTCTATCAAATCAATAACTTAAATTATTGTGACATTTTTGTTATTAATCGTAAACTAAATTGATTTATATTATCGTTATTTTTAACCCCCAAATTCCTATTGAAACCCTAGTTCGCATCTAATCGTTGATCTTATTATCAAACTTAATATTGGAATCTATACATCTAGGTGACTTGTAAAAGAAATCGTTGGAACCTCGTTTAAATTCTTATCGACACCTTGTATATCTCATGTGAGTATTTCCATACCCCTTTTTGCTTATTTTCACACTTTGGGGTGAAACATGTTAACTTATTATCATTGCACTTGTAAACTTATTTGAGACTTGAAATCTTTATGGCAATTCATCATGTAAAGTTGTGGTTAGTTGAACTTTTGTGGTTACCATGTTATGGCGTTATATGTATAATCATTAACTATTGCTAGTCCAGCGAAGTCATAGATCTATGGGCCAGACAAGCCTGCTTTGGTTGATCCAAGTACACTTAGCTGATCGTATAATCTTGTAAACGTTTGAGACTTGTAAAACTTTGTCGAGGTTGATTGTTGCATTGTTCATAACATCCCTAATCACTTTATTCACTAACTTATGACTTGAATTGCCATCTTTTATATAATCTATGTATTAAAAGCTATGGAATGCTCACCAATATTTTTATGTTGACCTTTTATTTTTAACATGTTTCAGGAATACCTCCAGTATGTGTTCTACTCTTTGAAGCTTTTTACATCTAGGATTGGACCTAGAGATCAAATGGATGATCATGTTATTTGTAGCATTTGTTCATGATGTATTCTTTGTTGAAAATTTTGCTTGTAATGTTACTAATGAAACTTATGAATAATATATTTGGAATTAATAAATAGCGTTATGTGGCTGTGAACAATCGTAACCCTCACATCTCGACGTTTCCGCCGTCAAGGTTGGGGTGTGACAATGACAACGATGTCTAGTACTTGGATCTACATAAGATCTAATACGTGTGTCTGTTTGTGTGTGTGTTACCCACGACCGAACCGATACAACCCGAACCGATACAACCCGAACCGACTGAACATTACTGTGTACTTTATACATATCATTGATGCTTAACAATAACTGTCAATAGGTGTTTGATCGTTCTTTGCATACTACACTTGAGGAACTTTGATCATTCGTACTTACCACTTAACATATGAGTTTCGTGGCCCATTTTTATGCTTATACAACTTTTCAATCATTTACAAACATGGGAGAAAAGTATGTTTGCCCGTTTTCTATGATGTACAACTTACATACAATTTACATACTTGGAATCAACGTGATACTGTTTTGTGAGTACTTATCTGATACATGCTTGGGCCTGCTGTGTGGTTCTTTCTTTACAACCATTTAACTCCAGTGTGAGAACCGACGGATAGGTATTGGTAGTACTAATTGGGTTGACACCCCCACCCTCGTTGTTGGTATACTAGTTAGTACCAACAGTCGCCAAGAACGGGCCTTGGGTGAATATACTCCGACAAGATTCTTTGTGTACGTTGTTAGGTTTGGTTTTAAAGCTCATGTCATGTGATTTTGCTTACTTATAATTGTATTCACGGTATTCCGCAACAACATTTATACAGCATCAATTACTTATTTACTTTTAAACCTGCGAGCTCACCAACAATTTTGTTGACCATTTTGAGCATATATTTTCAGGTGATCATGCTAATTGAAGATCTAGGTGTGCTGCCTTAGTGGAGACCCTAGAATGCATTTTGGGACTAAACATGCTTAACGAACATTGTCTTTTGGAAAATATTGTTGTAGTTTGACTTAAACAACATTATACTTTCGTAACTTGTTCCCGGGTTGTGGGAATTGCATACAATGTTATCATCTTTGTTTATGTGAATCATTTAACATGTTTATGCTTATGGCTATGTTGTCGTGAATATTGACTAAAACGACACAAGTCCCCTTGTTGTCGGGTGTCGTCATGACACGCTTGTCATCATTTATTATATGGCATCTCTATCGCTTACCATGTGTTATGATGATCCCGTATCGTTACGTCCCCGTGTTTCCACTATCAGTGGGGGTGTGACAGACTAGTATCAGAGCTATTGGTTATAGAGAATTAGGCAATACACTTGACCTAGACTATAACCTAGGAACCTTCATGTAGATTTGCATGCTAGGGTTGTGTGCATTTTATATCTCGTGTAGTGTTCCTCTTGCTTGATTCGTTATCTATCTGTTTCGCGATCTTTTCACCCTAGGAGAGGGCCCTTGTGCTCACTCCTTATGGGATGCTTCTATTGGATCTTCCGTTCCCTCTGCGCATCGAGTTGATTTATCAAACCCGGGTATTAAACCCGAAGAGATCTCCACAGATCATGCTATTGCGCTTGACCTTGGACATTGAGAATTACCCTGAGGAGGTTATGTCTGAAACCTCAAAAGAGGAGGAAATGGACAACCTTCGCTAGTCTAATGTGTTAATATGCATGGGTTTGCAATTATTATGATGGATTATTGATGAGACATTATTGATTCATGGTGTGAGAATTACATGACTTGTATGTGATGTGTGGTAACCACAAGTGTGATATTAACTTGGAATGCTGGACCTTGATGAGTAGTATGGTTAATATGCTTTGAAATGGTTAAAGCTTATGTGTTTACTATATCTATGATTAGAGAATGCCGCCTCGAAGAGTTGCCCGCAGCAACAGTGGCGGAAGTGAAGCCCCGAGGGGCAGAGGCAAAGGCAGAGGTAGAGCACCAAGAACAAATGATGGCCCTGCCAGCAACAATCAGGGAACAAGAAACGCTAACGTGGCAGCTCTGATCACTCAACAGCTGGCCGCACTGATCCCGACTATTATGGCCCAAGTGAGCGATGCTCTTCAAAATCCCCACCCCACGGGGTTGTGGCAATGATAATGAGGATAATGGAAACCCGACTGGGAACGAAAGCAATCAAGGGACCGGGAATGGTGGTACAGCTGGTAATGAGACTGGGGTTGTTAATGCTAGAAGGGGGTGTTCATACAAAGAGTTTGTGGCCTTCAAATCGAAAAAGTTTGATGGCAAAGGTGGAGCTATAGCCCTGACCAGATGGCTTGAGAAAATAGAGGCAGTAATTGACATCAGCAAGTGCCTCGACAGCCAGAAAATCAAGTATGCCACGTGCTCACTACAGGGTAAGGCACTAACTTGGTGGAACACTCAGATACAGGCTAGGGGAAGAGAATCGGCGATGAAGATGTCATGGGATGAGTTTAAAGCCTTAATCACTGAGGAATACTGCCCCCTCAATGAGATGCAGAAATTGGAGCATGAATTCTGGAATCATGCTATAGTGTGGGCTGGGCACACCGCTTACACCGATCGTTTTCATGAGTTGGCAAGATTGGTTCCACATCTGGTCACTCCGGAATCAAAGAGGATCGAGAGGTACATTTGGGGACTTGCACCTCAATTTCGAGCGATGGTAACAGCAGCTGCTCCTCTTACGATTCAAGCGCAATTTTGAAGGCTGGCGCTCTAACTGATGAGATGGTGAGAACAGGAGTATTGGGAAGGGGAGCAGAGAAGAGAAAAGATGTTGGGGAAACGAGCCGGTCGAGTGCCGGGAATTTGATAAAAGGGCCGAGACAACCAAAAACTTTGTGGTCGTGACACAAGGCAGGAGAGAGTATGTAGGGCCGCACCCCAAATGTGATAGGTGCAACTTCCATCATCCCCCAGCAATTTCGTGCCGAGTGTGCGCGAACTGTAGACGCCCGAGGCATCTAGCGAAAGACTGCAGAACAGCGTTGAATCTGGTGGCACCCGTCAATGCAGTTAACCCCGCTGGGAATGCCAGAGGCTGTTATGAGTGTGGAAGCCCCGATCAGTACAGAAACATGTGCCCTAGACTGAATCGGGCGCCGGGTTAACAAGGGAACAACCAGCAACCGGTGATGGCCATAGCTGGAAATCAAGGCCCAGGAAATCAAGGGAATACAGCTCGGGGACGTGCATTCGTTATTGGAGCCAACGATGCCCGTCAGGACCCGAACGTTATCACGGGTACGCACTTACTCAATAATCACTTCGCATCTATATTGTTTTATACGGGAGCAAACAATAGTTTTATATCTTCTGAGTTTGTGCAATTGCTTGATTTGAGTCCTAGTAGGCTAGAAACTAGCTACTCTGTAAAAATGGCCAACGGTAGGGTTGTTCAGGCTGATGAAATCATCAGAAAGTGCTCGTTGATATTGGAGGACCATGCCTTCGATATAGACTTGATACCCTTTGAGTTAGGAAGTTTCGATGTGATTGTGGGAATGGATTGGTTATCGAAACACGGAGCTGAGATTGTCTGTCGGGATAAAGTGGTACGAATCCCCATGCCAAACGGGGAGGTACTTAGAATTCAAGGAGAACGACCGGGAAGAAACTTAAAGCTTATCTCCTGCATGAAAGCAAGCCGAAGTTTATGAAAACAGTACTACGCTTTTCTGGCTCATGTGATAGAAAAGAAGGAAGAAGCGAGCAAACTGTTAGATATTCCAGTAGTACGGGACTATCCAGATGTATTTCCTGATGACTTGCCTGGTTTGCCTCCTCCACGACAGGTGGAGTTTCGTATAGAGTTGGTTCCTGGAGCTACGCCAGTAGCAAAGACGCCATATCGGTTAGCACCGTCTGAAATGCAGAAATTATCTAGTCAGTTACAAAAACTACTGGAGAAGGGTTTTATTCGGCCGAGTCACTCACCATGGGGAGCACCGGTGTTATTTGTCAAAAAGAAAGATGGGTCGTTCCGAATGTGTATCGATTACCGTGAGTTGAACAAGTTAACCGTGAAGAATCAGTATCCTCTCCCCAGGATCGACGATCTGTTTGACCAGCTGCAAGAAGCTTCGTATTTCTCCAAGATCGACCTTCATTCTGTATATCATCAACTAAGGGTTTTCGAGGAGGACATACTGAAAACAACATTTAGAACTCGTTATGGGCACTATGAGTTCTTGGTCATGCCATTCGGGTTGACTAATGCACCAGCTGTGTTTATGGACCTAATGAATCGGGTGTGTAAAACTTACTTGGATAAGTTTGTGATCGTATTCATAGACGATATACTTATCTACTCCCGATCGAAAGAGGATCATGAAGAACACCTTCAGACAATACTGGAACTGTTACGGGAAGAGAAACTTTTCGCCAAGTTCTCGAAGTGTGAATTCTGGTTGCGGGAAGTGAAGTTTTTGGGTCATGTGGTTAACGAGGATGGGATTCATGTAGATTCCGGCAAGATCGAAGCAGTGAAGAAATGGGATACACCCCAGACACCTTCATAGATACGTTAATTCTTAGGATTGGTCGGGTACTATCGTCGTTTCATCGTGAATTTTTCAAAGATCGCTCAACCGTTAACGCTACTGACGCAGAAAGACAAGAAGCTTGATTGGGGACATGCACAAGAACAAGCGTTCCAAACGTTGAAAGAGAAGTTATGCAATGCACCAATATTGTCCCTCACATACGAAACTGATGATTTTATGGTATACTGCGATGTTTCACATCAAGGATTGGGATGTGTATTAATGCAGAAGGATAAGGTGATTGCCTACGCTTCGCGACAACTTAAGGTGCACGAAAAGAACTATACAACCCATGATTTGGCGTTGGGCGTTGTAGTATTTGCACTCAAGATGTGGAGGCATTACTTGTATGGAACCAAATACATCATCTACATTGATTATAAGAGCCTCCAACATATCCTGGATCAAAAGGAACTTAATATGCGTCATTGACGTTGGGTAGAGCTTCTCAGTGACTACGATTGTGAAATCCGGTATCATCCGGGGAAAGCTAACGTGGTGGTTGATGCTTTAAGCCGCAAAGAACGCGTGAAACCACTTCGTGCTTGAGCGTTGGGGTTGACTATTCAAACGAATTTGAAAACTCAGATCCAAATTATACAAAGTGAGGCGTTGAAAGAAGAAAACCTCGCGGGAGAAGAATTTCGAGGGTTGGACAAACAAATGATTTGCAAGGATGATGGTGTACAGTACTTCATAGATCGTATATGGGTACCCAGATGGGGAGGTGTACGTACCTTGGTCATGGATGAAGCACCCAAGACGCGATATTCTATTCGTCCTGGTGCAGACAAGATGTACCATGATCTTAATGATTTGTACTGGTGGCCAGGCATGAAGAAAGACATTGCTATGTACGTAAGTAGATGCTTGACATGCTCGAAAGTTAAAGCGGAACATCAGAAACCATCAGGATTATTGCAGCAACCTGAAACTCCCGAGTGGAAATAGGAGAACATAACTATGGATTTTATTACCAAACTCCCTAAAACGAGCAGCAGGCATAATTCTACATGGGTCGTAGTGGATCGAATGACGAAGTACCGGTCTCGATCATATCCGACCGCGACAGCCGATTTACTTCATGATTTTGGCAGACACGGCAGAAAGCGATGGTCACTCGATTAGATATGAGCACAGCCTATCACCCTCAGACAAACGGCCAAAGTGAACGAACTATAAAAATGCTAGAAGACATGTTGAGGGCATGTGTAATCGACTTTGGTGGTAGTTGGGACACTCATTTATCGTTGATTGAGTTCTCTTACAACAACAGCTACCATACAAGCATTGGATGTGCTCCATTTGAAGCGTTGTATGGAAGGAAATGCAGATCTCCCGTTTATTGGGCCGAGATTGGTGAAAGTCAACTAACAGGCCCAGAGATCATTCAAGAAACAACCGACAAGATTTTCCAAATCAAAGACAGACTAAAAGCTGCTAGAGATCGCCAAAAGAGCTATGCCGACAACCGTCGGAAGCCTCTAGAATTTAACATTGGAGATCACATTTTACTCAAAGTCTTTCCTTGGAAAGGAGTTTTTCAGTTTGGAAAGAAAGGGAAGTTAGCCCCAAGATACGTAGGACCATTCGAGATTACAGAAAGAATTGGTCCAGTGGCTTACCGATTAAGGTTACAACAAGAACTCAGCGGCGTACATGATACTTTCCACGTGTCGAACCTCAAGAAGTGTTTGGCTGATGAATCACTTGATGTACCAATTGAGGACATCAAGATTGACGAAAAGCTTCATTTTGTTGAGGAACCCATTGAGATCATGGATCGAAAGGTCAAGCAATTGAAGCGCAGTAGAATACCAATTGTCCGCGTGAGGTGGAATTCAAAACGAGGGCCAGAGTTTACATGGGAACGGGAAGACCAGATGAAACTTAAATATCCACATCTATTCGAGGATGACACTCTTGGACCTAACTCCAGCTGAATTTCAAGACGAAATTCTCTCAACTGGGAGATACTGTAACATCCGTCATCACAAGGTCCATCAATTAACATGATTATCCGTTAAATTTTTCTTTGATCGTTCATTCCTCATCTTTATTAACTCCTTGTGTGGATATCATACTTGCGTTATCATCTCTATGCTTGTGTTCTTATCGTTAACGTGTGCTATGTTTAAACCTTTTTACAAATTTCCATTATCGTTATCATTAAAAAATATATCATTTTAAATAATATTATCGTCATTAATAAAACCATTTTTAAGTGCCAATTAACATTTAATACATTTTTAACATTAATATAACAAACACTTTTAAAGTCGTTTTCAACCGAAACAAAATTTAGGAACTCGGGGGCTAAGTGTAGGGACTAAAATTGACATTTTGCAAGCTTGGAATGGGTATTAAAACCCCATTTTCCCAACCATTCTTCTTCTTCTTCTTCTTCTTTCTTCTCCACTTCACATATTCTTCATCTTTGCACAAAAACCGCCCCATTTCTTCTTGTTTCCGTCGTCTAGACTTCATCTACAACCTAGTCTACTCCATCCTTACAGGTAGACGACCTTGGTTGTCCCTTTCTTGCTTGTTTTACAGCTGCCCATTTCTAGGGTTTCGGGTATTCAGGTTCAACCCAAACACAAAGGTCGTGCGGGTGCGTGTGATGTCTTTCTGCGTGTGCTTCCTGTTTGTGTGTGTTTGTTGTGTGTTTCTGAAAGTCCTTGTAGTGTAAAACTCGTGCTCGGAACAACCGAAGGCTGCTCTGCACTTCAGTAGTCGCGAACCTGCAGTTCAATAATCAAAGAACAGACACGCATAGTCAATGCACATAAATCCTAATATGCATTCTACATGTAGGTTCCTAGGTTATAGTCTAGGTCAAGTGATTCACCTAATTCTCTAAACCAATGGCTCTGATACCAATCTGTCACACCCCCGCTTATAGCGGAATCAAGAGAATGTAACGGATGGGATCGTCATAACACATTGTTAGTTAATAGAGATGCATTAATGATGAAAGTCAACGTGTCATGACGTCACCCGATACAAATGGAGACTTGTGTCGCAGTTAGTCAATTTCCACTACAAGCATAGTCATACAAACCAAATAAGTATAAGTCCCACAACCTGGGAGCAAGTGATCAAAATGAGAATAACAAATAAAAGTTAGAGTAATTGTCAAAGACATCCAATCTTAAATAATGTAAGGCTAAGGTCATTGCTAAGGCAGCATCCCTAGCAATCCTCAATGATTGTTACCTGAAAAGATATGCTCAAAATGGTCAACATAATGTTCGTGAGTTCACAGATTTAAATAATAACAAAACTTGATGTTGTGTAATAGTTTGGTAGGACATGAGTGCATACAGTTATAAGCAAGTAATATCATATGTAATCATGAGCATCACAACTAAACCTACGACGTACACAAAGAATTTGTCGAAACATATTCACCTTAGGGACCGTTCCTGGCCATTGTCAGTCCCAACTAGTATACTAACAAACAAGGGTGGGGTGTCAACCAAATAATACTATCAATATCTGTCCGTCAGCTCCAACACTGGATGTACAGAACACAAAGGCAACTCATGCATGTACTAGATAAATACTTACAAAACAGTAAACACAACAGTCCTAAAAGAATTGAAAAAGTTCATAACATAAAAAGGGTGAGCATACTTTTCCCCATAGTTTATAAATGTTTAGAATGAAAACGGGGTCGCGAAACTCACCTTGAAATAAGATGAATATGAAAGAATAAAAGACTTCAACGAGTGAGAGAAACGATCGATCAAGCACCTATAATTAGTTATAATTAAAAACTTTAAACACGTCCAATGAGAAAGAAGTACGTTCGGTCGGTTTCGGGTCAGTTCGGGTTGACGAGCAACACACACATAAATATAGGTGTTTATGAATACGCCTATATATATAATTATAATGATTTGATTACATGGTTAGTTCGACCCATATAAAATACATATGTATATAAATATATTTTACACCCTACTACACTATATAAGAATAATAATAATAATATTATTATTATTATTATTATTAATGATAATAATAGTTAAATTAATCATAGTAATAATAATAGATACCAAGCACATGCATTCATACAAATTATATATATACTAGCACACAAACATATGCATGTATATATACATATATATTTCACATACACGGCAGCCACGAGCTGCTATCTATTGAACACACCATTTCATACACACATAATAATGCGCACACACCTACCACACATATATGTAACACATGCACACTCACGCTACACACACACAATAACACCAACAAACACACACTCTTGCATACACAACACTTACACAACATACACATACATGTTCCTAGTATCTACACACGCAATCAACAAATAATTCACACACACACATAAAGCTAAGCACACATATACACATGATATATATATATATATATATATATACACACACACACACACACAGAAACATAATGTACGTAGCAGCTTTGCTTCTTTCGATCCACACACTATCGACCACACACGCACGCGATATATTATATATATATATATATATATATATATATAATATATATATATACACACACGTACACACAGAACACACACATCGTCGCCCGCAAACACACATAGTACCCTCACAGCACCCGATCGAGGGCTGTGTGTGCTTGGTTCTTTCGACTCGTTGCACGCGGTATATGATACACCCATTCTCGGGTCCTCAAACCCACACCCACACCTGCACACACACATACACACACAAAGACACACGCTAATCTATATATATACACACGAGCAATACACATATCTATATATATGCAAATGCGTGACACACACATACATATATATACACTAGCGACATACACACGGTCGCATATATATGTATACACACGGTCACGCCCATGTACATACGCGTTCAACTGAAACGGAAAGATACCGAACCGAACATTACGAAACGAAACTAAACAAGGTGCATTACGTTCGGTCACCTGCAGAACGTTCAAACGGCGAGGCGATAACGACTTCCGGTGGTTAGAAGGCTTGGTTCAGGGCTCGGGAATGGAGGTTCTCGACGGCAGCCGTGTAGGTTTCGTGCAAAAGGAGAAGGCGACGGTTTCATGGCTGCCGTATGTATATATTAGACATTTTACATTTTGTTACCTCAACTTCCACATTATTATTCCGTTAAATTACAGTTTAAACCCTAAACTTAATTATAATAATAATAATAACAATAATAATAATAATAATAATAATAATAAAAGAAATTTTATTATTAGTTTTTATATATTATTAAGGTTGGCACGAAAGGTAGCTACGACGAAACTCGGTTCCAAATCATATTAATTACGTAAAATAATAAATGCGCGAAAAGAGAGTTAACGGATTTCGAGTCAATTGACGGACCTGATAGTGACGGATGTCACACCGCCCATTGGGTTGAACCCAATTCGTGGAAAATAATAAAACGTACGATTTTGAATTGTTTGATTATACTCACAACGGCCAAAACATTTTTATCTTATTGATAAAGTTATTAAAACGTATAAATTAAAAAATAAATTATTCTCTATATCTTTTGATAATTAGTCAAATAACACGCTTGCGATAGATCATTTGAGATTACAATATAAGCCAATGTGTGAGGGTGTGTTTTTTATGTCGATATATTACGCATATCATAAACTTAGCCGTTCAAGACGGTTTAAAAATGAATGAAATAGTGAAAGATGGTTTTAAAAGAATGTTATATGACATTTTTAGCAATAACCAAAGATATAATAGATATGGCAAGTTTTGTAAAGACGCTAAGTCCAAATGTTTAGGTTCGAATTGTGACGTACCAACACGATGGAATTCCACTTGTAACATGTTTGAAAATGCTATTGAACAAAAAGAAAGTTTAATAGTCTTTCATAATAATTTGATAAGTCGTGGAAAGGCAAATACTTACCATCTAGGGGGGTCGGCCGTTATTAAAGAAATAAGTAAAATACTTCAAATTTTTAAAAACACAACTACTTGTCTTCCGGAGTTTATTATCTAACAAGTCCGTTAGTACTTCACCAAATTTATTTAATGACTTCAAAATTAAATAAGATGTCGTTTAGGGGAAGACCTAGTTCGGATATGATATCCCTAATGAAAGATAAACTTAAAAAGTATTTTAAAGAAATGCCCCCGGTTATTACATATGTCACTGCTTTAAACTCTTGTTTAAATTTGTCGTGGGTTAAAACTTTACTTGATAAAATTACTTCTAATTTGAATTTATAAGTTGATAATCCATTATATAGTAAAACTTTAAAAGCTAATTTTAACAAACAATTAAAAAAATGTATGATGTTTATTTATTAAAATATGAGGAAACATCACAAATCCATGAGGCATTAAGGCATACAGCAAATGCCGAAAGTTTGAATGATTCAATGTTTTATTTTTATAATACTTTAACGGGTGAGTGTAATAAACGTCAATGTGGTAATACTCCGAGTAATGAACTTGGGAGGTATGGTGGAACAAACTTTTTATTTACCATGAGTCCACAAGATTTTAAAACTTTTGACTTGTTGACTTAGTGAAAAGGTAAGAAATATCAATTTCCCGTCCTATCCACCATGACCCGAGATTTACTAACCGTCCAAGCTTCCACGGTAGCTTCAGAATCTGTTTTTTTATGTTAGAGGTAGTGTTATATCGATAAGACGAACTCGACTCACTCCCCAAGCGGTTGAAATGTCAATTTGCTTGAAGGATTATTTGGATGACGCGGAAAAAGTACAAAACAAATGCTCACCTGAAGGAGAATTGGAATACGAAGCAAAATTATACGGGGACGAGGCAGGGAACGGATTGACACCCGGAATAACCGATGATGAAGCGGCATATGATGAGTACCTTCATAACGGTTCCGGTTCTAGGGGTGAGAATAACGTACAATTATGCAACGAACAAACGAAGAAACGACTAGTCGACTAGGCTGAATGCTTAGTTTTTAAAAAACCTTGTTTGTACATCTCTAATTGTAATTTATCATTTGGACTTGAGTAAGTTTAATTACATAAAATAACATTGACAACACTAAACTTGTTAAAACGTATGAAGAAGTTTTCCTCAATTTTGATGGCAAATTGAACGTCTCTCTTGATTAGATTCGCAAAACACTCGTTTTCTCGACTCATTGCAAATTAATGAGTTTAGAGTTTTCATAAGATGAACTCGTGTTGACCGAAATTGGTGTCACTTAGTGTTGTTATGTTTTGTGTTATAAAACTACTAATTAATCCAAGCCGAGTTGATCAAATAACAAACTAATGAGTTTGGAGTTTTCATAAGATGAAGTATGTTTTGTGTTATAAGAATTCACCTTCTTCATTTGGCTGAAAAATCTAAATCAACTCTTGTCCTAATCTCTTGACCCATAACAATCCACTCCATTTTGATAGATTTGGTTTATGGAGGATATTCGACAATAACATTTTTTGCATTTCTTGTTAGTCTTTATTCTTGAATTGTGTATTACAACCATATATATGAGATTGCAAAGAGAATTTAATGCGAGTCTTGACACCAAACGGGGGTGATATTATTATCTTATATGTTTATATATTATATTTAGATTTAGATTTAGATTATGATCAAATAGATAAATGGTCAACACAAAAATAGATTTTGGAAGGTTGCGACTTATAAATGTTGGTATTCGAACAAATGATGTAGGCAAAGCTCACAGTTATCTATCTAGAGAGTGACCACTTTGGCAGAATCATTGGATAACAATAGCATGCCACAGCCCATTCCTCATTTTCTATATATTCTTTCCTTTTCCTTTTCCTTTTTATTTTTATTTTTGTTTTTGTTTTTATAATTAATTCTCCTTCAAATTTATATGTATAAATGTGGTCATACATGACATGATTATTAAACAATAATTGACATATGAAACTCTGCTTCCAAATTGTGTTTAAATAATTACTTTAGTTGATAAAATATTTTAATTATTTTTTAAAACTTTCATTTTAAAAAGTGTTTTTCAAAACTCTCATTTTATAATATGTTAAGTAATCGTTCTAAAAATATCGTTTTTGAAAAATATCATTTTTAATAAAAATCTCAATATTATAAAACTATGGGTTTTACTTATTTTTTTTACAAATAATTTTTCATATATCAATAAAAGTTTGCTTTAATAAAATATCATTTTTATAAAGCTTTTTATTTTATAAGAACGGTTATATATTAAACTTGTATTAAATAAAAATCGATTTTAAAATACTTCATATGTGTACAAAGATGCATATTCATAGTTTTTGAAAATCTTTTTTTCTCTTTCAAAAAGGTGTAAATTTTAATCAAAATATTAGCTTTTAATTAATAGAAAATATGTTTTATAAAATATATTAGTTTTAGAAAAATTTGAAATGTTTAATTAAGAGAGAAAGAAGAGGGGGGGGAGAGAGAGAGAGAATTTAGAAATTAGTTATTTTAACTTTTTAAAAATTGATAAATGATTTTGGTAGGAAAATAAATTATAAAATTGAATATGATTATAACATGTGTCCTCCAATATAATCATTTATTAGTATATATTTATAGCATGTAATACCCATCGCTTAAAATACATAGGTTAGAAATATACCTATTAATTTATAAGCTTCACAAAGGAAAAATCATTTTTATGCAGGATTTGGCCTTTATATGAAATGAACAATATATTTTTAAGTTAGAAATATGATTACAAAAATGGTTTGATAACGTGTAAAGGACCGTTTTAGAAATACCCTTTATGCTCAAAATAGTGGCAACTACAAATTTGTGGATGATTAATGATTTGAGTTAATGCTCAAAGATTAAGTAGTTTATTCCCCATGCTTCCCGACGAATAAATTGCAATCAGGTTTTTCTAATATAACGAAGTGAGAGTCTGTTATCAGTTCAACTCGCCAAAATCCATAAAATCAAACACCGATGCAGTTCCGATAATACCATATATAGCATCACTCGCTAGCGTACAAAACCTCAACAAAAAATTTACAAGCGGTACCTCAACAATAATGTCGCTCACTCTAGTTTATGATACCAAAAGTTTATTGGTTCTACGAATACATACATAAAATAATGCAATACAAAATTTTGGATTATGTGAATATATAAATAAGAAAATGAATCACAACTAGTTAGGTGAAAAAATTAAACTTAAAAAAAGCTAAGTGATCAATATTAAAAAAAAGGAAGTTTCATGTAATTAAACATTGTAAAGTTTAAGAAAAAAACTATTTATATAGAGAGAGGTCATAATCCAATAATGGAGTGAAGTAGTCATTACTCGTTAGGTGAAGAGAACAACATCTTGTTAATAAAATTGATGGATCAAATCAGTTGGCCAAATAATTTGGTGGGAAATGATTAGCCCTAACTTTTCTTTCTACCGGCTAATCTTAATTCTCTATGATTGTGAGCTGATTAATGATAATATTTTATAGCACTATCATCTTAGATAAAACGGTCCTATGCATTAGAGGTGATATGATATGCGTTAACGAGTGAAACGCCACCAGCCTCATAGGTTAAGGGGAGTTAAAAGTTAATCGTGTTAACCGGTGAACTACCTCTTGTACACATTGGTATGTTTTATTTTTTATTATATTAAGAAGAGTTAGGAGGGATTAAACATTTGGTTGGTAATATAACCTTTATAAATAGCCATTTTATTTTCAACAATTAAATGAACACACGGCTTAAAAAGTGAAGTTAACGGGGTGTCAGAGATAAAGGGAAAGAAGGTTAAGTTAAATGGGGATGTTAGAGAACACTCTTGCTCTTATAAATTGCAATATTTTCACTAAACATCGAAAACATAGCTTAAAAAGATTATTTTCATTTTTCTATCAAGTACGAAGTTGATAAATAGCGATTTTATGTAGAGTAAAAAAACTTCCACAAATCACCAATGTTTGTAGTTATTAATTAAATTAATAAACATAATGAGCCAATTATCAGTTCAATTAATGAACATAACAGCCAAATAATGTGATTTCTCTGAAGACAGAAGATCAAAATTAGGTATAGTAACTAAGTGTTCAGGTTGGGGGGTTGGTATCACCTAACCCCAACACAACAGTTTAGTTAGCCGTGTCAAAAAACCTGCACATTACCCATGTAACTGTTTAATTAAATCGGTCCAAAACCTCTCATATCTCTCTAAGGACATTTTGGTCGATTGCCTGCCTCATTTCGGGTCGGTTCAAATGACCTATCAAGCAAACAGCAAACGTATGCCAAGTACACAAACCATTCAAGAAAGATAACAACGGGTCTATTTTCTGGTTAAGAATCTCATAAACTTGATGACAATCATGTGTCTTAACCATGAACTCACTGGACTTATCAAAACTTCTATTGACCCATGGATGGATATACAAAATACTATGGTGCTGAACTACATCACATATTCCAAATCCGTTGATAATTGCACAAACCTGCAGTGGAAATGCATATACACCATTAACACGCATAATCGATTTCGGGGTCCCATCTTAAATCGAATATTTGTCTAACCTAACCTTATATATCACAAAATAAGAATCTTTGAAATTCATTTCATAATGTTTTGCGATTGTACAGTTGCTGCTGACGGCACAGAATTGTACAAAGACAGCTACCAGGCTACTAATTGAGAATATGATTCCAGTAGTACATTGAAAGATGCTTTTAAAGATTCTATCACAAGTATATGTAACTGATTTGATTTCTTCTGTATTATTATATTCCAATTATTATTTTTGCCTACTACTGAAACCATTGTGGTGAGAATGTAATGTAAACTTACATGATTCTAGCTTCCTTCCTATTGCCTTGATGGGCCAGTTGAAACATCAAAACCAGGAGGGATGAAAACAACATCATCCCAATCAGTTATAGAATTGTCCTGCAAAAAGTTAATTTAATGTCAATTTATCATAGTATATGAAGTGTGGAACACCTATAATGCAATGTATGGTAACCGCTAACCTTCATCCCCTGTATTATATCCTCGAGAACAGCTACCTGCAAAGAGGAAAATAAATGTGGTAAAAAGGAAAAGAAACGTGCCTATTTATTCAAATTATAATAATCTGTTTTCTATAACTTTTCATATCAATAAAAACTCGTACCTCAAGATCACCCACCCTTAGGGAAGGATTCAAATGTTTTTGCTGAACAGATGCTCTTGCTAGAGACTTTTCAAGATCCTCCTATAGAGTAGATGAGAATAAGACAATCAAATGTGGATGATGTAAAAATTCTTATCATTACACAGAGGATGGCAAAAAATATTTAACGTAAAAAGGATCTAGAATAATTGTGTCGAGTGCTAACCTTTCTGAAAAAGCTGGACGGTATCTTCTATTTTGGCTCCTCAGAACTAAGCTCCTTGACTGCATCCATATAATGTCTTGCTAAAATCACTAAAGAAAAACATAACTAAAACATAACTCTACCTTTATGCTTAAAAGCTTGGTTTTAAAAAGCGTGAGGTGCTCAATGGCGTTTAGGACTCAAAAGCCGAGGCGTGAAAATTGAGGCATGAAGCAACAGCCTCACATACGCTAGATGTTGCTCTATGTACAATAGTACAACCAAATAAGTCTTATGTACAACCAAAAGTTGCATCTGTTATGGCCTTTATTATCATGTAAATCATTCATAAACTCTTAATCCCTATGGTTGTTTTCATGTATCACCCTCCTATAGACCTCAATGCTGATCAATTTTGACCCAAATGTGTTTTCCTCAAGGCCCTGAAGTGTTTTCCTGATCGCCTCGAGCGCATCAGGCACACCTCAGGTGCCATTTGTAAAACCAAGATTAAAAGAATACTTGATTTGTTGACTGACAACAGACAACCGTCTATATTTTTTTTTAGAGACCAAGGAGACCTAGTTTGTGGGCAAACCAGAGCCCCCAGCAGCTGCACAAGAAAAATAACCCTGGGAGGGTGTCATCTATAAAGAAAACTTATCTTCCATAATCCATATATGTAATCATGTCATCTGTAAGTTTCTATTAGGACAATCAGTCGATTCAAACATGTGACCTAAAACATCATATTGTACATAAGGTTCCATACATGAATGATGTCTTTTTGGTCTGATGTAACTTTAAATTGTTTGAATTCCAATTTTTAGGTCAGAAGCATGAGATATTAGTAAAGGGTAGAACCAAAACTAATTAAGAAAATCAACCTGGAAAACAGGAACACCAGAGAAGCTGTCATCTGATATACCAGCCTTGCGTCTTTCCTAGAAAGGAACACGTGAAACATCACTAAAATTTCATACAAAGTTAAACAACATTATAAGCTATGCAGGTAATACATGTCAGACTAGGTTGCCTGCAACCTTCCAGAGCATGAAAAGTCCTGCTTTCACTAAAGACTAAAGAATATGAAAGCACATATATAAACCTTGAATCAAGTGTGGATTATCATTTGTCTTTTATGAATTTATCTATCTAAAAAAATGATTGTTATTCCTTTCAAATAGACTGCAAACACATAGAAAAACTGACATGGTTAATGGAACACTGGAACCTAAATCAAAAGATTGGTCAAAGATATTACTTCTGATAAGCACAATGATCGAATTACTAATACATTAACAAGTATCAAAATGTATTTGCTTACATTCTAAAACTCCATCAACTAAATAAGTCAAACCGAACATAACAAAATTCATTTTGGTGAATCAATAGTACCATGGCTATGAAAAACAACAGCTGCCACAAACCATAAACAGTAAGCAAAAATGCCAAAGTCAATGCTCATATGTACGTAAACTAATTTACCTCGATCGCATTCTTTATTTGTGATGGTTCTGGAATAAATCTAAAAGACACCCCATTAACTTTAAGCTGGAAAACCTGCCACAACAATCAAAGATTAGTCATCAGACCAAACCAAATCTTCTAGACTGTATATCAGTGCACCACATAACTAGCGCTATGCACCCATCGAACTAAAATGACAATTTGCTACCGAAGTTTGTCTTTTATGCATAATAGGAGCACAATGTTCTTATCCATGGATACATAATCCCCTCATTAAACTATTAGCTTGCCTTCTAAAATATTCCTGTTAAAATATTGATATGCCTATATCTTATAAGCGGCCTCGGCATTGGCTATCACACTAGGTGTTTATTAGTTATAGCGTTTCGGCAATATGAATTTAAGACTACACTTCTGTGCAATTGCCATACAAACCCTAGGTCCCGCTAAAACCCAAACAATATTTTTATTAAAAGAACAAAATACAAACTCCAAATAATGGTACATGAGGGACTTATTGAGCCATTTAGTGAAGTTTAAATCCCTGGAGAAGGGAGATGTCGCCTAAGTCGGTTCCAAAAAGAATATGAATCTGACATATGTTGCTCTTGAAGATGTGTGGCGACCAAGAGCAAGAATCAGAGAGAGACCGAGCAAACTGAAGCTCAATTTAAATAACAAAAATACCATTCCTATCTTCATCAAGTAATTTAGGGGATCGCTTCATGAGCATTCTTGTAACCCTCTCCATCTATAGAGTTTTTAAGTGGGTTTTGCATCAAATACTTGAATCTTCACAAATTAATCATAATTAAGGCGTCCAATAGCTTAGAAACATACCTATGATAACTAAAACATTTTCAGGTTTGATTTTGATTATATAGCTTAACAAGAATTTGGATTTGTGATTTCTTGGTGGATTTTGCCAATAGTAATTTCATAAAAATTAAGTTATAAACATCTGTTGTTGATTGAAATTGATTATGAAATTAAACCTTGTAATTTTAATTGTAATTGTATTGAGTAATTGTGTGTTTAGGGTTACAATAGGGGGTCTTTTATATAGAGGACAATATTACATAATTAACCCTAAACTATTCACTAATAATAACCTAGTCTAATATTCCCCCGCAAGCTAAGCTCGGGAGAGATTTAACTTGAAATCTAAAAACAATAAAAATTAAAATAAGTAACGTAAATTATTGGTCTTGTTGTTTGTCGTTGAAATCGCCGAATATGTGAAGCACCGGTTGTTCTTCTCCGGTTATCGAATTTTATGTGATGTGAGTTTGAAACTATCTTTGTCTTTATCCTATGAATCTTCTCGCGTATCTCCACACCTAAAACTTTTGCATAAAGGTGTGTCGTCGTTGTATGGCGAATCACGTTGTATAGCAGCAACAATGAAGATCAATGTTGTAAAAATCGCTAGGCGCTAATCGGGCGGTAAAGCACCAACTAGGGATTAATCGGGAGTAATCGGGATTAATCGGATTGGAATTTTTATGTATAAATTTCAGTTTTATATATAGAAACAAACATTCTTACATGTAATTTTAATACAAATGTTCAGATATATATATATACACACATATTTGGCCCGAAATTTCATGTTTTTCCGCTGGAAATTTTGCATTTCATCGGAATCTAGCCGAAAAGTCGCTTGAATCTAGCCGGAGAGTTGCCGAAACCAATGATTTTGGTCAATCAGAACCGGTTAGGTCCGATTTTGACAAAAAAAAAAGTAGAAAAAAATATAGTTGCCCGACTTTGACCGCCGGAAAATTGATCCGGTAACTAGCGATTACTACCGATTAATCCCGATTAGTGCCGCCTAGGACCGACTACCGATTTTTTGTACCAATTAGTTGAAATCGAAAAGGTAATGGGCCGACTACCGATTAATCCCCGATTAATTGGCCGCCTAGGTCGATTTTTACAACACTGATGAAGATGAAGCATCACGTTGTATACGATGACGTGTTAAGATTGAAAAGAAGGAGCAACGGTGATTGTATGTTGTGTGAGGCGGATAAGATTAGGGTTTAGCGACGGCTAGGGTTAGGTTTAATGATGGCTAGGATTAGGGTTTGGTGGCTAGGGATAGGGTTCGAATTAAGTGACGGCTAGGATTAGGGCTTGGTGGCATCAAAGGTTAGGGTTGGGCAACGACGGTTGTGGTTGTGTGAAAGGAAAGAGAGATGACAGTTTGTATTCACCTGTTAAAGGTGAAGATGGTACTAGTGATTATTGTAACAGAAGCATCAGTAATAGATGGTTGGACAGGGCGGTGACAGCGAGCGGCCGCCCTAATTAGGGTTTTGGCGGTGGTCGAGCCTTCCTGGCTCTGATACCAAATTAAACCTTGTAATTATAATCGTATTGAGTAATTGTGTGTTTAGGGTTACAGTAGAAGGTTCTTTATATATAGGAAAATATTACATAATTAACCCTAAACTATTCACTAATAATACCTAGTCTAATATATGATCACCATTAGGATTTGTTCGAATAAAAATTCATGGTTTTACTACTCAGATTGTCAGTTTTGTCAAAAATGGTGATTATGACTAAAATTGACCTAAAATGACGTTTAGTGAATTGATTTACCAATTGGCTAGTAATGGTTTCAAAAATTCGATTACAATTCCACAAATGTTTTCAAGCTTAAAGGTTAATATAGAGGTGATCAAATACATTTTGGTAGGTTTTAAAACGAACAGATCAGATTAAAAATAAGCAATGAAACTCAAATAAACTCTTAGGTGTTTTAACATGACCAAACGGATGTCAACTCATGATATTAGACAATTAGAGTTGAATTGGTAATTTAAATGATGAAATTGTTCATTGGGTCACTTATTTGCAAATTATGCTCAAAGATGCAAACAATTTGAATTTGGTTGACTATTAGATGTTCAGCCATCACTATGAATGGAATATTTATTTGAAAGCTTACTTGACTAAGATGACTATATATTTCTCCACAACTAAGATTTCATCATAAAATTGTCTATCTTAAGTGTTGGATCAAGAAGAAGGCTAATGCAACCAAAACTAGATCACTTAAGTTATTTTGGTGCTGCATGCAAAGGCTTCCGAAGCTTATCATGGAACTTCCGAAGGTTGTAGAGTTTTTCCGAAGACAAAGGGAAAGTCCAACTTCCAAAGACAGAATTCTACTTCCGAAGACAAATGCATACTTCTGAAGTTCAAGACTTAGAAGAATAAAGTAAAGACCACTTCCGAAGTATGATGAAAAGAAAAAGTCTCCAAGCCTTGGAAGAAGCAGCCTCTTCCGAAGTATAAAGTGGCTTCGGAAGTACTTACTCTTCCGAAGTATAAAGTGGCTTCGGAAGTACTACTCTTCCGAAGCCATTTAAAACCTTCGAAGACACTGCTATAACCAGTGAACACAAGTATGGTCTCTGACACTCCGCTGCAGACTTCTGATACAGCATGGCTTCTTCTTAAAGAACCATGTTGTTGACCATACTTTATTCAACTGTTTACCTTTTCATGATAGTACAGTTGCCATCTTTAGTTGGTGACAAAAGGTAAGTCGGGGACATGTCCTGACTACCAAATCTCAGATAAGACTTTATCCGAGATACCTTAACTACAGTCTTGTAGTATAGGCTTTAGCTGAAGAATCCCAGCTGGTATCAAAGTATATCCGGCTGTAGATAGTATTATATAGGTTCTCCTTGTAACTCATAGAAGTAAGATTATCATCTGCTTGTAAGAGTCTTTGTATCTTGAGTTGAGAATCAATATATAAAAGTATCTTGAAAATTATCTTTCTGTGTTCTAGTTACTTTTCATATTGTGATCAACTCTTATTTATTCTTACCAAGTATGATTCTAGGTGAGTTTGAGAGAAAACCTTTGTGTTAAGTGACAAACACCGATCCTGCAATTGGTATCAGAGCACACCATTTGAATTTGGTCACTTATTTGCAAATTACGCTCAAAGATGCACACCATTTGAATTTGGTTGACTATTAGATGTTCAGCCATCACTATGAATGGAATATCTATTTGAAAGCTTACTTGACTATATATTTCTCCACAACTAAGATTTCACCATAAAATTGTCTATCTTAAGGATAATTGTAAGTTGCCCATACTTCCAATGTGTAAATTTAAACCATTTTGATAGTCTGCTTTTGTGTTTAGGTTTTAATGTCTTATCTTGGTATGAATATAATGCTAGTTCTAGTTAATATGTGCTAAATAAGGTGTGCTAGTGTTTTGGTAACAGACTTGAAAGTTGTTTGGAAATTGGAACAATGAAAACTTGATTTTCAAAAACCCTTGCAGACTTGATCCTCATAGAATGAAATTGAGACTAATTGTTTTGGTATAAACTTGAAAGCTGTTTGGATCATTAAGAACTTGAATTTCACTTGAGGGCGATTGAGGACTTTCCCTATAATCATTTTTGAACATATATGGTCACAACTTGCACGCAACTTCTGTGTTGTCACGTATGGTTGTAAATATTAACTATCATGCTAATTAAGATTATATATGTAATCGTTTTAAGTATTCCACTATGTTATCAATTTTAGAAAACTTGGACCATTTTTAGGAGATATTGAGAAATGACTTGGATACGGGTTTATACTTTTCTTTAAATTCTATAAGAATGTGATAGAATCCACCATAAGTGATGAGAAGATGATAATCTACATGATATGTTCTTTTATTCCAAAACTTTATAAAGTTTACTAGTGACTTTATGAATGCTTCTTTTCATATTCATGTTAATGAATAACTATGAGATTGTGACATTGATCCTCATTCGAAGGTTAAGAACTTCACTACTCAATCAAGCATCTGCAATGCAGGTGTTGGGGGACAAAATATTGCTAGCCAGATCAAAATTGATAGACTTATATTAGGGGCCATTTGGTGTTATGCATCATGGGGTAATCAAAAATCAGATCATTACATGTAATAAAACGGCCTGCAGATGCTGTTTGAAGCTGTGATAATCCAGATAATCAAACTATACAGGTTGGTTTAAAATTTATGATCATTTAATAACTTACATGTAAATGAACCCTAGATAATCAGATACAGCTGCTCATAAACAATCTTATCCAAAACTGATAATTTTCACACCTAATTAATTAATCACATAATGAGAACCAGTTTTACCATACCCAACACCACTAGAAATTGATTACTTGCAGCTTCAAAATCACAATAATAAAGTGATTACTAGCACAGACATTACACTACTCATAAATTTTGCACAAATCGGTTGCAGAATTTGTTGAAAATCGAAAAAAAAAAACATTTCTAATCCATGGTGAAACCTGAGAATATGACATATAGGCCTAAGCTACAAATTTACAGCAATGCATAACTTCAGCCAAATTGCGAGTAGTGAAGAACAGTTTTCGAAATTACCATGCTGAGAGCAACGGGGACAACTTTCGAGCCTGGCCGCATTCTAGGATCCATGGATTTCATCTGACCAAGAAGCGTCTCCGCATCTTCTTCCTTGAAACACAACAACCCTAACGACTTCACCGGATTCTGACCCGAAACCACCACAAACTCCTCCGAAGCATTGCTGAGGGCGTATACCGGCACTCCGGCCAGCCGCTGTTCGATATCCTCATCCGACATCGCCGCACCGGCGGCAACGGTCTTATCGGCCGTAATTCGAGCCCATAGAGGGGTTTTTCCGAAGGAGAGAGCAGCGGATGGTTTCTTAGGGTGGTTTATGGTGTCTGGAAGGGTGAATTCGAATGTGAGGTTGTTGGAATCGGGGTTGGGGTTGAAGAAGTGTTGGTGGTGGTGGTGGAGGTTGTGGAAGAGGAGGAACATTGGTTTTGAAGTTTGTTAATGGCGTTTTGGAGGTTGAATTGAGGATTTTTTGGTGATGTTGACGATGGAGGAGATGATGATGATGATGATGAAGAAGAAGATGAATCCATTTGGTATGGCGGTGGAGAAGATGGTTATGATAAGGGTTTTGGGTTTTGCAGATGGTACTGAGGGACTGTCTGTTAAAGTTTTAAACTAAACGGTGGTGGTTAAATCGCTTGCAACTCGTTCGTAATAAATTTGGGATTATTACACACTTCTTTTATTATTATTCAAAACATGTCATATGACCTATCAATGATGCAAACTTTATTTAGTTTCAATAGACTTTATTCTTGAGTAAGATTTTCAATGACAACGAGAGTGAAATTTAAAAATGTAACGATTAAATCTTTAGTATAGATCATAGTTTAAAGAGGTAACTATATTTTTATCTTTTATATATGTTTAGAATTTTATTTTTTATCTTTTAACTTTTAAAATTAAAATCACCCTTTATTTGATAAATGGTTATAACTTTAATCATTTACATTAAAAAAGTTCAAATGGGAACAGGAAATCTTTGCAGTGTAGTAACATCTTGCACGCGCTAACAGTTTGGAAAAATGGGTCCGGGTTTGATGCTTTGGTCTCGTCCTTGTTGGATAGCGTGGGAGAGGCTGGTGCTATTAGGGGGGAATGCATGAGAGAGGAAGACAAGGAAAGGTACCCTAATGTTAAGCAATGTCTTCGGAAAGTCAGAGATGGGCATTTCACGGCTGCGATTAAGGTCCTATGCTCTAGTGGAGTTGCCCTTTTTGGTGAGTCGACCTTGAAAGCTCTTATTGATAAACACCCAGTGGTGCCACACCCGTCCTTGCCTTCCAACCCTTTAGCCCAACCCACTCTTGTTGTTGATGAGGAGTGTGTGTTCAAATGTATCTGATCCTTCCCCAAAGGGACGTCATGTGGTAGGGACGAGATGCGGGCCCAACACTTGTTAGATGCTATGGTGGCGAGGGCTCTGTGACTCCTTAGTTTTGCTTACGAGCATTACTGAAGTTGTTAACTTATTTCTTGAGGGATCTTGCCCTAAAGTGCTTGCTGAGTTTGTTGCGTCGGCCCCCCTCACCCCCTTATTGAAGCCTGATAAAGGAATTCGGCCTATTGCTGTGGGGTGTATTTGGCGAAGGTTGGTTTCTAAGGTGGTGATGAAGAAGGTCGGGAAAGACATGGCCTAGGACTTGGGGGACTTTCAATTTGGGGTAGGGATGCCTAATGGTGCAGAGGCGGTGCTTCACAGTGCAAACAGTTTCTCAACTCTTGTCATGAAGACGGCTCCTTGGCCTTGCTTACTGTGGATTTCTCTAATGCTTTTAACACGGTCGACCGCACAACCTTCCTTCAAGAGGTTCATCAGCATTGCCCGTCAATCTATCGATGGGTCCAATTTCTTTATGCTCAGCCTGCTAAGTTGTATGTTGGTAATGATTGTATTGGGGCTACTACCGGAGTACAACAAGGAGATCCCTTAGGGCCCCTTCTCTTTGCCCTTGCCTTACACCCCCTATTCTTCGGGTCCAGGACCGTTGTAACCTTTTGTTTCATGCTTGGTATTTGGATGATGGAACGATTATCGGCAACGCGTCTGAGGTTGCTAAGGCCTTAGACATCATCAACGTGGAAGGGCCATCTCTGGGGCTTTATCTCAACATTAAGAAAACAGAGGTTTTTTGGCCGACATGCGATGGGCGTAAAGTTCAGGACGGACTTTTCTCGAGAGGGATTGGTAGACCAGAGAGGGGGGTTAAGCTCCTTGGTGGAGCTGTTAGCCGTGATCCTAGCTTTATTGAGGAGTTGGCTGGGCGGCGGGCCTCGGGAGCGGTTGACCTCATGAAACTCTTGCCCTGCCTTAAGAATCCCCAATGTGAACTACTTTTGCTAAAGTCGTGCATGGGAGTTGCTAAGTTACTTTTTGGGTTGCGCACTTGTCAACCCCATTTGATGGAGGATGCGGTATCTCGGTTCGATGATGGCCTCAGGGAGGCTATAGAAGACATAGTCGTGGGTGGTGGCCCTTTTTGGTGATCTCCAATGGCGTTTGGCATCTTTGCCAATGCGTCTCGGTGGTTTGGGACTCCTTTCAGCTCGAGATGTTGGGGCTTATGCTTTTGTGGCCTCTAGAGCTCAGTCTTTGGAACTACAAGATCATATCCTTCGAAACAGTGGGGTCTTCGGGCTTGACCCGGACTATCAGCAGGCGCTCGAACGCTTATATGTCCTTCTCCAGACTTGGATATTGGCGGTTTCTCTAATAAGGACACCGCCCCCTCGAAGCCACAAACAACTTTGGCGAATGCTCTGTTTAGCAAAATCGCTCAAAGCCTGGGAGAAGTTTTTTCTTGTCATCCCGCCAAAAGGCGGTGTTGAGTGCCTGAAGGGCCCCATGCTCAGGACTTTTTGACCGTTATCCCGATTGAAGGGTTGGGACAATGCATGTCTCCAGTAGAATATAGAGCAATTCTCAAATACCGGTTGATGATCCCTATGTACCCGGAAGATGAAACATGTCCGATATGTCGTAAAGCTTGCATGGATAAATATGGGGAGCACGCCCTTCACTGTAAAGAGCTACCTAGGTTCAAATATCGGCATGACTGGGTACGAGATGTTTTGGGGGACATCCTAAGAAGAGCTGGGATTTCTGCTAAGAAAGAAGCCCCTGTGAATTTCCTCACGGACCCTATGAAGGGGAGGTCTACTTTGCGACCAGCGGATCTGCTCGTCTTTGGCTGGGCTGGGGGCAAACATGCTTGTGTGGACCTCACAGGGGTTTCCCCTTTGGTTGGTTTACGGGAAAACGGTTTTGTAGCTGGTCAAGCAGCAAGAAAGGCAGAATCCAAGAAAGTGGATAAACATGCTAAAGCTTGCGCAGAGAACCAGCACGCTTTTATTCCCTTTGCCTTTGATACATTTGGCTCCCTAGCGTCAGAAGCTATCAACTTTTTGACCAGGGTCCAACGGGTCATAGACAACCATTGCTCAACCCCGGGGAGGCAAGGATTTGTTTTTGGAAGGTTAGGATTTGCTATTCAGAAAGGGGTGGCGGCGCAGCTTGTTGCCCGTCTACCTTCTATTTTGATGTAACTTGACATAACATTATTAATTAACTCTAAAAGAAAAAAAAATCAAAAATTTTCTTTTAACCATACCAAAGATGAAAAATATAATTTATGATATATTAATTTTTAACTTTTCTATGTATAAGGTGTTGTACCTTATGTTTAACGAGTGTTTCATAAAAATAGTGATATTTTACTTTTAATCCTAAACTTTTCATCTTTGTAATGTAATCTCACAAAAATTAAGTTTTTTTACTTTAAACCTAAATTTTTATCTTTTGTTGTTTGATCTTACAACTTTTTACTTTACAACTTTAACTCAAAACTTCTTT
This sequence comes from Flaveria trinervia, assembly GCA_025506515.1. Taxonomy (NCBI): domain Eukaryota; kingdom Viridiplantae; phylum Streptophyta; class Magnoliopsida; order Asterales; family Asteraceae; genus Flaveria; species Flaveria trinervia. Next base: position 25,140,506 of record CM046450.1, on the reverse strand, counting down.
CGTAATTTTGTTTTATGTTTCATTTTAAGTTTTACAAGTTAACATGACGTAACATGCATGTTTGGTTCAACATTTATACGTTTCCCTATAAATTTGTAACTTAACATGACGTGACGTGTATGTGTGGTTCAACCTTTTATGTCTATTTTTACCCATTTGACAGATTTATAGCAACACGCAAAGCCTAGATTAACTTAGTTAAACTTTTCTATGTTTTACGTTTCGGTCTAATTATCTGTATTAACACACCGTAACTTCAGTGTTGGTTGTAGTTGACGGTAGTGTGACATTGGTTTTATTTGTCATGGTTTTACGCTCCCCACCACAACGCGGGGGCTTAATTCTAATTTACTCTAATAACTAATATATTACCATCACCACAACCAGCCACCCTCTTGTCGGTCACCCACCAACCACCCCTTGTCACAACCATCAAACCCTTAAACATCACTGGTCACACCATGAAAAACCCCTTGTCACAACCAGCAAACCACTAAACATCACTAGTCACACCATGAAGAATTGATTACCAATTTAAAAATCACAAGATGCACTCATATGGTAGTTATGGGGGTGAGTAATGGAAAACAGTTGGTAGGTTAATCATCAACATAGGGTGAGGGGGTGGTGCACGAAGGTGAGGGCAAACAACTAGACTAGAAGGTAATGGGGATTAAGATTAGAAGGCAGTAGTGATGGCAGCAAGGAAGTGACGATGGTTGGTTGTGATGGTGATCGATTAGTATTAGAGTAAACTATAATTTCTGTAATATAAAAGAGTTTGAAGGATAATCCCAATAAGACAATCTATTGATGGTCTATGGAAATATACGTGTAAAATGACAGACAAATTGATAAAGCTAAACAATAATTCTATTTGTCTCTTGAAAATAAAATTGCGGAATGAAAATGATATTTTAATTAGAGCTTAGTCAAAGAAGCCTTGGAATGCTCACGGTCATTGCCGTGGTCCAAAGTATATAAAAAGCAATACATGCGACAATGGTGACCTCTTTATGGTTTACTTGGAAGGTGATAAACGAAAGACTTTTGACGGTAACATTCATCTTCTGGACAAAGTAAAAGGGCGAAGGCGGGCACTATTCTCTGGATCAATATTTGAGCAAAAATACGATTATTTGATTAGAATGATCTGTGATTTCAATACTAAGTTCTAAATTTACTCAAATTTAATCTAGTTATTTGATAGTTTTATTGAAAAAAAATCACTATTCCAACAAATAAAACATAATGTGACTTTAATGTCTAACAAAATTCTAGAACTAGTTTTACTTTGTGTTTTCGCTACTGAGATATAGTATAGTAAAATCATAATAAGGCAAACTTAGTTTGTGTTTGTTTGAATTCAGGATCATTATGGTTATAATCTTGATAATATGATGAAATAGAGATGGTGGGAACTACTAATTAGCTTGTAGTTTTGTTTGAGTATCATTCATAAACATATTGGCCTTGAGTGTACAAATACCAAAAAATGCTTGTTTGTTATAAAAATATTCAATTGAATAAATTATTTTCACATAACACAAGAAAAATACAAATAATATTAACAAAATTACAATTGACGACTTACTTGATATGACCACCTTATTAGTCAAAGATCATTTTTTGATCAAAGACAAATAAATAAGAACATGCAATTGAAAAGCTGGAAAATAAGAACTTGTTAGAGTTATTAAAAATCACTTTAGTATAATTAAAAAGAATTAAAAATATGAAATTAGAATAAATATTGATTTGAGTACAGATGTATGTACTGTAAACTCATTAAAAGATTTTCTAGTTTTTTAAACTAAGTAACCTTGGTAGTTTAAGAGTACGAAGCCTTCTAAATGATCAGTGTCCAGAGATAACGCTCCAATTGATGGGCAAGGGACATAGTGCTTTGATGGGGTCCAAGGGACAAACCTTTGGTAGTGATAGAGTTGTAATAACTTTGATTATTGGTAGCAATTTTAAACATTAGTAGTATCGGAATATTTGTAGCAACCATAACACTTCAAAATTTAGACCTAAAGCATCAGCTGGACAACGAGGTTTGGAGATGGCAACTCCTAAAAGCGGGGTCTAAGGGGCTTTGCCCCAAGCTGTAACTCGTAAAAAAATTATTTTGGAGGAGAAGTATAGTGAAGAAAAATTAAGAAAAAAATAAGAATTTGGGTAAAATGATCTGATGCGGCCCACATCGGAAAAGGATGTTGGGCGCATCGACTAGACTAAGTAACCTATGCGGATGTGACACGTGTCTGATGACTTACAAATGATAATTAACATGTGTACTTTAATGTCGAGCGCATTGCATAAAAGGACTCGAGGCCAATGATATGACGACACATGGCAGCCATGCGGCACGTTAAGACAATGTGGCCCGCGTCATTTTTGTGATGCGAGGCGCATCGACCGTTAAAACTCAACTATAAAAGAAAGCTTGAGTGAGCTTTTAAACTCGCAAATCCTCCACTCTTTATCTCTCTCTCTAAAACAACCCCTCATATACATTAGACCCATTCAAGCAATTCCGAGGCGTTCCACGAAGATACAACATCGAAAGCGAAGTCCCGAAGCTGCAAAATGAAAGAATCTAAGCATAAGTCAAATTGTTGTTTGCTTAAAGACTACCTTTGTTTTTCATATGATATTATTTGATAAACGACTGCTTGAGCCGCCAAACCTGTATATATGAAGAGTGAACTTCACAATTAACGTCAACTGATAAATGTATAGTCTGCATATGAAAATTATGATTTGAGATTTTGAATAACATATATGTTTGAAATGCTTTAAAATCAATTATGTATATTCACTAGCTTTTGTTGATAAATGTTATCGAAACCTTTTTATAGGCAAAACACATATAATATATGTTAACTAGGGTTAAGGCTCAAAGGATGTTAATTTTCTAGGCCGGGATAAGCGGAGTGAATTGCTGAAAAGATCACGACTCTCTAGGCACTTCAAAATTTTATGTGGCTATATATTTGTAAATTGGTGTTGTAAACACAAAATTTGATCGTGTATAAATTGTTTTAAATCCACTTTGAAATATATGAAATATCAAAAGTTTTGACGTAACATTGATGTTACACATTTTATGAAAATATGATTTTTTATATTAAAATTATTTCGTTGCCTCGATGATTTTGCAATCACAAAACGAACGATCGAAACCAATAGGTCACACGACCTAGAAGTGTTGAAAACGAAAGTGTGATAACAAGTTTAATTTAAGTATCAACTAATGGTCAATAGCAACTTGGTTTTTAGTAGCAAAACTAATTATTAGTAGTAACTTGGTGTCGGTAGAAAAATAATCAGTAGCAACTGTTGTTAATAGATAATTCTTCGATGGTCATAAAGTTACTACCGATGTTACATCGATCTTCGATGTAACTACTAACGGTTATATGACGGATATAACTACCAACAATTACGTCGTTTCATGACAATTACGATGATTCGTTGCACCACTTCAACCATCATGCAATGCAAAGGTTGAATTTGGTCAAGTTTTGATAAGAGAATTCCTTAATAGATTTCATACTTGTTTTTTTATATTTCTTTGAGAATTATCCAATAGAAAATTCATGTGCACCAATGATATTATTTAATCTAAAAATATTTACATGATTTTTTAAAAACATCCAATATCAATTAAATGTAAAACAAATTAAACACATGATCCACTTTAGGAAATTAAACACAAGAATGCTGAAAAATGTCTTTAATCAACATCAAAGGTAACACAAACTTTACGAATGTTGCTACACGAATCCTAATCAAAGGATTAAGACCGGGGAGCAGTACGAGAATGGGGCTGCTACCGAGGATCAGACAGGAATTTGGCCTTAATTTTGACTGCTGGGAGCAGGATGCGGTTGGACTTGGCTTCGGCTGAGCTGGACTTTTCGGCTGAACAAAGTATCTATGAGACAAAAACAACACCGTGAGCCTCGCCTCGGGCAGAAAAGACTTTCTCCCCGAGACCACACTCCGGCGTGAGAATAAGTATTTGTGTCGATATAACTTTGAAGAGAGAAATTATTAAGTGAGTAGCTTATAGTGAAAGTGTTCTGAGAATGTGTTCTTCCTTTGGAATGGAAGAAGTATTTATAGTGTTGGTGTATGGGGATCAGATATGACATGGTTCTATTTATGAAAACCTGTGGTTAATGATATGGGACTGAAATTCCCTAGCCAAGGGTTTTATACATTTTCTGGTGCAAAAGGTTTCTGACTAGCATTAATGTGGTTTGTCTTTGTAGTTGACTTTAGGATTTGGTAGCTGCTCTGACTTTCTGTCAATGTTTTGGCTTTATGCGTTTTGTCATCTTGTATTTCTTTCTTATTCTCTTGTAGCCAATGAACGGTTTCTTTGGTTATCAAGTTTGCCTTGCTTTGTGCTTTTCATAAAATATCTTCCAAGCGTCATAGGTGAGATAAAATGCTTTGTATCTTTCGAGCATCCAGCCGCGGCTTGGGTCCATTTGACCGCAGCTTGGACTTAGTTCATAGGTGAACCCCGAATTGGTTTGGGCGAACTGTGAATTGGGCTTGCAGCCCGAGAGACCGCGGCTGGGCCTTGCGGTTCGGCTGATCCGTGACTGGAACTTGTGACCCGGGCGGAGCCGCGACTAGGACTTGCGGTTAAGACAGCCGCGGCTGGGGTTTGTGACCCTGAACGGACCGCGGCTTGGTTTCTCATTGAGATATCATCCCGATCCTTTATTAACTCGGGTCTTCGCTCAACTTTTTAGGGTGATACCCCTTCAACGAACAAGGATGATCATCAGTCGAAAGAAAGATGTGAAAATAATCATCTTTACGAAAAAAGATGGTCATCAAGAAAAAAGACGTGAAAACACTAATGTTGAGTGATTTTAAACATGTGAGAAATACAACATGCAAACATCAATGTCTATTTATTTGCTTGATGTTTGATTTGAGATTGCCTATTCAAACAATCTAAATCTTTAATGCGTTTTTAGATATGGACTATTTGTAAAGTTACACATGTTGCAAAAAATATATATATTTAAAATATTGTAATAACCCAAATTTTATATTTCTTGTAAAGATAATTTTTATTTAAATCTGGCATATTAGAAACACAAACACAAGGCAAAAATCACCTCATTCCGTTACTTAAACAAATAACATTCATGTTAGTTTTCTAGACTCTCGTTATTATAAAAAGAAAATTTATATAATTTATACAATTATAATATAATAAAATGTTAAAATATTATTATGTTGTTATAAATACATGATTTGAAAAGAGTAATGATCACAGTGACACTTCTCAAAGAGTAATTGGGGAGAGAGAGTTGAATTCCTCCGTCACCCCGCCATCATCCTCTCACCATCTTCACCATCACCATCGCCATCACAATCTTCACAGACTTTTCAAAAGTCTCCCCACTTTCAACTCACATTCTTCATTCATTCCTCTGTTCACAAATCCCTTAATTCCTGTGCTTTCATTTTCACAAACAAACATGGATACACAAGATCACAGCAAACCCACCTCCCCCTCAGGTCCTATTTTACTTCCCAACTTCATATTCTAACCCAATTGCCTGTTTGAATTCGAATTTCCCATCAAGAACACACCACATTTCAATGGTGTTTGTGGGTTTTGAATGGTTTTCTTGATTTTGCAGGGTATACATGCCGGAGGTGTGGGTGGCCGTTTCCGAAGGCGAACCCAAGTTCTAAACGCCGGAGGGCGCATAAGAGACTATGTGGGACAATTGATGGATACACTAAGATTATTATCGACTCTGAAGCTGTATCCGATGATGAACACCGTTCTGATTCTGATGATCAACACCATTTTGATTCTGATTCTGATTCTGATGATCAAGAAGAAAAGGAGAAAACCCCAAGTGAGTTTTATGTGTTGGCATGTTCTTGAATCTCTTTTCTTGATTTAATTGATCTGTTGAAGTTACTAAAAGAATCTTAGGTTGAATTTAATGTTTATGGTATGATTATCTTTGAAGATTTATTGCTTCTTTTATGGAAAGTTATTGGAAGATGCTAAAAGAACCTCTGAGTTAATGTTGGTAGTTGATTTCTTTAAAGATTTGTTGTATTTAATATTGGGTTGATTGACATTGTTGTTTTCTTCAAGATTTCTTGCATCTTGTTTGTATTTTTGTTAATCCATTAAAGGAGCCACAGAACTTCAAGTTAAATGTATGAACATTGTTAAAGATGATACAAGAATTCATATTAATCATGTTGGCAGTTGATTTCTGTAACAATTTCTTGTATTTAAATTGGGTTAAACAACATTGTTGTTTTCTTCAAAGATTTATTGCATTTTGTTTGCATTTCGTTAATCCATTGAAGATGCTTACATAATCTTAAGTAAAGTCTATGAACATTGTTGAAGATGATACAAAAATTCATACAAATCATGCTTAAATCGAATTCTGTTGAAGATACTAAAATAACTTCTGAACTAATGCTGGTAGTTGATATCTTTAATGATCTCTTGTATATTATTTGTGGTAATTCACATTATTGTATTCTTCAAGATTTCTTGCATCTGATTGCATTTTCATTAATATTGTATTCTTCAAGATCTCTTGTATAAAAGAATCTTGAGTTCTTGCACTGTGATTTCTTGAATATTGTTTAGTTTTCTGAGAATTTATTGATCGTTTTTCATTGTTAGGCCCCAAAATTGAGAAGGAGATCATCAAAGAGAGTGGCAGCGGTGCTGGTGGGGTCGAAGAAAAATCAAATAGATCTGAAGATGATAGGTTCTCAGATGCAGTTACAGAGCTTTCAGACGCTGGATTCAGTCCAGGGGTGGTTTCTGATGTTAAAAAAGTGGAACATTCTGAAGTTTTTGAATTCCCAAGTATCCATTCAAAAGATGCAGATGAAGTTGAAGAACACGATCCAAACCGCGTACAAATGAAGTTTCCTGATTTTGACACAAAGCATCCGGTTCCTTTGGTCAAAGATAGCAATGGGTCTCATAAAGATAAAGTTATTGATCAAAAGGAAATGTTAGCGGTATCTGGCAACAAAGATCAAAGGGAAGATGTGCATGTACTCTCTGTCCCAAGTGATATACCGATAGTAGATAAAGCTGAGACTCTGATAGAGGATTTCAAGGACCATAAAAGTATGCAGTCTAACATGTCTCGTGATGACAGACAAGCTGAAAATAGATCTATGGTAGATATCTTTGAAGCCAAAACAGGTCAAGAGAATGTTCATGAAAGTCAAACCTCTGAACAGGAGTCTGATGTTGTTCCTACTGTTGTTATTGAAGAAGATAAAGCTGCAGAAACTCAGCCTTTGGAGACGAACAAAAGCGACCGTGAATCTGCAGCCAATCTTAGTGAAGCAGAAGTTTCACGTGATAAACATCCGGTCATGACTCTTGGTGAATTGATGGAAGCAGAGATTAAAAGAGCTGAAATGGAGCATAGTGCTCCAGTTTTGACTGATGTATGCGCTCAGGAAACCGTTAACGAACCTAAAAGTTCAGTTTCTGATTCAAAAGATAGTGTCAAAGTTGGAACTTCTAAAAGTCTGGTAGATGAAGGCAGAGGTAAGCAGTTGAGTGGTCAAGTTTGTGGTGTAGATGCATCGATTAGCTCGAGTAGTCGTAATAGTTTAGAGGGAAACTGGGGATCAGTTTCAGGTATTGCATTGTCTTCCATTTTGTGTCTCCATTTATGGTTTCTTGTTTTGACATTTTGTTACTGTTTTTATGCAGAAATTTCAGATGTTTTTGGTAGGTCGGAAGTTTCAGATGATAGAAGCCGGTTGGGCAGATCAGATACTTTTGAAGGCTCGTCTTTGGTAGAATCCGAACATGAAAACATTGAACAGGAAGCCTCTGAAGTCAATGGAGTCAACGTGCAAAAAAGTCCAAAATCTGAAGGAGCAATAGCAAAAGTAACCAACTGGAGCACAAGTGGACACATTGCTACTACTCCCTTAAGAAATCTGATGAGGAAAGCTAAATCACCCAAACCAAAACCGTCAGCAAGTACAAGCCCAAAAGATGAGGATGCTGAGAAAGCTGGTGATCCTGGAAATTCAAGTTTGACCCGAGAAGCTCCAAAAGTCAACCAGGAATCATCTTCAGTGAAAGACAGTGGTGAGGGCGAAAAAGTCAAGAAGAAAGAAAGGGGTGGGTGCGGTTTGTTTGCTGGTCAATGCCTGATTAGAAGATGAGCTAGCTGAAAATCTACATGGTTTCATACTTTCATTCTAGCACATTTTGTATATTCTGCGTAGTCAACAATGAGAAGTGTTTAACTTGCTCTATAAAGAGCCCGCAAACATAGTTTTTGTGTACATGCGTTTTTGTTTCATATTATTTTAGATATTGTTTTGAAAGATTGGGATGATACCAGATATACAGGGATCAATCATGTTCAAATTTAGGAACTTGCTGCGGTTAAGCATTGAAACTGCTATACGGGCTGCTGGTTTATGATGAATCCTGATGGATTTTAATGTCGAACCAGAAACAGTCAAAGCCATTACCAAATTTTCATTTATTCAGTCCATGTGTGTGATCCTTTTTGATATGTTTTCCCCAATTTGTGGTGATTGCTATAAAGAGGGCATAATTCATAGCCACCCTGATAACATTGTGGAGTATTAAGCCTTGTGGAATTGAGGTTATGGATCATATATGTTTTGTTTGACTTTGACTTTGAATTGACTTTATCCGATTCTTTTAGCTTTTGTTGTGTTGTTGTCTGGAACGTTTCCAGCAGGCAGTATGAAGATATGAGTTAAGGATCTAATGTTTATCAACTACTACAAATTTTACGAACCTGAAACCACTTTAACTGCCTCACCGATCTTGACACCTCTAATTGAAAACTGACTAAGTTTAGGTTAAACGAAAAAGATAAATTTGGCCATCTTCGGACTCTGTTGCCTCATCATGATCATAGAATAAAAATCTTTTTAAACAAGCTTCATGGATCATTTTGTTAAAGTATGATTATGGAAGCTTCCAGTTAAGAGAGTGATGCAAAATTAGGAAAATATAACCTCCACCGAAGAGTTTCTTAAAGTGCATCCATAATCCATTACATTGATTGTGAAGATCTGGTAGTACATCAACTAGAAAAGATGCAAGGTCAATTAATTTTCATTAGAACATCTCTAATGGTTGAAATCTCATGTCGGCTCATCTCCTCTCTATTAATTTTCACTCCTCCTTCCCTCGCATAACCCTCATGGAGTCACGAGCACACATCCTCATAGAATAAATTCTAGACACGTGTCTCTCTTCCACATCCTTTCATGCAAATTTCTTTTTCTTCTTCGTCAGGCCAATAGTACTTCATGGATCACCGTCAGAAGACCTTAGGGTGCAAGCAAACCGAGTTAACTTGTTTTAAGCTTGTTATTTATTATTATGTCAATTATTATGTATAATTAATTTTATTTTTCATAATAGCTATAGTTTTATATACAACATAATATATAATATTTAATTATTTATATCATATTTTATATATATTAATTATTATATTAACATACATTCAATAAACTAAATAAAATTTATATAGATATTGGTTTGTTTATGCTTTTTTAGGCTTGTGTGCATAATCAAACATAATATGTGAAGCTTATGTTCAGACTCGTTTATTAATAATCTAAAATAGGTTGAAGCTCGTGTGGATATGTGACTATGTGAAAGACTACATGCATGTGTGTTCTCATAATGATAACAACTGGTAATGTTATGACGCATCAATCGTATTATGAGTCTTGTTCAAATGAATATGTTATAAAGAACATAAGATTACATATAGCATTTAATACGAGGGGAGGAAGTTCTCATTGAGTCCATTCATTTGAATCTATCATAACATACTTTTAAAACTCTCATTCAAGGTTGAAAATGCCAATTATTTCTCTCCGTAATACTCTCTCCCTCTCTCTCTCTCTCTCTCTCTCTCTCTCTCATAGATGTACAAGCTGCATTTCACACTTTACATGTGTATGTATAAGAGGGGTGCCTCAAAAATGAGTGGGATCATTCCCCTCACGTCCTGCTTCAGTCATTTAAATGGGTGGAGTATTGTTCTTTGAGTGATGATCATCATTCTCATCTCCACCTATCATGGACGTCCCTCTCATGCATCCACTCCCTCCCTTCTAACATTCATATCATGTGAACTAGGGAAACATGATGGGAGATCACCTTACCATGTCTTGATACTAGGATTTTGATTGATATCTGAAAGGCAACTGATATAAGCGGTGAGACATAATGAGTAGATAATACAAGAAAGTAGCATGTAGCATTGAAAGCTATCAGGAGCTACATCTACACCAACAAGTCGAAACGATAGGGGTTGGGATAGTTTTGACCGATTAGGGATTACGAGGACAACAAGTTGACATAGGAAAGTTGAAAAACGATCGGCCTAGTGAAATCATTGGGTGTCAACATGTGGACACAAGTAATTTGTTTGTCAATAGACTCTTCTTTTTAGTTCTATTATTGCATACAAGATATAAATAGAAACTATATTGTATTTTGTACCCTACGACAACAACATGTCATCATGATAGGATGACAATCCATAAAACCCGACTTGTCTCCTTCGTTTCCCTCTCAATTCCTGCCATCACCATCCTTCCTCTCCGCGATTCTAGAGAACCCCACCACCACCATCATTCCTCTCTTCTTCTTCGACATTGACACCACCATCGCCGTCCTTCCTCTCATTAGTCATCACCACCACCACTAACATCACCAACACCACCATTCCTCCATATTCTAGAAGTAAGAACTTGTTTTGCCTCCAACAGTAAATTACTGAGGATCCCATTACTCCCCTTACTTAGGTGTTTCTTATTTATTACTTTTTAAATGGGTGCTAATTTTATTATAAGTTTATGAAATATAAATAGAGAAGGCTTTGGTGCTTACAATTTAATTAATTTGTTGTTCAATTACTTGATTAATTGGGTGTTATTTATATTATACATTATGTCAGAAAAATGATGGGAAATGGTCGAATAAATCCATAAAAAAACTTTGCATGTGATCAACTGTGATAATATTCCATTGATCAAAAATAAATTAATTATAATCAAATAAAAGTTTTGACGGAGGCATATCATTGTTATAGATCAAAACTATATTACTCAAATATTTTTTAACTTATAACAAAAATATTTTGTCGCAGTAGACTAAAAGTAATTTGTAAATGTTTACAAGCATGACACTATTGTGATGATATGTTATTGTCACTTGTTAACTGACAACGACAACACCTATAGCAATGACAAATTAGACCTATTGTAACATTTGTAAATTTTCAGGTAACTTTATAGTTGAATACATTAAGCTCAAAAACTCTAACTCCAGTCAAACCGTAATATTTTTACTTAACTTTAAGATATTAGCTAATGTGCTTTAGACTTAATTGAGATTTAGATTAGGTACGTAATTAGATATTAGGAAGGTTCATGCATCAATGTCATTTTGTGATGATTCATGATGATAGCAAATAATAATTCTTAACGCATTATTTGTGCATGTAATCATGCATGAAGCTACCACCTTTGCATGGACGTTTCGTCGTTAAACACAATTCTTAGCACGTCAACATACTAAGTTAATGCAACACTACATCTACTAGTATTTCTTGAATGACACCATGAACCTAAATCCAATGCTTTTAAATAACTAGACGGTTCTAGTGACCCGAAATTTTCACTCGTCATTTGAAAATCCTAAATACACCTACTGATGTAGTTGGAAACAGAGTGATAGATAATTGAACATGTTGATTCAATGAGAATACTAGGAATAATCCTTCTAACTATTGTTGATTCACAAAGAATACCGATAATCAGAGTTTACACTAACATACACAGTGATAGAGAGAAAACAGATTTTTCTTCAACTTCAATAATCCTTTTACCCATCTCTTACAAACATATAAAGAAACAAAGCAAAGTCGAATGGGCCACGAAACATAAACGGGCCGAAAACTAGGCCAAATGCAAAGTTCAACAAAATGTAAAAATAAGACAAAAATGTAAATAACTCATACAATAAGCTATTTTTGGCTGAAATAATGACCCAAACCGCCTATGGCGGTTTATGAAAACGGGCTCTCGGCTAGACGGTCGTTTTGATTGGTCGCGGGCCAAAACGGAGACTTCTAGCCCAACTTATGATCGTTTCAGTGAAGCCACTTTTGATAAACGATCTTGGGCCTCCAAAAAGACTAATGCTTGCTCATCCACGCTTGGCCCCACATCATTCCCCCCAGGGTAGACTAAATTCGCCCTCGAATTCCCAACGGCCTCATCATCAGAAGAATCACCATGATATGGCAGCAAATGTTTCACATTAAACACATCAGAACACTGAATATGGCTAGGCAACTTTAGTCGATATGCATTAGGATTTATCTTCTGCACGATCTCAACAGGACCAATCTTTTGGCAGACAACTTGTTGTACTCCTCCACAGAAAAACGATCTTTAGTTAGCACAACCCAAACAAAGTCACCTTCTTCAAAATCAACATGCCTTCGTTTTTGATCAGCAACTTTCTTGTACTTGGCATTCGCTTGGGTCAAGTTATGATGAACAACTTTATGAACTTCATGTAATCCTTCCACAAAATCTTGAACCCTCTTGGGAATTCGATTAACAACATGATTGTGAGCAAACTCCGCTTGGTATAGTTTCTGTTCCCATGCTTTCACATGATCACCAACTAGACATCGCAACAAATTACCAAGTGAATGGTTCACAACTTCAGTTTGGCCATCTGTTTGTGATGATAAGCACTACTGAAACTGAGTTGGGTATTCACCATCCTCTATAGACTGCGCCAAAAGTGACTCAAAAACCGGGTATTCCGATCAGAAACAATAGAAAAAGGCAATCCATGTAAGCGATACATATCACGAAAGAAAAGTTGTGCCATATTAACAACATCAGTTGTCTTCTTACAGGGAATAAAATAAACCATCTTAGAAAACCTGTCAACAACAATAAAGATAGAGTCGTTACCCCTTTGTGTGCGCGGCAATCCCAACACAAAATCCATGCTAATATCAACCCATGGCTGCAAAGGAACCGGCAATGGCATGTAGAGGCCCGCGTTACTAGTTGTGCCCTTAGAAACTTGAAAAATACGACACTTCTTAACATAACGATCCACTTCTTTCCTCATGATAGGCCAGAAATACGAAGCTTGTACCAACTGTAGAGTACGATCACGACCAACGTGCCCCTCCCCATGCAATTCTTTAATAATCTGTAAACACAGACTAGAATCAGGAATACATAATTGATTCCCTTTGAATAGAAAACCATATTGTACAAGAAAATTAGACTTCAGCCTAGTTTGCACATCCTGCATAATAACTAAAAAATATGGATCAATGGTTAACTGCTCACGAATGACATCTAAGCCTAGCACATCAACCCTCATAGACACAAGCAGATTACTCCTCCTGCTTAGGGCATCAGCAACTCGGTTTGAAACTCCAGTCTTGTGTTTAACAACAAAAGTAAACTTTTCAAGAAATGCTAACCAATGCCCGTGCTTATGTGACACCTTGTCTTGTGTACGGATATGCCTTAAAGAATCATGATCAGTGAACAAAACAAACTCTTTGTGAAATAGATAGTGACGCCAATGCTTTATAGCTTGGACCACTACATAAAATTCCAAATCATAAATATTATACCTCAACTTTGGACCCGTCAATTTCTCACTAAAGTAAGTAACAGGTCGACCACTTTGACTAAGCACCCCACCAATCCCCACCTTTAAGGCATTAGTATGAAGTTCAAATACTTGAGAAAAATCAAGTAATACCAGAATAGGTGCAGTGGTGAGCTTGGCTTTTATAACTTGAAGAGCAAGCTCGGCCTCTTCTGTCCATACAGAGAGATAGATAATTGAACCTGTTGATTCAACAAGAATACCAGGAACAATCCTTTTAACTATCATTGATTCACAAAGAATACCGATAATCAGGGTTTACACTAACACACACAGTGATAGAGAGAAAACGGATTTTTCATAAAATTCAATAATCCTTTTACCCATCTCTTATAAACATATAAAGAAACAAAGCAAAAGTCGAATGGGCCACGAAACATAAACGGGCTGAAAACTGGGCCAACTTTAGTACGCAAACTCCTAAGCTCTGTGCCTAAAAGGTGTTTTCAAATCTCATAATGGAAGATGAAGATCCAATTCTCTTATTAACACAAGTTGAAGAAGATTATACTCAAAATGAATATGAAGACAAAGGAAAACTTGTCCGTGTTAAAGACAAAGTTCAAGATATCAAAGATGAAGAGAGTTATGAAGATATTGAAGCATAAAGACGTTGAAGACATGGATTACGAAATTAGGGGAATGTTGAAAGTATAATATCTTAATCCATAAATACATAGAAGTGTCTAAGTATAGTTAAACTATAAGATCGTTTATGTAATTAGTATAAAGTTAATTTAGAGTCCAGTATGTGAAGTGTATGTATGTATAAGGGTTTAGGGCGTCAAAACCTAAATATACTAACTACCATGTAGGGTCTATATATATGTCAAAAGTCTGTAAACATTTGTAAGCAACAATCATAATCACATACATGTTTGTTCTAAGTTTCTCTCAATATTCATACACATTCATATTCATATTCAACACCATATCAAGAGCCTAATCGATCCTAAAGGGCAACAACACTTGATTATTGCTGCAGAAACACCCCTAAAGCTACCTTAAAACTCCTTATTTACAATGCCAATTTCCAAGAGATTATGCTCTTATCTTATGGATTGAAAAACCTCAACATCATGCCTTCAATCCCAGGTCAAAGATGACTGAAACTAAGTACAAAAGGGGACTATTTTGCTACCTCCCATGGCTCAAGACAATGCAGCCCATGCTGCCAAGAAAAAACTTGACCATCACCCATCCCTTCTTGTTCAAAGATGCCAAGCATCTAATGATGGCATCTCTTTCCAAAGCTCCCTGCATAAAAAGCATATTATCATCTGCATTCCCACACCAAAACTCCATCCCAACATGTTCTAAAATAGTCCAAGAAACCCCCTTGTTGCTGCAATCATGAGAAGAGGAAAGAACACGAGCACGGTTTGGACCTTCAACATGTGTTTCTTTTTGCACCGACCCTTACCAATGGGTATGAATTTAAAACCAATTAAAATAAACCTTTTAAATGTTATATTAGTCGTTGATAAGGTCCAATGATAGCATAGAAACTGAGTTTTTTTAGGATGAACATGCAACTGGACATGAGAGGGTTTTAGGATTACATGTATGTTATAGAACTGAAATCACCCTAACATACACTTAAACCAAGATTCAAAACATGAAATAGATACACGTCACACTTATTTTTAGGGCCTCAACATGTGTGATACTCATGCTTTAGTTAAAAACTTGGAACACGTGACAACAAGGTTGTCAAACCAGCATGGACAACAACCCAATAGATTTATAAGCCTGACTTTAAGAGACTGTAACTTGGTCAAAAATAAACCAAATAAGGTGTTTCTTGAGCCTGGAGTTATTTTCAAGATCTTAGATTTCAAACCCAACTGACCTCCTAATTTTCCAAGGAGATTTGGTCTCCCAAAAGTGCAAAAGAAAATGAAGTGTCAAAAGTAACTTTTTCTGGCAGAATGTCTACTTTACAAGGCCATAAACTTGTAAATACTTAACCAACAAACATGATATTTTTGTCAAAAGATAGCTTAATGTCTCATATTTCCAACGCATATACACACATCTGTTAATAGCTAGTTTTGGCCCCCTATCCGACTAAGATACGAATAACTGTCTAGAAATGTGATGCAGTGAACATTGTAAAGGAAAAACGATTTTTAAATGGGTTATAGGGTGGGATTGGAGCCTGATGTTCACATGTACACTTGCTTAGGATTAGAGTTGGTCATTATACAGTTATTTAAATGGGTTATAGGGTGGGATTGGAGCCCTAACACAAGTTACAAGTAGACACATCACAATAGAAACTATCGGTAATAACCTAGATTCTAGTGAATAGGAACATCTAGATATTATAAGTTATAACATACACAAATTACTAATATAACAACCTCTAACATACCCCCATTACCCGACAAAACTTACAAATAAACTTAATGATTTAATCCAAGACGATGTACACGTTGACTTACCAAACTTACTCATGAATCACTACGTACATATATATATGTAACAAACATGTTGGTTTACCATCATCACATTTCAGACGAACGAATCTCTAACCACTTAACAACAACAATGAGTTCTCGTAGCCCCTTTCCCACATTAGTTGCTTTTGGGGGAGAAACACATTTGTAACAACAACATTTGAATCATTGCTTTATATGTTATGTCTGTTACTTGAATATTGCAAAAGTTTACCCTATTATTATCACATGCTAAATTCCCTAGTCTCACAACGCAACCAATTAAATCTTGGATAGAGACGCTAGAACATATTGATAGTACTATCGGAGTTGGCATCCCATTCTCTAGACTTGTTGAACACAGCAATCAACGATCACTTACATTGTGTTTATTTCTGCAAGAACAACAGCCAATACCCATGATAAGTATTGGAGGTGTTTTTAGTTTTTCTCATAGCTATAGTTTTGGTTATGGGCTCGTGGCTTTATGTCTCATATTTACATTCATATATAATGGCTTGATTTGTAACATCTTTTCATTTTTGAAAATATGGACCCTAACCCGTTTTGTCATTTATATAAATCAAACACAATACTTAAGCTACTTTATTCATTTAGGTAATTCAAAAGCAATAAACATATTACTTAACCAATTTTGCGAAATTTATTATGTGATTTATCATATAATCCATTTATAAATTATAAAATAACATTTAATAAAGTTATAATGTTCTATGTGTCCTTGATAGGTTTTAACTATACAGTTTAAATAAATAACTAAAACAAAAAGTTTTATAAGATTCGCAAGAAGTTATTACGTTTTTACAAACAAGTTATTATATAAAATAAAGGTTTCAAAGTTTAGGGTTGGTTTTGTAAATTTGCAAACTTAAATTTAAAGAAATTTTATACATAAAATAACAATGAAATAAAGATCAGGGACTTAATTGTAATTTGTTTAAAAACCCAACCCACCCAAACCCCCTTTCCCTATCGACCACCTCAGGCCACAACTCCGACCATCTCCAGCGGAGTTAAATCCTCCCAATTTGACCCAAATTAAACCAATTGAACCGCCCTTTCACTTCGTGCACGAGTTTCGAACCCGTAGCATGTGTTAATTTGAATTATGAGTCCATTATTACTTGTTCTATTGAAACCGAAACCCATGTTCAATGCTAAACCTGTTACAACTCGATTTCGGTGTTCAAATTAACCACAGCCGGTTACATTACAACATTCATACGATTCTGTGTGAATTCAATCACCTCATAATTGTGTTTAATCATGTAATTAAACTCAAATCAAATTTGAAACCTTAGAATCAAATTTTATTTTGATAAACGTGCAACCAACCAAATCGTTCCCATATAATAGAGGGGAAATTATCAAATCAACCCCTATAAACCTGCTACAACTTCAATTTCATCTGAAGCACACATACACCATAAACGGATACCAACTTTATTCGGACCTGAAACTTAGTCGAACTCTATCATGAGGGCATCTTAAACCAAAATTGATTAAGGGCTTTGAATCATAAACCCCCTTCGAAGCTTCATACTAAATTAATTGGTTTATCATAACCATTTGCATCTCGAATTGGATTCATCATTGTCGCAGTTGTATCTCTTCTTGTTATCATCGGGTTCGACTTCAACCAGGTAATCAAGCATACAATCATATTCGTATGTTCCTAACAAACAAAAGCCCTAACTTTAATTTCATTAATATAGTGATATTGATGTTCAATTTGGATCCAAATCGTTTTAGGGTTCATATGGATTTGGGAGTTTAATCATTTCATGTTTTAAACATTTAAAAATAAGTTTTTTAGCAGATGTGGGCTATAGCCCAACTGGTAACTTGCGGCCACCATGAGCAAGAGGTCCCAGGTTCGAACTGCACCTCTGCCACTTTTGTGTTAATTAGTTTTTTTGTTTTTTGTATGTTTTATAATTTAGAAAATTAGTATTATATTATTAAATAAAAATAAAAATTATTTGGTTAACTAAAATATTTCAGAAATTGTTAAATTAACTTTAAAAGTATTAAAAACTAATGATTATAAATTTAATTATTTTTATAGAATAACTAAGGTTATAAAACATTATTAATTCTTTTATGTATTTTAAATGCTATAAATCTATTATAGTTCAAATTTAGATTATTTCAAAACATTTTAAATCTAAAATTACTTTAAATAATTTATTATTCAAATAATTATTTAGATAATAATATAAAAATTATTTATTCAATTATTCATTTAACCATGATGTCATGAATAGTTGATTATTTAAATGACTAATTATTTAACTATGTTATAATATAAATAATTATTAAATTAGTTACTTCTTTACATAATATATACTTAACCTTTCTTAAACCAATTACTATAAATTAAATTATTTGATTTCACTAATCATTCATTTTGGTTCTCAAGTTTAATTGATTTATTCTATCTTTATTGAATCTAAATATAATTGTTACATTATCTTATTATCATAATTATCAAAACCCCAAATCCCAATTAAAACCCTAATTCATGTTTACTTTTAAATCTTACCTTTATTCTTACCCTAAGACACCAAACCTTAGGTAGAATCGTGACGGAACCGTTGGAGAATTTTATTACTTATTTTTATCTAAAGTGCATCTTATATCACGTGAGGTTTCAATGTGAGTTCTCCATGCCTTTTTTTATTTTATTTCACACCTTTTGCGGTGAAACATGTTAACTTTATAAACTTACACTTGTAAACATCTTGATACTTGTAAATACATATGCAATTCATATTTACCTTTTTGTCATGGTTATTGGTATTATTGCGAGTCTTATATGAGATACATTATATGTTGACAATCATTAACTATTGCTAGCCTAGCGACGTCATAGATCTATGGGCCTGACAAGCCTATTTGGTGCTAAAGCCGATGTATTGCTGGCTCCCAATGACGTATGACTTGTTCATCATGGGAACCGAGTACACTTAGCTAATCGTTATAAACTTGTAATCTTAATCTTGGTCAAGGTTTGATTGTAGCTATATGTATTCTATAAACTTGCATAATTCATAATCATTGACATGAATTGCTACTTGTAAGACTTTTATATATATGTATGTTTAACCCATGGAAACTCACCAACTTTCAAAGTTGACCCTTTATTTTTAACATGTTGCAGGATTGCTACTTGAGGAATTATTCTTGCTCATATAGGACTTGGACTTAGTTTAATTAAATATCTTATCTTGTTGTTTAATTCTTTGTTGTATTATAATGACTTAATTGTCTAGTATTATTCAATGAAAAATGGCTTTTAATATTATTTCAACTTATTTAATTCCATGAGCTATGAACAATCATTTCACATTCGTCCGCCTTGATGATTCCGCCGTCTGTCGGGGTGTGACAGGTGCTTGTGACACCCTACACATATTTCACATCAACCGTGAGCAGGAGAGATTCCTGGTTCATAAGGAATGTCTGACCTTTAACATAAACAACGCATTTTGGGCGTATTGGCTATGGATGAAGGAGAACTCCAAAGTTAAGCGTGCTCAGGTGAGAGCAATCCAAGGATGGCTGACCTCCATGGGAAGTTTTCACCCGGGCAACCAAAAGCAAATCCGTGAGCTCGTCATGGGCAAAGCGAACAATATTGTTGGTTTGAGGGGCAAGGTGTTATAGAATGGTATTAGAGCCACTCCTGTGCCATTCGGGATGTGGGACATACCTCACCTAGGATGGTGACTTCTCGGGCTCATCGAGGACGATGAGTTCAAACAGGGGGTGGTTGTGACACCCTACACATATTCCATATCAGTCGTTGTCAGGAAAGATTCCTGGTTCATAAGAAATATTTGGCCTCTAACATCAACAACACATTTTGGGCGTATTGGCTGTGAATGAGAGGAGAACTCCATAGTTAAGCATGCTCAGGTGGGAGCAATCAAGGGATGGGTGACCTCCATGGGAAGTTTTCATCCGGGCAACCAAAAGCAAATCCGTAAGCTCCTCGTGGGCAAAGCGAACAATATTGTTGGTGTGAGGGGTGGGGTGTTACATGATTCATATTTACTTACTACTGCTTACCATAACAACTGTTTATCTATCAAGTCTTAAACTTTACAAGCTCACTAACCTTTAGTTGACCTATTTTAGTGTGTTTTTCAAGTGATAACTGAGTGTGGTAGCTTGGAAATCAACTTTTTCCGCATCTTGGCTACAATGAAAGATGCTTAATATAGATTTATGATTTAAGTCCATATATGTAATCCATATTTTTAACCTAAGACAATGATGTAGAACCCATATCTTATGAATGCATTAAGTTTAGCATTTCTCGTACCATGTGTTCTAAAGATACGTAATTCATCACTCACTCGTGTTTCCGCCTTGGCGAGGGTGTGTCACTTATAATCACACCACAACCACTATGACATGTACTATTAGATCTAGGAAAAATAGGTCTAAATTATTTTGTATATGCTTAGAACTTTAATAAATTCTTGTAATGCATATTTGTAATTCATTATTTTGATGTATGCATTATGTATATAGGTTAACCTATATGTGTGTTGATTTATGTGTATGATGATAGGTAAACCATTATACTTGGTCAATTTGTGAAATTGACTAATGTAAGAAACATATACAAATGAACATTTTTGTTCTTCCGTAGATATGTTTCTTACAAGACAACCAGCTCTAGAGTTCAAGTGAAGATACCTTCGGAAGAACAAGATAGCTTCATAAGAACAAAGTACCTATGGAAGAACAAAGTATCTTTGGAAGAACAAGATAGCTTCGGAAGAACAAAGAATGTTTAGAAGAACAAAATTCATGTG
Source organism: Flaveria trinervia (assembly GCA_025506515.1). Classification (NCBI taxonomy): domain Eukaryota; kingdom Viridiplantae; phylum Streptophyta; class Magnoliopsida; order Asterales; family Asteraceae; genus Flaveria; species Flaveria trinervia. Next base: position 25,119,432 of record CM046450.1, on the reverse strand, counting down.
GATTAATAATCACCTATAGAAGACTATGCAGCTATGGAGTCCAAACACTTGTTTTTACATAATACAAGTGTTATCAGTCAACAAGTCAACAAGTCAACAAGACAAATTTGAATCCCAAGAGATCCGATGTTTCCTTAATAGAAACATAAATGTCTATAAATATGATTCCTAGGTTTCACATCAAAGAGAGACAGACGAGCAATACGACAAACAGAAAACATCACATCGATTCACACAATCAATCCATCACAAACCCTAGCAGATGTCATATCAATACATCATCAACATTAACTTGATCAAAATAGTTATTGTATATAGCATTCATTCCTTATTCATTTGTAATCATTAATCAGTTTTAATGAAACACTTTTGAATCAAATCTTGTTTGCTTATTTATTATGTTCATCATAATAAACATTTGCTAGATTTGTTATTTATTCATAAGCAATTAAACAACAGTTAATGATCATTCCACAATCATTAACTTGATTCCATTCTAACACTGATAATTTCTGATTGCGATCCTTGGATTCACAGGTGGTATTAGAGCCAAGTGGTCATTGATGTAGATCGATTGATCTATCGGTGTTAGAATTGTTTAGTTGTGTGCTTGTTTCATTAGATCTATTAGTGCAGGACCGGTGAAGGGGGTCACTTACAACACAATAACACAAAGAGGAGATTAACTAAAACTTAATCAAACAGTAAACTAGATTAACCACAAGAGAAACACTAAGAACACAAGTAATGTAAGAGACAAAACACAACAGCACAAGTATATGGTTTTCAAGAATGCAGTATATTGCTTTCTCTATGTTCTATTACAAGTGTTACAAAGCATATTGAAAAGATACAAGAACATGAGATACTTATACTACATCCTACAGCCGACCATACTATGAAAGCCAGCTGGATACAATTGACTAGACTCGAAACAAAATCAATTGTAGAGTCAAAAAGGCAGATTGCCTTTTTGACTTTGTGACTATGACATGCCATAGCTCACATCCTTATCTATTATAAAAAGGATAAAGTACATGAAGTAGAAAGTTATAGACTCAAGACCTCAATGTACAGTTACCAAAAGCATGGACCTTATCACCAACTCATGCAAGTTGGTGACTTTACAGAGATGCAGCGGAAAGGTGTCCAACTTTATGGAAAAATACATCAGATAAAGCATGTTACTAAAAGTATTCAGAAGAAATCAGTCTTCATGAGTTGAGACTTCAGAAGACTTTGTCTCTAAAGCTTCGAAAGACTTCATCTTTGGCTTCGGAAGACTTCATCTTTGGCTTCGGAAGATATTGGTCTTGGCTTCGAAAGATTTCATACTTAGAATATTTCTGTTGCATGTGTGAAACTTCTGAAGCATTCTTCTTTAATACTTGTGCAACATGCATGCAGAAAAACTTTGGTTGCTTCAACCTCTATGCATATTCTCTACAAACTCCCCCTAGGCTGATGCTGCCAAAACTCTTGAAGACTTCAAATATCAACAGTCCTCATCAGGATGATAACCAACCATTTCTTCATGAGATGATCAGGATCCTTCAGACTGTCAAAATGTCTTCTCATGTCAAAGAGATCATGCAGAGGCAATTGAATCATGTCTTGCCAAGTGTAGACATTCTCAATGCCATGATCTCTGATGACATGCCACCTTTTGGATTTGTAGTGTATGTTCAAGACAAGATGGGTCTTTCTGATGCAATAGGAGCTATTGGAATGGGAGATGATGGAGCATCCCCTGGCTGCACATCCTCAGGATGTTACTGTTGGATCTTGTATGCCCAAGACACATAGAAGATTGATGTGGTTAGTGTGTTATGATCCAAATCAGGTCATACCCAATAACGAGCTTAACAAGCACCAACAAATATTTAATTGTTGATAAGATCATACAATAAATATTAGCACCTATTTAGCAAATTGGTTTTCTAAATATTGCTTTTGTGATAAGAACAATATTATATGGATAATTTTGTTCATGGGATTTTATTTGATACTTTTTTAAGTTGGCTAAAAAGTGTCAAATAAAAGTGTGACATGTTATAAAATTAGACTTGTTTTAATTTTATAACTAAAATGCATGAAAGAGTGTTATTTTTTTTAAATTGAAAATGGGTGGGAAACCCTTTTGGGTTTGGACTTGCGGCCGCCCAAGGGTCCCTTGGAAACCCCATTTTATGTCTTGTAACAAGGGGTTTTCATTTTGATACACACTCTTCCATCTTTTCACCTCTCTCTCTCTCAAAACTCACAAGGCAAGAACTCCCATTCTTACCACAAGAATTCGGATTTTGGCTGCATTTTGGGGCTGGATTTCGAACTTGAAAGAAAGATTGGAAGATCATTTTGGTGCAATAGGCTCCCTAGCATAGCAAGGTGTTTGAAAGAAAAAGCTTGTGGGTATTACTACTTGAGGTTCTCTTCTTTGAGGGCTGCATAGAAGACATCATCTTCTTCATCTCATTCTTGTCATCCACGTTTTTGAGGTTGCTGGAAGGTATTTTGGCAGCACTTTTATGGCTGTCATATTGTGTTCATTTTATGCATACATAGCATGTTCATACACATATAATGATCCTTGATACATGGGTTTGTTTTTACATTTAAATGGTCATCTAAAGGGCACATATTTCAGCTTATAAAATCATTTTTAAGTTGTTATTCCGCTGTGTTTTCAGAATGTTTAAGTGGTTAAACCTGATTTTGGTGTTCCTCAAAACCCATCAATGGCATCTAGAGCCGGTTATGTGGATAGCATGCTTGTTAGAATCCTTTAAAATTTGTTTTATAGGATTTTATAACCCTTTTAAGGGCTGAAATATTCTTGCTTGTTGAATCCCCAAACTTTCAAGGTTATGTCACACATGCTTGTGACTAAACCTTGAAAGATATGTATGATGATATATATTATTGTTTAGACAATGTATAAAACCCAAAATTTCAGTTTATGTTGGCTGAAATTTGGTGTTTTAAGTGGGGTTTCATTGTATGATTGGATGATAAGATCCTTGTTCTTGGTGGTGCATAACCTAGCCTTGACCTTATGTTGATTTGGTTTGAAATGGATGATTGTTTTGGTTGTTTTTCATTTGGGTTGTAATATTATTCTTTTGTGTTTCTTTTGGGATGTAATTTATTTATTCATTCATTTGAAATGTAATAGATAGATTAAGTGCACTTTCTTTATTAGAATATTTGTATTAGGATACAAATTTTGTAAATGGAAATGCACTAGATGGAAGCACAAGAGGAAGACACAAAGAGAAAGACTTGGAGCATATGGATGCAAGTTCAAGTGGGGGTCAATAAAGACCTCAAATTTTGTGTTGTATTCAACCCTTAGGAAAGACCAAATGACCACACTTGTGATGGCAAACAAGTGTGGTCACAATAGTAGCTATGGTTATGCACATATGGATGTTTATTTTATGCTTGGTTATATGTTTGTTATTTGATTGTATGGTTGATATTTTGACATGCATAACAAAATAATTAACAAACTAAATATGATGGTTCTTGATCATTAAAAGTTAATAAAATGTTATTAAAATGATTTTAAAGATTTTAAAGATTAAAATAGGTTTTAATCAAAGGACCATAGAGTACCTTGTATTTGAAAGCATGCAAATACAAGTACATAGAGCTTTCTTAACCGAATTGTGTAATTGTAAACCCCTTTTGAAAATAAGTTAAACACCATCCTTTTACACAACACTTAAATTACTTGCAAACTCTTAGTGGGATAAAGGTCATCTAACCACTTTGAGGGAACTTGTAACTTGAGGTGAGAATACTATGTTTGTGGGATAAAGGTCACCTAACCACTTATGTAGTAAACTCACACGTGTGTGTAAGTAGGACGACTTGATTTATAAAATATATTGAATGGATCACCTAAAATATGTTTTATAAAAGGTGTTGATGGGATAAACATGCCGTTGTTAACATAAGATGCTCAAACGATCCCATACCACTAGAAGTTGCAATAGGTTGCAATTCTCATTCATGACTACCTTGTTTATTTAAATAAAGGGATAAAGGTCACCTAACCAATATTTAAATATAACGTTGGATTCTAAAATTTTATTTATTAGTAGTCTATGCGACATAAAGGGTGTTAATAAATGAAATAAATTTTATCACAAATTACTAAAATGGATCTTTGTAAAATCTTGTAGATGGCTGACAACAACAACACTAATAACGATGTACCAAACCAAAACAACCAATCTCTGAGGGCGATCCTTCAAAGGGATCGTCTAACACCTAACAACTTCATGGATTGGTACCGCAACTTGAGGATCGTTCTCAAGCAAGAAAAGCGGGCCTACATCCTTGATGATCCCATCCCCGATGAACCTAACGAGGAGGATGTGGAGGCCTATAATGATTGGGTTAAATATATGGAAGACTCCATCCAAGTCTCTTGCCTAATGTTAGCAAGTATGACACCGGCCTCCAAAAGGAGTATGAGCTCCATGGAGCTTATGACATGATCACTCAGTTGCGGGAAACGTTCCAGCAACAAGCTAGGGTGGAGCGCTTCGAAACGGTTCGAGCGCTTCATGCATGTCGGATGGAGGAATCCCAATCGGTTTCATCTTATGTTCTTAAGATGAAAAGCCACATCGACCGCCTTCAAAGGCTAAATGTCCTGTCTCAAAGGAGTTGGCCACGGATTTGATCCTTAATGGCCTAACTAAAAGGTTTGAGGCATTCTTCATGAATTACAACATGAACGGATGGGACAAGAGCATAAATGAACTTCATTCAATGCTCAAATCAGCCGAGGCGGGAATGGGTAAAAGGGTTTTACCCGTTCTCACCATTAATGAAGGTGGGAGAAAGAGAAGGTCTCTACCCCTCCTAAGGCAATTGTCACCAAAGGAAAGGGGCATGTTAGGGGAAAAGGGAAGATGGTGTTAGGGCGGAACCTCCGAAGCCCAAGGAGAAGAAGCAAAAGGTTGCTGTAAACGACCCATGCTTCAAATGTGGTGAGATAGGGCACTGGATGAGAAATTGTCCAGTCTATCTCAAAGAGTTGAGAGAAAAGAGGGATGCGGGGCAAACCTCAGGTATAATTATATGATACATGTTGAGCTAAATGTTATTTCTTCTAACACATGGGTATTAGATACCGGATGTGGAACTCACATTTGCAATTTGTTGCAGGGGTTCAAAAGAAATGAGCATTATGAGAAAGGGGAAATAAGTCTTTTCATGGGCAATGGTGCAAAGGTTCACGTGGAAGCCCAAGGAGACTACATTTTGAAGCTTCCAAGTGATTTGGAAGTCATTTTACATAATGTATTATATGCTCCTAGTTTGACTAGGAACATTATCTCTGTTTCCCGTTTAAGACAATATGATTATGATTTCAAGTTTGTTGACAATGACATTCATGTTTCTTTAAATCATATGTTTTATTTTAAGGCTATACCTTGTAATGGTATTTATAAATTGGTTCATGAAAACACAACATATGATAGCTCAATATACCAAGCAACCACCAAAAGGCTCAAATTAGATTTGAGTGATACCTACCTTTGGCATTGTTGTCTTGGTCATATAAACAAGAAACATATACAAACACTTCAAAAGAATGGTCTTTTAAAAACAAATGAATGTGATTCATTTGATGTATGTGAATCTTGTTTACAAGGAAAAATGACTAAGGCACCCTTTAGTGGAACTAACGAAAGGGCAAAAGATTTATTAGATATCATACATTCGGATGTATGTGGTCCTTTTAAGCCAATGACTAGGAATGGTGAAAAATACTTCATTACCTTTACCGACGATTATAGTCGCTATGGGTATGTGTACTTATTAAGGCATAAAAATGAAGCTTTTGAAATGTTCAAAATCTTCAAAAATGAAGTAGAAAATCAACTCAACAAGTCAATTAAAATTCTCCGCACCGATAGAGGTGGTGAATACCTAAGTGATGATTTTCAAGATCATCTTAGAAGTTGTGGGATTGTCTCACAACTCACTCCACCTGGAACACCACAACATAATGATGTGTCTGAAAGGAGGAACCGAACCTTATTGGATATGGTTTGATCTATGATGGCTAGAAACACATTGCCTCTATCATTTTGGGGTTTCGCTTTGCTCTCCGCGGCCCGTATTCTGAATATAGCCCCAACCAAAAAGGTGGAAAAGACACCTTTTGAGATATGGCATGGAAGAGTTCCATCCCTATCATACTTGAGGGTCTGGGGTTGTGAGGCTTATGTTAAGACTCCCACCCCAAACAAATTGGAAGTCCGATCCACCAAGTGTATCTTCATTGGATATCCTAGAGATTCTATGGGATATTATTTCTATGATCCACTGGAACAAAAGGTATTTGTTGCCAGAAAGGGTGAGTTCTTAGAAACAAAGTTCCTTATGGAAGGAACTAGTAGTAGAACAGTGGATCTTGAGGAAGATCAAGAACCACAGCCCGATGCACATCTGGTTGAAACTAGCACTCAACATGAGGATGTTGAGGATGATCAAGTGGTTGATCAATACACACAAAACATTCGCAGAAGTGGTAGAATTAGTAATCCAACTGAAAGATACGGATTTTTCATGGATGGATGCTATGTGGTAGATTCAGATGAACCAACCACATATCATGATGCAGTGTCCAATTTGGATTGTGACAAATGGCTTGAAGCCGTGAGCGTTGAGATGCAATCCATGTATGACAATCAAGTTGGGAACTTGTTGTACCACCTCTTAATTGCAAAGTAGTTGGAAGTAAGTGGTTTTTCAAGAAGAAAACCGATATGCATGGAAACTTGGATACTTATAAAGCTAGACTTGTAGCAAAGGGTTTCACTCAAACTCAAGGGGTTGATTATGATGAAACTTTCTCACCTGTTGTGATGCTAAAGTCTATAAGGATATTGTTTGCCATAGCTGCTCATTATGATTATGAGATTTGGCAAATGGATGTCAAAACCGCTTTCCTAAATGGATATCTTGAGGAAGATGTCTATATGGTTCAGCCTGAGGGTTTCGTCGATCCAAAATATCCTTATAAAGTATGTAAGTTAAAGAAATCAATCTATGGATTGAAACAAGCATCGAGAAGCTGGAATCACCGTTTTGATGAGGAGGTAATGAAATTTGGCTTCATTAAAAACGCTGATGAGGCTTGTGTGTATAAGAAGGCTAGTGGGAGCAAAATAACCTTCCTAGTATTATATGTTGATGATATACTACTATTTGGAAATGACATTCCAACCATGGAAGGTGTAAAAACTGGCTTGGAAGTTGTTTTTCCATCAAAGATCTTGGTGAAGCCGCCTATATTCTGGGAATAAAGATCTATAGGGATAGATCAAGGCGGCTAATTGGTTTGATTCAAAGTGCATACATTGACAAAATCTTGAAAAGGTTCAAGATGGAAAACTCTAAGAAAGGTACTGTACCTATTCAAAGAGGGACAATATTGAGTACGACTCAATGTCCAAGCTCAAAAGAGGAACAAAATAGAATGAAGGCAATCCCATATGCATCTGCTATAGGATCCATCATGTATGCAATGATATGCACTAGACTGGACGTGTCATGTGCCTTAAGCATGACAAGTAGATACCAGCAAAATCCTGGTGATAGTCATTGGATGGCTGTCAAGAATATTCTGAAGTACCTTAGGAGGACTAAGGACATGTTCTTTATCTACCCGAGGTTCTTGTTGAACTATATCCTCATATGCAGTGCTTTGTTGAATTGGGGAGAGGGTAGGCACATGCTTGTACAATCTTTTCTTTCTTCTGTCTTCTTTGATTTGTACTAGAAGCTCTACATCTTCTGCCCCCTTCTTCTCCTTGACCTTTCCAAGTCAACCAGTTCATTTAACTCTTCCAAGAGGAGAGAGATGACATTGTCTATGTCATAGTTCCTGTGTGCAGATAGTTTATCCTAACTACCCTTAACTCATCATTCTGAGTATCTGGTCTGGGGGCAACCCTGATTGCAGTCTCCATGAGTCTAGTAGACCCAGAATAGGAACCTTTTCCCCTTAGCTTCCTTTTCCTCTCTCTATTCTCCTCCTCAATCTCCTCAGATGTCATCTTTCTTTTCCCTTTGTCACTCATAGACCTTTGTGACTCAGGGTGGAGAGAGCTTTGGCCTTCATTGCTTGATGCAACTTCTGAGTTCTAGTTAGAGAGAGGTTAAGAAGCACATTCACCAGCAGGTGTCTCAAAAAGGGCATTGATCTCTACAGTAGTTGTTGGTGATAAGACTGGGCTCTCAAGTTCTATCATTGGACCTTCAATCAAGGTTTCCCCTATGAAGCTAATCTTAGAGTCTGCCTCAACATCCAGTTGACTGATGACATTGCCTGATTCCCACAGTCTTCTTCTTAGGTTGAACTTTGCAGTGATCCTGTCTTAGATTTTTGTGCCAACTTGTCAGCTTGTCTTGATTGGCTTGGATTGACAAGTGGCATGTTGACTAAATCCAGACTGTCATAATAGTTTAGGGTCTGAAAATTGAAGATCTCTTGTTGTCCTTGAACTTTCATGATGATTAGGGCTCTCCTTTTGCTGTCATACCTCCACCCAATGATGTGATTGGAAGATGGTGGAGATGACATAGCCCTTGGTATCCCATCCTCAAAAAGACTCTGTATGAAGGAGTCTGAGTAGTCCACATCAATGTGAATTTGAGGAGGTTGCTGAGTAGGCACAATTGCAGGTGAGGATGGCGAGTGTTCAATGTCCATACTCCTAGAGGAACTTCCAGGTTCTGTGGTAGTGATAACTTTCTCCTCCTTTTTGGTAGCATCACCCACTTGCATAGGTGAGCTGGGGGTTAGGTCAATCACATCCACAGGTTCTTGTGTTCTTGGTTGAGCACTTATTAAGGTCTCCCAGCTAGTTTTTCTTAAGATATGAAATCTGAAGTTGCTGATCATTGACCCTGTTCTGCAAGGTAGTCACTTGAGATTCAAGGTGACTAACCTTGGAGACTAAATAGGTGCATGCTTTAGACATTTTTTGCACCTTTAGTCTTAAATTCTCCTCATCTTCATCAGAAGAATCATTAGGGGATGAGATGATTGGACCAAAGTCCTCACTCTCATCACCAGCTTCAGGTTCTTCGCTGCTGGATTTCTTCTGCTCACTGGCAATATCAGTTGAGATGTTAGTGGGTTGAGTTGCCATGGTTGAGGTCTTAATGATGTAATCACTTTCAAAAGTGAGAGCCTCTTCCATATGGACATCTTAAATAGGTTCAGAAGTGTCCACCTCAGTTGTAGGTGACTGATGTGGGCTAGAAGTAGGAGACTCAGGAGCACTCATCTCTCTTTGAGTAGGGGAAAAGAAGATATAATCATGGAACTCACTGAAACCTAAATCTTCATCGGTATAGAAATCAAGGTTGGGGATTGGTTGGTTGAGATCTAAAGGCTGGGGATGGTAACTGTCCCTTGAAGGTTGATCACTTGAATGTTGAGACTCAGAGTGATGGCTTAAGGCAGTTTGGCTTATGAGCTTATCAGGCTGAGCATGAGGAACCTCAGCACTAATCCTCGAAGAGATGGGAGTGGTCTGCTCCTCAGGAGAAGTGGGAGCTCTAGTGTCCACTTCCTCCTGTATGGGTGAGTGTATGTGGGCCTCCACAGATTGAATAGTCTGAGCAGGGGTTCGTTTGGATTTTCTTGGGTAGGTGATGGTGATTTGTGGCTGTGTAGGTGGTTGGGATGTAGCAGGTGTGGGTTCAACACTAGCTGGTGCTGCTAGGTTATCACCTTGAGCAATGAGCTCTAACATTTTTGGGACTAGGGCTGTTTCTACCCTAGAGAAGCCAACAGTGGGCTTTCTCAGTATTTTAAAGATGTTCCCTCATCTGTCCCAATTTAAGAATGTTACCTGTTCCCCTTAACTGTGAGCCCAGTTCACAGTTAAGATTGTACTGGACATATCTAGGGAACATGTAATATTCTAAGGAATCTAAGTTTGCAAGTAAGTTAGTATAAACAAACTGAGAATACCTGAACTTGATCCCCTGAATCATTCCATGGATAATGAAAGAGAGATCCTCAGGAATCTGGTCCCATCCACCATGCTTGTTTGATAAGCTGTGGATGACCACATGGAGCAGGAATCTCCACTGGGATGAGACCTTCCCTTTCATAAAGGTCTTTATAGAGAAATCTCTCTCATACCCCATCTGCTCAAAGGAATGACTAATAGCTTCCTTTAGGAAGAAGACCTCACCTTCTTCATCATCTAGCTGAAGATGCATGTTGATGATGGCCGGAGTGATGAAGACTGTTCTCCCCTGCACTATGGCAGACAGTGCCTTCTCCTCATCCATTACGACCTCTTGGAAGGTCTTCCAGAATTCAAGCAGATGATCCTCATAAAGTGGAGGATCAATGGTTAGGGAGGTGAAGTAGTTAGACAAATCTAAGAAGCGACAAACCTCTGAGAAATGAGGATCTCTCTCAGAGCTTAACAGAGCAACCTGATTATGTTGTTTGTGGAGCTGCATGGTAAAGTTCGGATCATTTCTGTGAGAGGGGTTGGCCATTGTGAGGTAGCTTAAGGATGAAGAAAGATAGAAGAAAGAAATTTCAGAGAGAAATTTGGGGTTTTAGGTTTGGAGGAAGAAGCAGATGATAGAAAGAGTAGGAAACCATTGGTTTATATATGAAAAGGATTTCAGACAAAGTTTAATGAAAAAGGATAAACTTTGAAATCCGGATGTCGGTCCCACCTCTAAAAAAGTAGTTTACTTTTGCTTAAAAAGTAGTTTTCTTGGAAGTCAAAAAGCTTCCGAAGGTAAATTATCTTCGGAAATTTTAATGAAAAAGCTTCCGAAGCTAAAATGACTTTGGAAGAATTCCTGAGAGTTTTGAAAATTTTGCTTCGGAAGAGAAATTAAGACTTGAATGCTTTGGACACAAAAGAACAATGCTTTAAAGAGTTAATTTTGCTTCGGAAGAAAAAGGTCTTTGAAAACATATAAGTGCCAAAGAAAAGTTTTTTTAAGCTTCGGAAGATATTTTAGAAATTTCTTCTGAAGGTAAAATACTTGGGCAGTTATTTGTTTTAAAAGAAAAAAATTCTTTCGAAGTTAAAAGCATAACTTCCGAAGGATCTAAATTTTCATAAATCTAAGGAATGTCTTCAAAAATATTTTCATCCAAAGAAAATAAGAGCTTATGAAAGTGATGAACTAGACAACTTAGGATGCACATATTTTAAGAAGTAATAGGAATTATTTTTTAAGAAAAAACTACTCAAAGTTAATCATCCCAATAGCTGATACAAGATATTTAAATCTCTGTTCATCAAAAGCCTTCGTAAACAGATCAGCATATTGTTCATCTGTGTGAACTTTGACTAGTTTAATTAATCCTTTTTCATAATTATCATTTATTAAATGATACCTGATATTGATGTGTTTGGTTCTTGTGTGCTGCACAAGATTCTCTATGATTGAGATAACACTATTATTATCTATGTGAATGAGATTCTCCTTGAAGTTGAACCCATAGTCCAGCATCTGATTCTGAATCCAAAGCACTTGAGCATAGCAGCTTGCAGTAGTAATGTATTCATCTTTAGCAGTTGATGCAGAGACACATAATTATTTTTTGCATTGCCATGAGACAACCCTTCCACCAAGAAACTGACATCCCCTAGATGTAGACCTTCCAGTCATGTTGCAACCACCATAATCACTATCTGTGTATGCATATAATTGAAGTTAGGATTCTTGGGATACTACAAACCAAGTGTTGAAGCACCTTAAGGTATCTTAAAATCCTTTTGACAGTGATAAGATGAGACATCTTAGGGTTGGCTTGATATCTTGCACAGATGCAAGTGGCAAACATGATATCAGGCCTCCTAGCAGTAAGATACATAAGAGACCCAATCATAGCTCTGTATAAGTGCTCATCTACGCACTCCCCCTCAAGATCAGGTCCAAGGGAGTGGTTTCTAGCTATGGGTGTCTTAGCAATCTTACAATAAGTCATGTTGAACCTATTGAGTATGTCCTGAACATACTTTGACTGACTAATGAAGATGCCATCTTCAACTTGCTTTGCTTGAATTCCCAGAAAGAAATTGAGTTCTCCCATGGCACTCATTTCAAATCTGTCATTCACCAGCTTCTCAAAGTCTTTACAGAGCTTTGGATTAGTTGAACCAAAGATGATGTCGTCCACATATGCTTGAACTAGCAATATGTCAATTCCCTGTCCTTTGATAAAGAGAGTTCCATCTATAGTACCTCTCCTGTATCCATGTTTGCAAAGATACTCAGATAGTGTCTCATACCACTTCCTGGGTGCCTGATGCAACCCATAAAGAGCTTTGTCAAGCTTGCAGACATAATGATTAGGATCTACAAAACCAGGTGGCTGTTTGACATACACCTCCTCATCAATCACTCCATAAAGAAAAGCACACTTCACATCAAGTTGAAAGACCTTGAAGTTCTTGGATGTAACAATTCCAGGAATATCCTAACAACTTCTAGTCTTGCTACAGGAGCAAAGACATCTATATAGTCAACTCCTTCTTTTTGTGTATATCCTTAAACAACTAGTCTAGATTTGTTCTTGATGATAATGCCTCTATCATCCTTCTTGTTCCTAAACACCCATTTGGTTCCAATGGTAGTCTTCCCATGAGGAAGAGGACAAAGGTTCCAAACTTTATGTCTTTTGAATTGAAGCAGCTCTTCCTGCATAGCTTCAACCCAACTTCTATCTTTCAGAGCCTCATCAACTTTCTTTGGCTCTATCTAGGATAAGAAACAAGAGTGAAGACAAACATTTGCTTCATGGGTTTGTCCTTTTGTTCTTACCCCTGTGACAACATCTCCAATGATGTTTGTGGTGGGGTGGGACTTGTGGATCCTTAGCTGAGGGATCATAACAAGTTGCTGAGAAAGATCTAAATTAGAGAAATTTAGATATGGCATAGAAGTTTCACCCACCACATCAGCACACTTATCAAGAGAGACTTGATCCAAGGAGTGTGTGGCATCATTGATGTTGTCATCTATGGAGTGGTTATCAGCATCAAGGAAGTATTGATCACTTTCACCATTACCATCATTGTCTTCTACAGTTGAAGCATTCTTATCTGGTTGTGGAGCCTCTAAGCTGGAATTTGAAGGCATATAAGATGTATCAGCTGAGTTTGTCATTGTGGTGCTGATAGAAACCTCATTTGCAGAAGTAGTTCCAACTAAAGCTGAAAATGTATTACTTGAAGGTCTTCTCAGCTCAAATCTTGGATCAGGATCACCTGTATTTAAATTTTCTGCAGATCCTGAAACAGTCTTACAAGATTTGTTAAAACAATTGGTAACTAAATCAAGATCAAAGAGCCAATCAGGACCAGAACCAGCCACACAGGGTGTGTGTTCATTAAAAGTCACATTGGCTGACTCCTTAACAATTTTAGTTATGAGATTGTATACTCTGTAAGCCTTAGCTTGAGAAGAGTATCCAATGAAGTGTCCATCATCTGATTTCTCAGCAAATTTGGCAATTTGATCCTTGGTATTCAAGATGGTGCAAGGACATCCAAATGAACTGAGAAAACCAATGAAAGTTTTCCTCTTGTGCCAAAGTTCATAAGGAGTCTTGCCATGAGTCTTAACTACTAAAACTCTGTTCTACACATAGCAGGCAGTGTTGACTGCCTCTGCCCAGAAGGTGGTAGGCAGCTTAGAGTCAGACAGCATGGTTATTGCAGCTTCAATTAGTGTCTTATTTCTCCTCTCAGCAACACCATTCTGCTAAGGAGTCCTGAGAGCACTGTATTGTCTTGAAATACCTTTTTCATCACAGAGTGCATTAATAATTTGGTTCTTGAATTCAGTTCCCTGATCACATCTTATGATTTTGACCTTATGATCAGATTGATTATCAATCTTCAAGGTGAAACTCTTTAGAATCTCATGAGTCTCATCCTTAGTTCTAAGGAAAAATACCCAAGTGAATCTTGTAAAGTCATCTGTTATCACTAAACATTAAGAGGTCCTTCCTAGACTCATTACATTGGTGGGGCCAAAGAGATCCATATGTAACAATTGTAAGGGTGTAGTGATGGAGTTTCTTTCCTTAGGCTTTTGAGATACCTTATGTTGCTTCCCTTTCAGGCATGCAACACAATGGTCATCACTTGTAAACTCTTTCTTTGGCATTCCAGTTACCAAATCAGTCTTAATCAGTTTATTTATGTTTTTAAAGTTTACATGGCACATTCTTTTATGCCATAGGAAAGACTCATCACTATTGGCTTTAGACAGAAAGCATGAAACTTCTCCAGAGGGAGATGTTTCTTGCAAATCCATCTTGTACATGTTCCCTTTCCTGGGGGCTCTAAGAAGAATATGCACATGAGGAATGACCACCCCGGGCTTGAGAACAATGCACTCATGCTCAGTAAAGAGCATGTTATGACTCTGATCATAAAATTGGGATACACTTAGAAGATTATACCCAAGCTCCTTGACAAAGTTTACCTTTTCAATGCTGAGCTTACCATTTGCGACCTTGCCCTTTCCTGAAATGTAACCACCTTCATCTCCTCCAAAAGTAACTGGCCCTCCATCAATCCTTTCAAAGTTCTGGAGTAGTGACCTATTTCCTGTCATGTGCCTGGAACAGCCACTATCAATGATCCATACATTTTTGTTTGTCTTCAGCTATCCCTACACAAAGAAAATGATTAGTTATATTTGCAAACCCAAGCCTTACTTGTCTTGGGCTCATTAAGAAAAACAGAAGGTAATGCAACAGTAATAGATCCTATGGTTGTGCTAGGAGGATCTTGAGTTATTGTTGATGGAGAATTCTCAGTCACTTGCTCTTTCTTAGACTTCCACACCACCTTTGTTTGTCTTTAATACTTTGGAAGCTTTTGATACTTCAGAAGTTTTGATGACTGAGCCTTCGGAAGATCCTGCAGACACTGCAGCAGACCTTAGTGCTTTGGAAGTATTCCTTTCTTCCGAGACCAACTTTTCTTGTGAAGGCAATTTTCCACTCGCCTTCTTCTTAGATTTGGAGCTTCTAAAGGAAACAAATTTTCCTTCCGAAGCTTAAATCTTCTTGGAACTCTTGGAAGTCTTTGTCTTGGTCATGTGAAGAGTACCTTTAGGATTGTATGGACAATCCTTAGCAAGATGAGCATTACTTTCACACATGACACACTCCATTTTCTTCTTCCAAGAGCCTTCTGCCGGGAACAAGACTGACTTTGGTCACATCCCTTCTCCACCTTCATCTTTGCAGATGCTGAGACAATCCTTTTAGGCTGGGAACTATTCTTGGAGTTTGATGGTCTAGGCTATGCAGTAGTGGTACACAGCAGATCAGTCTTCTTCTTGGTACTGAGATGATTTGAACAAGAACCAGAACTCTTAGCAGAAGAGTTTAGGCTAATGTCTTCAGTCTTTACTACTTCAAACCCTCAGAGATAAACACTTGTTTCTACTTGGAGTCAAAAGTAGCCTTGATCTCTTGAGCCTTCCTTGCTTTTCTTTTGCTCTTTCTGATCAAGTTCTTCCTTATTGACTTGGTCATCACAGTCTTCTTCTTCTCCTCAGAAGGATAGTGGCCCTTCTTAGAATCCTCCTCTTCACTCTTCTTAGAGGAATTCTTCACTATCTGTAGATACATGTGTCCCTAGTTTTTGAACTTAATGTAATATGTCTTTATTGTCTTACACATATGTAATTGTACGGGTACCTAATGAAATACAATATGTGGTTGTGCTTATAATGTTGAATATTTAATTGGTTGGTATATATTAACGCTTATTGAACTGACTATATAGGTTGTGTTTGTTTGAATAATATCTAATTCAATTAATGATTATTAAACATATTCAAACTTAATCATGTGAAGTTCTTATGCGATTGGCCCATGCTAATGGACCATACGCATGAACAACTTCATGCTAATGAACCTAGACGTACCCTAACCTATAAATACTATTTAAATCGTGGAAAAACGAGACACTTTGAATATTTCGATACCTAGACGTACCCTAGCCATCCAGAGACCTCTAGCAACCTGCTCCAACTTCATAGATCACAGTAGATTGATTGTTAATCGTTCTTAATGTTTAGATTCAATCCTTAATTGATTCTACGTGCGTTTTCACTGATTGGATCGCTAATCAAATAGGATTCCACACTATTTGGTTCGGTATACGCGTAAATCTGTTAGTATTTGTCCAGTACACGATCCTAATAAGTGGTATCAGAGCATTGGCTCTAGATTTACGTGTGATTCAATCGTTTTGATATAAAAATTGTGTTTTTACTCTAAAAAATGCAATGTTTTGTGTCAAATCAGGTTTTAGACATCTCCTAATCGTAAAGTTAAGTTTTTTCCGGTATACGACAATTAGGGTTAACAAGAAATTCGTGTTTTTGTGTTCAAACACCTTAAACCTACGAATTTTCGAAATCCAGCTGGCCCAGTCGCACGATTGACTCAATCACACGACTGAGTTCATACGCATTCCCCACACGCACGATTGGACTCATTCATACTTCCATTCGTACAATTTAGAAGCCTATTCGCATTGTTCAACCGCATTAGTTCATTCGGCCGACAGAGTCATCCGCATTAGTTGAGTCGCACGATTGAACCATCCGCATATTTCAATCGCCTGAATAGCCCAATCACACACCTTCATTCGCACTAATACAATAGTTTGGTTAAAGTTAAAGTCTATAGCAATGGAGGACCAATGCTCAGCATTCACAACAGGGAGAGACTCACGTATTCAAAACTTACTGCTACTGGAGAATGAAGTGGGGAATCACAACAAACCCCCAAAGCTAATCATGTTAGACAATACCCACAATGAAAGCAACATTTTGAGATCTACTTAAATGGAGTAGATCCCAATCTGTGGGAGTCTATAAAGATGGGGTACAACATGCCTGTAGGAGCTGATGGTGTCAAACTCACACTTGGTGGCATGACTGGTGGACAATAGGTGAAATACAATGCCAAAAAGCAAGTTTATGCTTTGCTTACACAGTCAATTCCAAAGGATATTTTCCACCAATTCTCGGAATATACACAAGCAAAGAAACTATGGGATGCATTAGAGAAAATGTATGATGGAAACGCATCATTGAAGGCCATAAAGGCTAAGGCTTTAAAGAAGGAGTTTGACAACTTCTCCTCGATGGGAAAAGAAAGCCTAGATGATGTTATCGATAGGTTCTACCACTTGATGAGTGAGATGCACACTCATGGAATATCGACGTCAATAGAGGACAAAGTGTCCAACTTTGCAGATGGGCTGCCAGAGAAATGGGTCTCATTTGTCTCCAATCTCAGACAGAATGATATGCTAACGAAGTTAGATATCAATGACTTCATTTTGAAGCTGAGAGAGGGGGAACTAAGAATGAAGTACAGAGCTCAAAAGGCTTCTTATGATCAGAATCCTGCACTGTACAATGCAACTCCTCAAGTCAAAACATCTGGAGCACCTCTTCAGACAGCTTTTGTATCAAGCTCGTCTGGTCCTTCACCAACCTCTACTTCAGGGTTAGAAACGTCAGGGTCGTTTGGTACCCAATACATTGCACCTGAAGCAAATGCAGCAAAGCTGAAGACCGAGAACTTCGGCAATGTGATAGTTGAGGTAGCTATGATGGACTAATTGCTGGTAAAATTGGGAACTGCCATCTGGCAGATGAGGATTTATGAGCAGGTGGATGAGATAGAGCTGGAGCGGATGGACATAATGTGGGCCTTAGCAAGTGCTGTTCGGAGAGCTAAGAAGTTTGTCAAAAAGACCAGACAAAATTTGATTGCAACTAAGGACACTACCTTCGGCTTTGATAAAACCAAGGTAACTTGCTTCAACTGCGGTGAGAAAGGGCACTTCAAAAGGGAATGCGTGAAGCCAAAGAAGACTGGCAATGGGAATCCTTTCTCCTCCTTTAATTGTCAGGATAAACCCACTAGCAGTCCTACTTCATCAAGCAAAGATCCCAAAGCCTTGACTGCTCATGATGATGAAGGACAGGACTGGAGCTTTCGGTTTGTCTCACCTTGGAGAATCCAATATCGCTAGTGTGGAGGATCTAGATGATGATTCGGCTAGTGAAGGAGATATTGTAGTCAAACTCGCGATGTCAAACACAAAAGAGACTGCACCAGTGGTCAACTACCTGCCTGAAGAAGGGAAAACCGCGACAATGTCAGAATCACCAGCACCAGAAACACCAGACTTTGCATTGATGGCTGATTCATCAGAACCCGCTCAGGTAAGTACTATTGACCAACTTTTCAATAATTATGCTTGTTTAGATTGTAATAAATTTAGAGAAAGCATTGATTCAAAATTTGCTAGGTTATTAGATCATAATGATAACTTAGTAAAGGACTTGGAACTGTGCACTGAGGCTAACAGAGTGTTAAAACAAAATGAGCATAGTTACAAAGAAAAGATAGACCTTTTGAACAAACAGCTATGGGAAACAGAAGTAGTAGTCTTTAACCAAGCTAATGAAATTAGGTACTATCTAAACTCCCTTGAGTACACTAAGAAACAAAAGGCAGTTTTAGAAGTAGAAGTTAATTCCCTAAAACAAAAACTGCATAGTTGGACTAGTTCTTCACACATAGTCCAACACTTAGTGAGAGAACGTAACAATGGGGAGGGTTTGGGTTATAAAGTGGTTCCACCACCACATGAGACCTTGATGAACACTAAAAGTAAACCAATTAATAACAATCCAATCAAGGATCATATGGTGTCTACTCCTCTTGTAAGTGATCCAGATTCCACATGTTCATCAAATGAATCTAGTACTAAACAAAAGGAGGCCACTTCTAAGGCAAAAGGTAAAATGCCTTGTGTTAATCTGGACAAAGAGTTTGAAAGGGTTAGTATAAATTTTGGTTCAACAACTATCAAATCTGAACCTAAAAAGACCAGTAATGTTAACCAATCACGTGCATCATGTCAAAGTCTAGAAAATAGAAAAGAAAAAGATGTTAAAAATGTTAAAGCAATTAACTTTGCTAAACCAGACAAAACATCTAAACAAGAAGAGTCAAAACCCAAACAGAGTAAGGTCACTCGGGTGTCACATACATCTCCACAAAAACAGTTAATTCGTAAAGTCAAAAGCAGAACTTGCTACAGTTGTGGAGAGTATGGACACATTGCGTCTCATTATCCTTACTATCAGACACCGAGGAGGAAAGTTGAACTACCTGAACAAAAACCTAACTTTTTTAAGAGGAACTCAGTGACGCCACCTAAAAGAGATAGTGAACCTAAAGTTCAACACATTAGCCAGTCGTCTGTTTATCACAAACAGGCCTTACACAAAGCTGTCTTATGGAAGGAGAAATCAACCTCATTGTCTGATAATGAGAACAAGAAGACATCTGAGCTCCCCTCACCCTCGAACGGTCAATGGGTTACATTTATGATGTGTGATGCCTCTGGGAAACCCAAGCCAGTGAAGGCTTGGGTCCTTAACCTGAACTAATGTTTTCAAACTGAATGTGCAGGGTGTTCGCTATAGTGCTGAAACAAACACGTGGATTATAGACAGCGGAGCATCCAGGCACATGACAGGGAACATGGATCTCTTATCAAACGTCAAACAGATAAAAGGAGGTCACGTTTCGTTTGCAGGAAACAAAGGTGGGTACATCACAACTCAAGGGGAAGTAGGTAATCAGAAAGTGAAGTTTGACAAGGTAAACTACGTTCAACAACTTCAAAATAACTTGCTTCTGTTTCTCAAATTGTGATAAAGACTTTAAGGTAGTATTTGACAACAAGAAGTGCTATGTCCTGAAAAAGGACTATGTCATCCCAGAGGATTAAGTATTAATGTTTGTCTCAAGATATAAGGACCTTTATGTCTTGGATCTATCAAAGGCCTCCACAACGGATCATGAAGTTTAGTGCTTCTTGTTAAAAGCTACTGAGAAGGAATCCATCTCCTGGCATAGGAGAATGGGACACATTAATCCACGAAAGATGAATCACTTGATCCAGAATGATCTAGTGAGAGGAGTTAACATCAAAAACTTCCAACTTCCAGATTTCTGTGTTGCGTGCAAGAAGGGAAAACAAACAAAGAAGTCTCATAAGGAAAAGAAAGTTCATTCTATCGAACTTCCTCTTGAACTTCTTCGCATGGATCTGTTTGGTCTAGTCAGTACAAGAAGTATTGTAGGCGACTTGTACTGCTATGTAGTTACTGATGACTACTCGAGATTCACTTGGGTGATGTTTCTGAAATCCAAATCAGAGACATTTGAGTCATTCAAGGAATTAGTAACTACTCTGGAGTCCCTATACAAGTTGAAGGTACGCCAAATGCGCTCAGACAATAAAACCAAGTTCAAGAATCAATGGATGGAGGCTTACTGCAAGGAAAACAAAATTGTGCATCAGTTCACTTCTGCCTACACTCCTCAGATGAACGGAGTTGCTGTAAGGAAGAATCATAGCTTGATAGAGACAGCACAAACGATGCTAGCAGACTCAAAACTGACCATCCAATTCTGAAATGAAGCAGTTGCAAATGCGTGTTATATGATAAATCGGGTTCTGGTAGTTAAATGCCATGGAAAGACGTGTTACAAGTTACTACAACAATGTAAACCCAATCTAGAGTATCTCGAGCCGTTTGGCACTCCGTGCACCCTACTAAAGAAGACTCAGGAGGGAAAATTCAGCGAGAAGGCTGATGAAGGTATCTTTCTAGGATACAACATACCGAACAAGAGGGTTTACAATAACTCTACCGGTCAGGTAGAAGTGTGGTGTAATGTTGATGTTCAGAGGTACACCACACCACCTGCTGGAAAAGGACCTGCCTTCTTTTTCGACTATGATGGATTCTTCAAGTCCTTCAACATACCTCTCTCCACTTCTGATGATGAGTTAGCAACAAAGATGATGTATGATGTTCTAAACACACCATCTCAGGAATCTACATCATCTGGACCACAAGGCGATTCATCTAACAACTCAGGGGGAGCACTTGAAGATAGTGACTCTTCCTCTGATAAAGAAGCTATGGAGACTGATCAGAACAACTAGGAGCAACAGGTTCCTCTTACCGATAGTCCACAAGCATCTGACATTGATGCCTCTACGTCTTCGAAACCTCAGACTCCTACTGCCTCAGATACTGAATCGAATGTTCATAATCTTGATTCTGAGGTAGTTGTTCCAACCACTCCTAGATCACGACTAAACGTCTATCATCCTTTGGATAGTGTCATTGGAGATGTGAGATCAGGAGTCCAGACAAGAAATCAATTGTATTCAGTTGATTATGCCTCGGTGATGAAAAAGGTTATCTTCATGACGGTGCATATCGTTGCTTTGTGTCTCAGTTCGAGCCAAAGTACGTTAGTGAAGCACTGAATGATGAGGCATGGGTGAGTGCCATGCAAGAAGAACTTCTTCAGTTCAAGAAGTTAGGTGTATGGACTCTGGCGGATAGACCTAAAGGTGCTAAGGTCATTGGCATAAAATGGGTCTTGAAATGCAAGAAAGATGATCAAGGCGTGGTCATCATAAACAAGGCTCGACTTGTTGTTCAAGGATTTCAACAAGTCGAGGGCATTGACTATAATGAAGTGTTTGCACCCATGGCAAGAATGGAAGCAATCCGTATCTTCCTTGCCTACGCATCGTATATGAAGATTAAAGTTTATCAACTTGATGTGAAGAGTGCATTCCTTCATGGTGAAATCAGAGAGACAGTGTACGTCAGTCAACCCGAGGGATTTGAGGATCCATATCATCGGGACAAAGTTTACAAACTCGACAAGGCTCTATATGGGCTTCAGCAAGCTCCTAGAGCCTGGTATGAGAAACTATTGACTCACCTTGTGAAACACGGTTTTCGCAGAGGTGTCATTGATTGTACATTGTTCATAAAAGAAGGATGGAGATTTACTGCTTGTCCAAATCTATGTCGATGACATAATCTTCGGTTGAAAGAATGAAGATCTATGTAAAGAGTTTGAAGCAGTAATAAAGGCTGAGTTTGAAATGAGTGCCATGGGAGAGATGAAATTCTTTCTCGGGTTACAAGTGAATTAGACACCAAAAGGGATTTTCTTACATCAGACCAAGTATGTAGGAGATATCCTCAGTCGGTTTGACATGGAGAATACTTCTGCAGCTGGGACTCCACTTGCTACAAACCATGATGTAGCACCCGACGAGAATGGTGATCTGGTTGATGCCACCATGTACTGAGGAATGATTGGATCTCTCATGTACCTCACTGCCTCAAGACCTGATATCATGTACGTGACATGTTTATGTTCAAGGTATTAGGCAAAGCCAAAAGTTAACCATTTGATAGGGGTAAAAGGATCTTTCGTTATCTGAAGGGTACAACACTTGGGTTGTGGTATCCTCATGATGATGACTTCGAGCTAACAGCATATAGTGACTCGGATTACAGTGGCTGCAAGATGAACTAGAAGTCTACATCAGTGGGATGTCAATTCTTTAGGAGGAGATTAGTGACCTGGTAGTGTAAGAAGCAGACCTCGGTTGCTTTGTCAACCTATGAAGCCGAATACATTGCTGCTGCAAGTTGCTGTTCACAAATCATATGGATTCAACAACAAATGCGGGACTACGGTTTGAAATTCTCTTCTACTCCTATTTTTGTTGATAACTCTGCTGCGATTGCAGTAACTAAAAATCCGGTCCAACATCCTAAGACCAAACACATCGGCATAAAATATCACTTTACACGTGATTGCTTTGAAAAGAACCTAATCGATGTGATTAAAATGAATACTGATTTTCAACGCGTTGACCTCTATACAAAAGCTTTTGATAAACGATGTTTTCTATATTTGTTAGAGGTCCACGGTGTTAAAAAGAAAAGTGATGTAATTCCTGATGATGACCATGTGTAGTCCGATGAGTATAGTCAAATTTTCTTTTAATTTTTGTTTTTTGTTTATTTATCTATTTTATTTTAAGTAGTCAAATTAAATTGATGTTATTTTGTCGCCTATTAAAATCCTAAAAAGCGTATATCGGTTACGGTTTTAGAATTTTAGGGGGAGAATAGGTCAGTTAGTAACATTAACAAAAAAAACGAGGGAGGAGGAGAGGCTAGCAGATAGAAACTAGATCGTATCTATGATACCGATTCAATGACTTTGGAAAATGATAGTACACAGGTACAAACCACTTGGGACTTTAAAAGTTTAAATAAAATAAGATGCGAAGTTCAAAGTATAAGTCTGTGTAGTCTGAGCAATATAAAAGGAAAAATGATTGTAAAACTAGCTACTACTAAGGTAACACAAATAAAGTAGACCTAGAGGTTGTTAGACCATAGATGATATGTCGGTAGAGTCAACACAATAGATGATTAGACCTTGTTGGTGATCTCAAGAACAAACTAAGTTGTTCAATAAGCTATGGGTTAACATCTTATCCCTGGTTAACACAATCAACAAAACTCCAATAAGGGGTGACGAGCAGAATAAACGCCACAAATGTGAGCATAAGACCAAAATATGAGCAAAAGCAATCAAACTAATAACCTATGCTGTTGGTGAGAACTGTGCAAAAAGATTAAAATTGCTCAAACAAGAAGATTAGTTATGTGCCTCTCTGTTGTGCGGTGGCACTGACCTGAGGATAAGCATAACCTATATATTCTAGAATTCATTGTTGTTTTCCGCCTCTCTGCTGTGCGGTGGCACTGACCTGAGGCTAGGCTTCTCTCTGAAAGTTCTAAGAATAGTTTCTTCTTGAAAATTACCCTGAGACTGCTCAAAAATCTCCTGAGGAATGTTGATTACGATATAAGTGTGGGATCCACAAATGCTTGTTGAAATAATCAAACCTTAAACTATCACCAATATGTGTCAAAAGTCTGTGTATGGATTTAAGAGGACCAGTATACTGATAATCATTGTGGCTACAATTCTTGAAAGTCCAAATCAATGTGGGGATCTAATAGTACTAGTATGATTTCCTAAACTTGCTAACGACTCTAGATGAAAAACAAGAATTGAGCATCAAAAGGTGTTGATAACATGTCCCAAATGATTTGACTTGCCTGTATGATTCCAAATTGAATTGGTCCATTTATGGTCAAAATTAATTGAAGCTGCCTTTTCCAGAACCGAATCCATTAGATTTCTATCTTAGGATTTACACCTCACACAAAACATCAAAAACAAGTTTTAGTTTTGTATTTTAGTTAAGTCTTTCACTTTGTTTAAATTTAGTCAAATTCAGTTTGTTTGATACCGGACTATGCCATGGAATTCAATAGGGGATTTAATCATCTAAAAGGGTCACGTCTGAGGTGACCACACGTGTTTTCAAAGGTGAAACCAGTCACGTTTAAGGTGACAAATTGCTTAAAAGGATCACGTCTGAGGTGATCAACAGTTTTTCAAGTTAAAAAGATCATGTCTGAGATGATCAAATGCTCAAAATGTTCAGTCGACCGACTGAATGTGATCGACTGAACCAATCGCACGACTGAGGTCCATTCACCCAAATGAACCAAGCGATTGGGTCCAGTCGGCCGATTGAAATCAGAATCAATATAAATAGGGCCACAGTCGATCGCACTCAACTCATCACCCCCAATCGCCCTAAAATTGCATAACCTACCGTTACTCTGCCAAAATTCCCTCTGACCCAAATTGCTTGCTTATTCTGATCTTCTGACGTTTGTTGTTGTTTATACAGGTAAAATGCAGTGTGAACATGCAAAAATTCCTTCGATTAGACTTCAAAATCAAGAAATTGGCCCTAACAAGACCCGAGACCTTAAATGGACTAATAACCTAACTAAACCAAGTAAAATGTTAAAATAAAGGTTATTAGGTTATTAGTATAATGAATGCGAGTTTAAAGAACCATTACGCGGCGTCTAATTTCAAGAATTGGCTGAAATTCGAATCTCAGTTGACCGAACAGTGGGTCATGCGACTGGACACCAGGATGAACTCCAATCGCACGATTGAGCTGGTCGAATGGCTCAATCGGCCAAATGGATAATACGAATGAGCTCAGTCGGCCGACTGAACCAATCGCAGGGTCAATCAACCGATTGAACTTAGTCGCCTGCTCAGTCTCCCGACTGAATCTAGTCGCATGCCAAGTCAACCTACTGAATACAGTCGCATGGTTCAATCGCATGAATGAACCAGAATGAAGTCGACCAAGTTAATTAGAACTGATTTGTGTTGAGTGGTTATCTAATGTCTACATGTCTTGTGTTACAGATTGATGGCTGACAGATGGTCCATCAACCCCAAGCACAACGTATGTGCTCATTTAGATGCCACGACTCAGCATGGTGCCGAATTTACGGGGATCATTGCTTTCCTCAAGCGATCCAGGATCTACAAGGCGATATCTACACCATGCACTCCCTACAGGTCTATTCAGCAGGCCTTCTGGGAGGGGGCATCAGTTGACCGCTCTCATGAGCCGTACAACGTCAGGAGCTCTATTTTTGGGATGGATATTGAGGTCATAGCTAAGGATATCAGGCGAGTACTTGGGTTGGGTGATGATGCAGACCACCCCACTAGACTTCACCAGCTGACGGTGAGAGGGTGCTTCTTGAGGATGAAGTACGCTAGGGATATTAATGATGGTGTGCTGAACAAGAGCAACATGTGTCCCCAGTACAAGTACTTGGCACATGTCATCCTCAAGTGCTTGGCTTCGCGAAGGGGTGGGTTTGATGATCTTTCAAACCAGATTCAAAATGCCTATGTGGCACTGGTACTGAACCACCCTTTTAGCTCATCGGCCATCTGGCCAAGGTGGACTACGTGGCGCCAGGGAGGCGTAAATGGCGCCACGCAGACAGTGACTCGGATGTGGAGCAACTGGAGCTCCCTGAAGATGACTCCGATGACGATGACAGTGGTCATGATGGAGATGCAGGGCCCACTCAACTGAGGGCCTCCACTGCTGATATAGCATCTCCAGCATCCACCCAAGGTGAAACAGAGGGTGTAGGGTTCCATCATGACTTTTATCTTGATAAGGAGGAGGAGACAGACGAGGAGCCCTTGACTCGGATGGTGGTGAGCAGGGTGGTTGCCACTGACCGAGGTATTCGGGAGGTTGGAGGACGCCCTGGCGAGTCTAGGGAAGCTGACACTGATTCTACTTATGCTCCTGATCAGCCCAACATCGTTCCAGGGGGAGCATCCACCTTGAGGGGCTCGAGGAAGAAAAGGATGGCTTAGTCCCACGGTTTGAAGAAGAAGAGGAGGAGGATGACATTCATCACCACCACCACTACTACCACTACTTCCACCACTCCACCTACTACCACCACTCCACCTACTACCACTACCACCATCCCATCCACCACCTCAGACACCACTACCTCACCCACTCCACTATTTACCCGCATACCATCCACCTCCACCACAGCTCATCCACCACCACCACAGCTCATCCACCACCACCTTCATCTATACCACCTCCAATCTTCACAACTGCCACCACCACCACCACTAGCCACCAAGCTGGACCGTCATCTTATCCCTCCTTCCTATATGGATCCTCTCTACCTCCTAGTGGGGTAGAGGAAAACTCTCGGCACTTAACCGTGTGGTGTTGAAGCTGTTGGCAGCCGATGACGAGAAGACTGCCCAGATTCGTCAACTAGTAGAACTTACTGCTACACAATCTCTGCAGATATCTCAACAGGCACAACTGATAGAGCAGCAGGCACAACAGATGGCTGCTCAGAGCTCAGAGATGTCCTAACTCCAGGAGCAACATGTCCAATTGGCAAAACGGATAGAGGAGTTGGAGGCGACCAACAAGACCATCATGCTGAGGCTCAAAGGATCAAAGGATGAGCCCTTAAAGATCAAATAAGGAGATGGAGATGATGGTGATGATGATGATAGTGATAATGATGATGATGATGATGATGGTGATGATCAAGGGGAGGATACTGAAGCTGGTGATGATGTTGATGATGATGATGATGGAGATGATGATACTTCTGCTATGGGTGCCACATCTACAAGTGAAAGGAGGACCAAGAGAGCTTAAGACCAAGGTGCCTCCACATCAGCCCCGTCAGTAGAGGAGCACATGATACAAGAAAAGAGTAATGCTTAGTTGTTTATGTTATTTAAATCATGTGTATTTGAATCTTGTATCAAATTAATGTAATTAATGTTTATATTTATTGCTGATGTTTATACTTTGATTGTTGACTAATGGTTAATGTGTTACATGTTTTAAATCAAGCAGATCCAAACTATCAAAGATATGAATATGATGTTGCTCCCCTCCAACAGATCAAGACTCAGTTCACGATGATTTTTGATCTGCAGGGAATAGTCAGGAGATCAGTGAATTACACTCCTGAAGAAGGAGAGATAATTCATGATCTCACCAATAAGCAACTTGCTGAAATATTCCGACTCAATCCAGATGAGATCGTGAAAGATGCTCCAACAGTCCATGTGGAAAGTGACGAGGAGCTCAACGACGTTAATGAGATCGAGATTGAAGATGTCACGGACCAACACTATCCAGAGTACACTGACATTGAGGGTAATGTCATTCCCAATCTAGGCGACAACCTTGTCAGTGAAACTTTTAAGACTCTAGATAAAATGGAAGAAGAGTCTGACAAGAAAGAAGATACGGCCCAAGCCTCGAAAGCTAAAGTCAATATCAGAAAGGCTGAGTGGGCTGCATGCTTTGAAGAAATAAGAGCCCAACGCAGTGCTTCAACGTCAACTGTCGACACCAAGCTGTACAAAGTGAAGAAATATCACAAGGTATCGGGTAAAATCATAGCATGGGCGTATTTTGAAGATCTCAACGTTTATGCAGTTACACGTGAGAAAGGGATTGAGTACTTCAGGTTCCCACATGACCTGAAGACTCTTCCTAGATTTAAGCTTAACTAGTTAGCAAAGTTAAAATTGCTATACGCTGACCCACACAAAATGTCAGGTTGGTTTGAAGCAGCTCTAAAAAGAGAGTACCACACTAGATGGGTCAACTTCAAACCTCAACAGCCAACGAGGTATATCAGACGGTCTTAGGTTGATACCATAACTGGAAAACCAAAAATAGTGCTGAAGTGGAGTCCTCCGTGCATAATGTCTAAGATCCTTCTACGGGAAATGCCACAGGACTTCATTCCACACTTTAAATGGTGGTACTATGATTGGAGGACAGGATAGGCAGTCATAGTTTTGAACAAGAATGGTGTAATGGAAACCATTAGGGTGTTTGACCCAATGTGGTTTACAAACTTGTCTGCAGATGATGTCTATACATTATACAAGGGGCCACTATTCTATGACTCTCAAGATATTGTACAAGCTCTACAATTTCAGAACGTTATACGACTCTGTTTTGCTTTTAAGATACATGCCGAAGTCACTAGAGAAGATAAGTACAAGAAGTTTGAGGAACTCATGAAGGATGTAAGACATTAGATGAAACTAGGTCCAAGGGGGACTTTGTAGATACATGTGTCCCTAGTTTCTGAATTAATGTAATATGTCTTTATTGTCTTACACATATGTAATTGTACGGGTACCTAATGAAATAGAATATGTGGTTGTGCTTATAATGTGAATATTTCATTGGTTGGTATATATTAACGCTTATTGCACGGATTATATAGGTTGTGGTTGTTTGAATAATATCTAAATCAATTAATGATTATGAAACATATTCAAACTTAATCATGTGAAGTTCTCATGCGATTGGCCCATGCTAATGGACCATACACATGAACAACTTCATGCTAATGAACCATTCGTACGAATGAACCAGGAGATTGGATCAGTCGTATGATTGTAACATGAGATTGACTCAGTCGCACGACTGAACACTCAGTCGTGAAAATGGATCAACCACATGACTCAATCGCACGACTGAACCATGCAAATGGTCCAGTCGCACGATTGAGAAACCCTAACCTATAAATACCACTTAAATCGTGGAAAACGAGACACTTTGAATATTTCGATACCTAGACGTACCCTAGCCGTCTAGAGACCTCTAGCAACCGGCTCCAACTTCATAGACCACAGTAGATCAATTGCTAACCATTCTTAACATTTCGATTCAATCCTTAATTGATTCTACATGCGTTCTCACTTATTGGATCTCCAATCAAATAGGATTCCACACTATTTGGTTCGGTATACGCGTAAATCTATTAGTATTTGTCCGGTACATGATCCTAACACTATCACTTCTTCATCCTCTTCACTCAAAGGATCTATGAGAGGAAGCTCATCTTCACAAGTTCCGCACCTAGGTGATCTTAAAGACAAGATTGTGTGTGTATCTCATTTGATCCTAGTCCCTGCTTGTTTTGATAGCACACTTTGTTATGCAGGGATGAGGATATCAAGTTCTTGAAGGTCTCTTCTTCAAAAACACACTTGTCTGCCTTGGCTTTGCTGATCACAAGATCAACCTGGCACTCAATTAACTTGGTTATGAGATCCTTGCTTTGAGTCCTAAAATCTGTATGCTCATGTTTTAGAACTGAAATTGTTTTCTCTAAGTCCTCTATCTTTAGTTTATAATCATTTTTAGACTTTCTAAAATTAGGTTTTAAAATGTTTGACTCAAGATCAAATCTCATCTCCAAGTTATAGGACCTGTATCTATTTACTTTAGCAATGCATTCAGGGGTACAGAGATGTTACAATACCTTGGCTTCATCATGATCTGCCATCAGTGCTTGGTTTGGAGAAGCATCTTCCACCTGAAAGCTCCAGTCAAAGCTTCCTTCTTCAACAGCAATAGCATCTTGCTGCTTTGGCTTCTCATTCTAGGGAGCTTTGTTAGTGTAGTTGGGTCTGGACTGTGTTTGGCCACTATTTTTTCTAGGTGCCTTACACTCCCTGGCAAAGTGGCCCATCGAGTTACAGTTGTAACACTTGACTTTGCCTTTGTCCAGGAGAAACTTTCCACTGGTTGCTTTACTTGGAAACTTCCTTCCAGTCTGCTTGTAGAACTTCTTGGCTCTATGAGTGAGAAGAGCCATCTGCTGGACTATCTCCATGTACTCCAGATCATCTGGATGGATACAGTCCAGGTCTTCAAGGGTGAACATAAAGCTGCCACAACTTTCATCAGAGGACACAAATGCTTGAGAAGAACTTGTCTCTTGGAATGGGCTTCCTTGGGTGTAGTTCTCCCTTGGTGTCTCTGGGAAGGTGATGAAAGGACCCTTAGGTGAGTTGTCAGGGTAGCAGATGAGATGATGTTAGGGTTCTATGCTATCCCTTACAACCACATGCAGGGCTAAACCCATTTGATTGTTGGAGTTGCCAGATGAACCTTGCATGTTCATCTCCATCTGGTAGCCACTGAGAATCCCATATAACTCTGTCAGAGTAAGAGTTTTTAGATTCTCAGTCCTCTTGATCACCACACAGTAGTGTGTCCACTACCCAGGAAGTGAGGACATGAACTTCCTTACAATGTCCCTGTTCTCAAGAGGAACTCCTCCATCCACAAGGGTATCCACAATCTCAACATACCTAAATTATTGCGGAGTCATGGTTTCACCTATTTTGAAGGTTAAGTTTTCAAACTACTGCTTTAGGAGATCCTTCTTGTTCTCCTTGGCTTCAGAGGAACCCTCATACATCAGTTTCAGTGCATCCCACAGCTGCTTGGCTGTTTTGCACTTCTTGAAACCTCTGTATACAGAGTTTGGAAGAACAGTCTGAAGGGCTGTCATGGCTTTTCTATCAATCTCTACTCTATTCCTGTCTTCATCAGAGTAGTTTGCCATAGCCTTAAGGATCATACCAGTACCGGTGGCAGAGGGGGTGCTAGGTATGTAAGGTCCATTCTCAACAGACTCCCATATTCTTGAGTCTAGAGACCTGATGAAACCTTCCATTCTCAGGCACTAGGTATCAAAGTCATCAAGAGTGATCAGTGGGGACTTATTCATGGTTCCAGTTTCCATATCAGTCTTGGAAATGGCTACCATTTGAAAAGTTTAGTATTTGTGCGTGTGAGGGATCTTAAGATGATGAGATCTTATATCAAGAGCTGGAATGCTCTGATACAAATCCAGGACCGATGAAGGGGGTCACTTACAACACAATAACACAAGGAGGAGATTAACTAAAACATAATCAAACAGTAAACTAGATTAACCACAAGAGAGACACTAAGAACACAAGTAATGTAAGAGACAGAACACAAGAGCACAAGTATATGGTTTTCAAGAATGCAGTATATTGCTTTCTCTATGTTCTATTACAAGTGTTACAAAGCATATTGAAAAGATACAAGAACATGAGATACTTATACTACATCCTACAGCCGGCCATACTATGAAAGCCAGCTGGATACAATTGACTAGACTCAAAACAAAATCACTTGTAGAGTCAAAATGCAGATTGCCTTTTTGACTTTGTGACTATGACATGCCATAGCTCACATCCTTATCTATTACAAAAAGGATAAAGTACATGAAGTAGAAAGTTACAAACTCAAGACCTCAATGTACAGTTACCAAACGCATGGACCTTATCACCAACTCATGCAAGTTGGTGACTTTACAGAGATGTAGCGGAAAGGTGTCCAGCTTTATTGAATAGTACATCAGATAAAGTATGTTACTACAAGTCTTCGAAAGAAATCAGTCTTCATGAGTTGAGGCTTTGGAAGACTTTGTCTCTGAAGCTTCGAAAGACTTCATCTTTGGCTTCGGAAGATATTGGTATTGGCTTCGAAAGATTTCACACTTAGAATATTTCTATTGCATGTGTGAAACTTTCAAAGCATTCTTCTTCAGTACTTGTGCATCATGCATGCAGAAAGACTTTGGTTGCTTCAACCTCTATGCATAGATTTCACACTTAGAATATTGTTGTTGCATGTGTGAAACTTCCGAAGCATTCTTCTTCGGTACTTGTGCAGCATGCATGTAGAAAGACTTTGGTTGCTTCAGCCTCTATGCATATTCTCTACAATTATATCTATTGTTTTTTTATCAAATCTTTTTGCTGTGAATTGATTTTTGCTTAAAACAATAAAAAAATTGTCTTTCTGCGAGTAGTGTTTCATTACTCATTTAAACTTAGATCAATATTCACATTAATTGAATAATGGATCTGAGTTATTGATGATATTCATCAATTGTTCAAATTAAATTGAACAAATACATTAACAAAATCCTTGATTTGATAATTAATTATCATTAAAAGGATTGACTGATTTGTAACCACAATCGCTTAGTTATTATTAATTAATTTTTGTCACTAATTAGTTCATTAATTAAAAGAAACTCTGTAATGGTTAAATTATTAGACTTTAACTGAACATGTGTAACTTTAATGGATCATCATACTAACCTCCAAAGTTGGAAACAAAAGCGGATTTTAAATCATGGAAAATCAAGTTCAGGAATCATGTGAATTATACTAATTCTGACTTATGGGTATCAATAACTAAAGGTCCATATATTCCACCCACTGTTGGGCCGAATTATAATGATAATAATCAACCCATAAGTACGAAAGATATGTCATCTGATGATGTTGAAAAGGTAAAAGTTGATATCAAAGCATACAACTTGCTTAGTATGGCTTTACCTGAAGAAATATTGGTTAGGTGTAAGAATTACAAAACAAAAAATTCCTCATGGAAGATTCTTCATACACTCTGTGAAGGGAGCGATGAAATCAAAAGCATTAGAAAGGACACACTTTGCGCACAATATGAAACCTTTCATCATATTGAGGGTGAATCAATTCCTCAATAACTCTATAAATTTATGCAACTTGTAACAGAGATGAACATCCTGGAGTTGAAATACACTAATGGGGATGTGAATAAAAAGATGCTCCATACATTGCCTAAAAGTTGGAAGCAAACTATGTCCATGTTCAAGAACACCATACACCTCAAAGAAATAGGTTTAGATACCTTAATAGCTAAAGTAGAGGCTCTTGAAATGGATGAAAAATCAAGAAACAAGAGTGTGAGAACACATGCCACACCTTATCATTTTAAAGAAACAAAAGTGCTAGAAGTGACTTTATTTCTAATAATGATAGTGACAACTCTTGTACTTTAAGTGAAGATGAAGAAAAAGTGAGCTTTTATGCATCAAAACCTTTTAAAAATCTTCTAAAGTAAATCAAGAAAGGAAAAAGGAAGAACTGATGAAAGAAGAGATGCTTTTACATCTGTTGATTCATATGTACCTAGTTTACGGTCTTTATGTAATATGTCTGTCATGTCCTTAATGTAAATGAAATATATGAGTTGAATGAAACGTATTGTGTGGTTATTGATCTTAATGTTTAATGTTTCAGTGTATGATGTAGTGTTTATAATTTATTAATGCATATTGAACCAACTATATAGGTTTGTGGTTGTTTGAATATATCTAAGTCAAGTAATGATTGTGAAACATATTCAAACTTAGTCATATGAAGTTCTCATGCAAATGGCCCATGCTAATGGACCATACGCATGAACAACTTCATGCTAATGAACCAGTCGCACGACTGAACCAGGAGACTAGATCAGTCGCACAATTGTGATATGAGATTGACTCAGTCGCACCACTGAACACTCAGTCGTGTGAATGGATGAACCGCATGACTCAGTCGCACGACTGAACCATGCTAATGGTTCAATCGCATGAATGAGTAACCCTAACCTATAAATACCACTTAATTCGTGGAAAAACGTAACACTTTGAAGAATTCGACTCCTACACATACCCTAGCCGTCCAGAACGTCCAAGAAAGCCAGTCCAAGTTCATAGATCATTCTTGATCGATTCTTATTCGTTCTTAACATTTAGATTAATCTTATATCGATCGGGTTAACGTTCTCACTGATTGGATCGTCAATCAAATAGGATTCCGCACTATTTGATTCGGTATACACGTGAATCAGTTAGTACTTCGTCCAGTACACGGTCCCCTAACAAGTGGTATTAGAGCAAAGGCTCTTGATTTACGTGTGATTCAATCGATTTTGATATAAAATTTGTGTTTTTCATGCAAAAAACACAATCTTTTGTGTCAAACGTTGATTTGGACATCTCCAGGTCGTAAAGTTAACGTTTTTCCATCATACGACAATTAGGGTTCTTGAGAAATTCGTGTTTTTGCGTCAACAGCTTCAGTTGCACGATTGACTCAATCACATGATTGAATTCATACGCATCCCTCATACGTACGATTGGACTTATTCGTACATCCATTCGTACGACTGAACTATCTATTCGCACTGTTCATCTGCACCTGTCCATCTCCACGATTGATTCATTCGCACGTTTGAGCCATTCGCATTGTTCAATCACACTAGATGTCCAATCGCACACCTTCATTCGCACAAGTAAAATAGTTGTTCCAAAGTTTAAAGTTGATAGTAATGGAGGATCAATGTTCAGCGTTCACCGCAGGAAGGGACTCTAGGATTCAAAATATGTTGCTTCTAGAAAATGAAGTGGGAAATCATAACAAGCCCCCTAAGCTTATAACGTTAGATGATTACCCACAATGGAACAAAGATTTGAGATTTACTTAAATGGAGTAGATTCCAATCTGTGGGAGTCGATAGAGACAGGATATAGTATGCCTGTAGGTGCAGATGGAGTCAAACTCACCTTAAGCGGTATGACTGATGGCCAAAAGGTAAAGTACAATGCGGAGAATAAAGTATATGCGTTGCTGACTCAGTCAATTTCTAAGGACATCTTCCATCAATTATCTGAGAACAAGCAAGCTAAGAAGTTGTGGGATGCATTGGAAAAGAGGTATGAGGGAAATGCATCGTTAAAAGCTCTGAAGGCTAAAGCGTTGAAGAAGGAGTTTGACAACTTCTTATCAATGGGAAAGGAGAGCTTGGACGATGTCATTGATCGATTCGAGCACCTAATGAGTGAGCTGCACACTCATGGAGTCACTACGTCTATGGAAGACAAAGTTTCAAACTTTGCAGATGGGTTGCCTGAGAAGTGGAGTTCGTTTGTTTCCAACCTCAGACAGAATGATATGCTAGCGAAGTTGGATATTAATGATTTCATTCTGAAACTGCGAGAGGAAGAGTTGAGGATGAAGTACAGGGACCAAAAGTCTTCATATGATCAGAATCTGGCACTGTACAACGCAACTCCACAACCAAAACGTCTGGAGCACCACTTCAAATGGCGTTTGTGTCGAGTTCAGCTGGTCCATCACAAGCTACTACTTCAAGATCTAACATGTTAGGGTCATCTGGTACCCAATACATAGCATCTGAAGCAAATGCTACAAAACTGAAGACCGAGAATCTCGGGAATGTGACAGTAGAGGTAGCAAAGGAGCACATGGATCTCTTAGAAAATGTTGTCCACTCCTATGATGGGCTAGTTGCTAGGAAAATTGGGAACTGCCATCTGGCAGACGAGGACTACGAGCAGGTAGACGAGACAGAGCTGGAAAGAATGGACATCATGTGGGCCTTAGCAAGTGTTGTTCGGAGAGCTAAGAAGTTTGTCAAGAAGACCGAACAAAATCTGATTGCGACTAAGGACACAACTTTTGGTTTTGACAAGACAAAAGTTACCTGCTTCAATTGTGGGGAAAAGGGCCACTTCAAACGTGAATGTGTGAAGCCCAAGAAAACGGGAAATGGGAATCCATTCTCATCTTTCACTCGTCAGGATAAGCCCACAAGCAGTCCTACTTCGTCAAGTAAGGATCCTAAAGCCTTAACAACTCATGATGACGAAGGACAAGATTGGAGCTTTCGGTTTGTGTCTTCGGGAGAATCCAACATCGCTAGTGTTGAGGATCTAGATGACGACTCAGCAAGCGAAGGTGATATTACAGTGGAACTCGCGATGTCAAATGTTGATGAAACTGCAAGTGTAGTTTATCACCTGCCTGAAGAAGGGACAAGTCCAACAAGTCCAGAATCACCAGAACCAGAGAAGTCAAACACTTCTTTGATGGCTGATTCAACCTCACCCTCTCAGGTAAGTACCACTACTCAACTTTTCAATAATCATGCTTGTTCGGATTGTAAAAATTTAGGGAAAGCATTGATATGAATTTTTTAGGTTATTAGACCATAATGATAACTTAGTAAAGGACTTACAACTGTGCACTGAAGCCAATAGAGTCTTAAAACAAAATGAGCATAACTATAAAGAAAAGATAGAACTCTTGAATAAACAACTTAGGGAAACTAAAGTTGTAGCCTTTAACCAAGCTAATGACATTAAGTTCTATCTAAACTCCCTAGAAGACATTAAAAAACAAAAAGCAGTTTTGGAAGTAGAAGTAAATTCATTAAAACAAAAACTTCATAGTTGGACAAGTTCTTCTCACATTGTCCAACACTTAGTGAGAGAGCGCAACAATGGGGAGGGTTTGGGATGCAAAGTGGTACCACCACCACATGAGACCTTGATGAATGACAAAAGCAAACCAATAATAATAACCCAATCAAGGATCATGTGGTGTTCACTCCTCTTGTAAGTGATCAAGATTCCACATGTAAACCAAATGAATCTGTCACTAAACAAAAGGATGCCACTTCAAAATCAAAAGGTAAAATGCCTTGTGTTAATCGGGACGAACAATTTAAAAAGGTTAAAATAAAGTTTGGTTCAACAAAATCTATTCTAAACTAAGAAATACCAAACAAATTAACCTATCACGTGCTGCATGTCTAAGTCCAATACACAAAAGGGAAAAGATGTTAACAATGTCCAAACAATTAATTTTGTTAAACAAGATAAAACATATAAACAAGAAGTGTCAAAACCCAAACAGAATAAAGTCACTCGTGTGCCACATACTTCTCCAAAGAAACAGTTAAATCGTCAAGTTGAAAGCAGATCATGCTACAACTGTGAAAAGTATGGGCACATAGCGTCATATTGTCCTTATCATCAGACACCAAAGAAAAAGATTGAACTTTATGACACTAAATCAAGCTCTTCCAAAAGAAGCTCCATGACTCCACCAAAAAGGGTCAGTGAACCTAAAGTTCAACCTATCAGCCAGTCATCTGTTTATCACAAACAGGCCTTACACAAAGTTGACTTATGGAAAGAAAAATCTATGTCTGGTAATGAGAACAAGAAGATAACTGATCTTCCCTCACCCTCTAATGGACAATGGGTAGAATTTATGATGTGTGATGCCTCTGGGACACTCAAGCATGTTAAGGCTTGGGTCCCTCACCTTAACTAATGTTTTCAATTGAATTTGCAGGGTGTTTGCTATAGTGCTAAAACAAACACTTGGATTGTAGATAGCGAAGCATCAAGGCACATGACTGGAAACCGGGCACTCTTATCAAACGTCAAACAAATCAAAGGAGGTCATGTTTCTTTTGCTGGAAACAAAGGAGGGTACATCACAGCTCAAGGGGAAGTAGGGAACCAGAAGTTAAGTTTGACAAGGTAAACTATGTTCAACAACTTCAGAATAATTTGCTTTTTGTTTCCTAAATATGTTACAAGGGATTTAAGGTAGTTTTCGACAATAAGAAGTGCTATGTCCTGAAAAAGGACTATGTGATTCTGGAGGAACAAATATTAATGTCAGCCTCAAGATATAATGACCTTTACGTCTTGGATCTATCGAAGGCCTCCACAACGGATCATCAAGTTCAGTGCTTCTTGTCAAAAGCTACTGAGAAGGACTCTATCTCCTGGCATAGGAGAATGGGGCACATCAATCCACGAAAGATGAACCACTTGATCCAGAATGATCTAGTGCGAGGAGTCAATGTCAAGAACTTCCAACTCCCGAATCTTTGTGTCGCCTACAAGAAAGGCAAACAGACAAAGAAGTCTCATAAGGCAAAGAAAGTTAATTCTATAGAACTGCCTCTTGAGCTTCTTCACATGGATCTGTTTGGTCCAGTCAGTATAAGAAGCATCACAGGCGACTTGTACTGCTATGTAGTTACAGATGACTACTCAAGATTCTCTTGGGTGATGTTTTGAAATCAAAATCATAAACATTTGAGTCATTCAAAGAATTGGTAACTACACTGGAGTCTCTCTACAAGCTGAAGGTAAGACAAGTACGCTCAGACAACGGAACCGAGTTCAAGAACCAATGGATGGAGGCTTTATACAAAGAAAAAGGAATTGTGCACCAGTTCACTTCCGCCTACACTCCTCAGATGAACAGGGTTGCTGAGAGAAAGAATCACAGCTTAATAGAGACAGCACGCACAATGCTAGCAGACTCGAAACTGCCTATCCAATTTTGGAATGAGGCAGTGGCCAATGCGTGTTACACGTTAAATCGAGTTCTGGTGGTAAAACGTCATGGCAAGATGTGCTACGAGTTACTTCAACAACGTAAACCAAATCTAGAGTATCTTGAACCGTTCGGAGCACCATGCACGTTGCTGAAGAAAACTCAGGAAGGAAGTTTAGTGAGAAGCCTGAAGAGGGCATCTTTCTAGGATACAACATACCGAATAAGAGAGTTTACAACAACTCAACGGGTAAAGTAGAGGTGTGGTGTAACGTCGATGTTCAGAGATACACCACCCCTCCTGCTGGAAAAGGACCCCCTTCTTTTTTGACTATGATGGATTCTTCAAGTCTTTCAACATCCCTCTCTCCACTTCTGATGATGAGTTAGCAGCCAAAATGATGTATGATGTCTTAAACACACCTTCACAGGACTCTATATCATCTGGCTCACAAGGTGAATCACCTACCCACTCAGGGGGAGCACTCGAGGTAAGTGACTCTTCTTCTGATGATGAAGCCGTGGAGAATGATCAGCACACTCAGGAGCAACACGTTCCTACTACTGCAAGTCCACAAGCATCTGACATTGATGCCTCTGAGTCTTCGGAACGTCACACTCCTACTGCCTCAGATATGGAACCAAACGTTCATAATCTTGATCTGAGGTAGTTGTTCCCACCACGCCTGGATCACGCCTAAATGTCTATCATCCTCTGGACAATGTCATTGGGGATGTCAGATCAGGAGTTCAGACAAGAAATCAGCTGTATTCAGCTGATTTGCCTCGGTAATGGAAAAGGGGTATCTTCACGATGGTGCTTACTGTTTTTTTGTGTCTCAGTTTGAGCCAAAATACGTCAGTGAAGACCTAAATGATGAGGCATGGGTGAGTGCCATGCAAGAAGAACTTTTTCAGTTCAAGAAGTTAGGTGTATGGACACTGGTAGATAGACCTAAAGGTGTTAAAGTCATTGGCACCAATTGGGTCTTGAAATGTAAGAAAGATGACCAAGGTGTCATCATCAGGAACATGGCTCGACTTGTAGTTCAAGGATTTCGACAAGTTGAGGGAATTGATTACAATGAAGTATTTGCACCTGTGGCGAGAATGGAAGCCATCCGTATCTTCCTAGCCTATGCCTCTTACATGAAGATTAAAGTCTATCAATTGTATGTAAAGAGTGCATTTCTTCATGGTGAAATCCGGGAAACAGTGTATGTTAGTCAACCCGAAGGATTTGAGGATCCATATCATCGGAACAGAGTTTACAAGCTGGATAAGGCTCTCTACGGGCTTCACCAAGCCCCGAGAGCATGGTATGAAAAACTCTCAACTCACCTGGTGAAACACGGATTTCGCAGATGTGTAATTGACTGTACGCTGATCATCAAAGAAAATGATGGTGATCTGCTGCTGGTTTAGATTTATGTTGATGACATAATCTTCGGTTCCAAGAATGAAGAATTATGTAAAGAATTTGAAGCAGTAATGAAGGCAGAATTTGAAATGAGTGCCATGGGAGAGATGAAGTTCTTTCTTGGGTTACAGGTGGATCAAACACCAAAGAGTATTACTACATCAAACCAAGTATGTAGGGGATATTCTCAGTCGGTTTGACATGGAGAATGCTTCCGCAGCTGGGACTCCACTTGCTACAAATCATGATGTTGCACCCGATGAGAATGGTGATCTGGTTGATGCCACCATGTACTAAGGAATGATTGGATCCCTCATGTACCTCACTGCCTCAAGGCCTGATATTATGTATGCAACATGTCTTTGTTCAAGATATCAGGAAAAACCAAAAGTTAACCATCTTATTAGGGTCAAAAGGATATTTTGTTATCTAAAGGGTACACCAACACTTGGGTTGTGGTATCCTCATGACAATGACTTCGAGCTTACTGCGTACAGTGACTCGAATTATGGCGGCTGCAAGATGAACTACAAATCCACCACAGCAGGTTGTCAATTCTTTGGGAGAAGATTAGTCATGTGGCAGTGTAAGAAGCAGACATCAGTTGCGTTATCAACTTGTGAAGCTGAATATGTTGTTGCGGCAAGATGCTGTTCTTAAATCATCTGGATTCAACAGCAGATGTGGGACTACGGTTTGAAATTTTCTACCACCCCTATATTTGTTGATAATTCTCCTGCAATAGCCGTTACTAAAAATCTTGTCCAACATCCTAAGACCAAACACATCGGCATTAAATATCACTTTATACGTGATTGTTTTGAAAAGAATCTAATTGATGTTGTTAAAATAAATACAGATTTTCAACGCGCTGACCTCTATACAAAAGCCTTTGATAAACCATATTTTCTATATTTGTTAGAGGTCAACGGCGTTAAAAAGAAAAGTGATGTAATTCCAGATGATGAACAGGTCTAGTCCAAGTCCATTTTCTTTTATTTACTTTTATTTTCTTTTACTCTAGTTTATTTTATTTATTTATTTTATTGATTTCAATTCTTCGCCTATTAAAATCCTAAAAACGCAAATCATTTACGGTTTTATAATTTTAGGGGAGAATATGTAGTATAAAAATAAAAAATAAAAAAACGGGGAGGAGGATAGGCAAGCTGATAGAAATAAGATCGAATCTGAGATATCGATTCAACGACTATGGAAAATGATAGTACACAGGAACAAAGCATTTGAATTTAAAAGATTTAAATTGAATTAGATGTGAAATTCAAATATAAGTCTGAGAAGTCTAAGCAAAAATAAAAGGAAAAATGATAGTAACACTAGCTACTACTAAGGTAACACGGAGAAAGTAGACCTAGAGGTTGCTAGACCATTAGATGATGTGTCGGTAGATTCAACACAATAGATAAGTAGACCTCGTTGG
This sequence comes from Flaveria trinervia, assembly GCA_025506515.1. Taxonomy (NCBI): domain Eukaryota; kingdom Viridiplantae; phylum Streptophyta; class Magnoliopsida; order Asterales; family Asteraceae; genus Flaveria; species Flaveria trinervia. The sequence continues at coordinate 25,078,281 of CM046450.1, read as the reverse complement.
TGATCTCAAGATCAAACTAAGTTGTTCAACAAGCTACGGGTTATCATCTTATCCCTGGTTAACACAATCAACAGAGTTCCAATAAGGGGTGACGAGCAAAACAAATGCCAAAAATGTGTGCAGATGACCAAAATATGAGCAAAGCACATGATGAAAAATGCAAAAAAAGCAATCAAACTGATAACCTATGTTGTTGGTGCGATCTATGCAACAAAATAAATTGCTCAAACAAGAAGATAGGTTATGTGCCTCTCTGATGTGCGGTGGCACTGACCTGAGGATAAGCATAACCTACATATTCTAGAATTCATTGTTGTTTTCCGCCTCTCTGCTGGGCTGTGGCACTGACCTGAGGCTTGGCTTCTCTTTGAAAGCTCTAGGAATAGTGCCTTCTCTTGTCAAAAATACCCCGTAGACCGCTCAAAAATCTCTTGAGGAATGTTGATTACCATATAAGCGTGGGATCCACAAATGCTTGTTGAAATAATTAAACCTTAAACAATCACCAATCTGTGTCAAAAGTCTGTATGGATTTAAGAGGACAAGTATACTGACAATCATCATGGCTGCAATTCTTGAAAGTCCAAATCAATGTGTGTGTCTAATAGTACTAGTATGATTTCCTTAATTTGCTAATGACTCTCGACGAAAACAAGAATCTAGCATCAAATGATTTTGTAACACTCCTGAATGATTTGATTACCTGTATGATTTCATCATGAATCGTTCCACTTATGGTCAAAATAACTTGAAGCTGCCTGTTCAAGAAATAAATCTGTTAGATGTCTATCTTAGGATTTCCACCTCACACAAAATCACAAAACATCTTTAGTTTTGTCTTTTAATGTTAGTTCTTTTGTTATGTTTTAACATTCAGTCAATTTAGAGTTATAAGTTGACTATGTCGTGGAATTCAATATGGGATTAAATTACTTAAAAGGGTCACGTCTGAGGTGACCAAAAGTGTATTCAAATGTTAAATGGGTCACATCTGAGGTGACAAAATGGTTTTTGCTTAAAAGGATCACGACTGAGGTGATCAAAAGTTTTCAAAGTTAAAATGTTCATGTCTGAGATGATCGACTGCTCAAAATGTTCAATCAACAGTTAATGGGGTTAATGTCAAATGGTCATAAAGTCAAAACCATAAGTGTGATCCATTCGCACGACTGGACCATGAGTATGGACTAGTCGTACGATCGGACCATACTTATGCACTAGACAACCGAATGGAGCATGAGTATGAACCATTCACACAAATGGCTTACAAGATTGAGCCAGTCGCCCGAATAGACTTGTCCGAATGAGTCAGTCGCCCGACTGAAACACAGTTGGCCGACTAAAAGTGATCGACTGAGCCAATCGCACGACTGAGATCCAATCGCCCGAATGAAAAAAGCGAATGGATCCAGTCGCCCAATTGAAACCATATTAAGTATAAATAGGTCCATAATTCGATCACATACTCACCACCCCTCAATCGCCCTAATATCGCATAGCGTGCCGTTACTCAGCCAAAATTTCTTCTGGCCTTACTTGACTTCAATTTCGAGATCTTGACGATTGCTAGTTGTTATACAGGTACAATGCGGTGCAACCTACATAACTCTCTGTTGTTTCGTGCCCTAAATCATTGAATTCGGCCCTAACCAAGAATCAAAACTTAGTTGGACAAATTAACTAATAAAACTAAGTAAAATGTTGAAATCAAGATTATTAGGTGCTAAGTAGTGTTATTGCGAGTCTAATAAGCCAAACCACGATGTCTAATTTTAAGATTTGCTCAGAATTTGAATCTGAATCGAACAAACATTAGGTCATGCGACTTGACACCGGATGAACTATAATCGCACGACTGAGCTGGACAAATGACTCAGTCGGCCAAATGAACAATGCGTATGAGCTCAGTGGGCTGACTGAACCAGTCGCTGGCTCAGTCGCCCGATTGAACTCAGTCGCAAGATAAGTCACCCGATTGTATTCAGTCGCATGTTAGTTCAAACGACTTAACCCAGTCGTATGGTTCAATCGCACGATTGAACCAGACTGATTTCAAACAGGTTAATTTGGTTTCTGTCGTGTGATGATCTAACTTGTATGCTTCTTGTGTTACAGATTGATGGCTGAACAGTGGACCATCAACACAAAGCACAATATTTGTGCTCATCTGGACGCCACCACTCGGAACACAGCCGAGTTTGCCGACATCATTGCGTTCCTGAAGAGATCACGGATACACCGAGCCATATCTACACCATGCACTCCCTACAGGTCTATCCAGCAGGCCTCTAGGGAGGGTGCATCAGTTGATCAATCTCATGAGCCCTACTGCATCAGGAGTACTACATTTGGGCAAGACCTATAGATATTAGACGGGTACTGGATCTGGGTGAGGATGCTGATCACCCAGCCAGACTACACCCTCTGACAGTGAGGGGATGCTTCCTCAGGATGAAGTACTCTGGGGACATAAATGCAAGTGTGCTAAACAAAAGCAACCTGTGTCCCCAGTATAAGTACTTAGCACATGTGATACTAAAGTGCATAGCTTCGAGGAGGGGTGGCTTTGATGACCTATCAGACCAGATTCAGAATGCCTACGTGGTACTGGTGTTGAACCACCCCTTCAGCTTCTCCAGCATGATATTCTCATACCTGATCGAGAATCTTGAGGCAAAAGGCAAAGAGGGATTTTGCATGTATCCGAGGTTTCTTCAGATGATTATCGACGAGAAGCTGCCCTCTCTGCCTAAGGAGAGCCATGATGCGGTATCACTTGAGGTGACGGATGACACTACACTGGCCGCATGAAGGTCTACAGGGGAAAGCAAGTCAAACCCCCTGTAAGAGACTGTTTAGGCATCTGTCCTGGGAGGAGTACGTGGCGCCGAGAATATGTACATGGCGCCACGAGAGAGTGATTCAGATGTTGAGCAGATTGCTCTTCCATCTGATGACTTTGATGATGATGACAGTGATACTGGTGGAGATTCTGGCCCTGCTGTTTCTAGGCCAGCACTGCACATACTACACCCACTCCGCCACCCACCATGCAGATGCCACCACCACTAGTTTCCATCAGGATTTCTGTCCTCCTGATGAGGAGGAAGAGAGTGATGAGGAGCCTCTAACCAGGACAGTGGGCAGCAGGGTGGTTTCCACCGACCGAGGCATTCGGAAGGTTGGAGGACGCCCTAGCGAGTCCGGGGAGACTGCAACCAACCCCAGCTACTCACCAGGTCAGCCCAGCAGCATCCCAAGGGGAGCATCCACCTCCAGGGGCATGAGGAGGAAAAGGAGGGCTCAGCCCCATGGGATGAAAAAAGAAGAGAGAGGATGACCTTTATCACCACCACAACCACCACCTCTACCACACCACTCACTACCTCTACCTCTCCCCCCATCACCATTGCTACCATTCCACCAGTCACCACTACTACCCCCACACACACCATCACTACCTCAGCCACTCCACCACTTCCCCACATCACATCTACCACCACTTTAGCTTATCTATCACCATCCACACACATACCAGCTCCCATATACACCACTGCCACCACCACCACCTCTAGCCACCAGGCAGGTCCATCATATCAACCATCCTTTCCATCAGGATCATCTCTACCTCCTAGTGGGGTAGAGGAACAACTTTTAGCACTAAACCGTATGGTGCTGAAGCTATTAGCAGCTGATGACGAAGACTTCTCAACTCCGACAGTTAGTGGAGCTTACTGCTACACAATCATAATAGATCTCTCAGCAGGCACAACAGATTGAGGAGCAGGCTCAGCAAATGGCTGCTCAAAGTCTAGAGATTTCCTAACTCAAGGAACAAAATGTGTTATCTAATAAGAAGATCGAGGAGTTGGAGGATGCTAAGAGGACCATCCTGCTCAAACTTAAGGGCACAAAGGATGAGCCTCTAAAGATCAGAGAGGGAGACGGTGATGATGGTGATGATAGTGATGATGATGATAGTGATGATGATGATGGTGATGATGATGAAGGTGATGATGAGTATGAGGGAGACACTGAAGGAGGAGGAGAGTCATCTGCTTTGGGTGCACATGAAGCTAGTGAGAGGTGGACCAAAAAGACTTAAGATCTAGGTGCCTCGACATCAGCCCCGACAACAGAAGAACACATGATCCAAGACAAAAGTAATGCATAGAGTTTTGTGTAATTTAAATCATGTGTAATTTGAATATTGTATTAAACTTATGTGCTTGAATGTTTATGTATATATATTTAATGTTTAATGTCTTGATTATTTACTGATGCATGATGTGTTAAATTTTTTAAATCAAGCAAATCCACATTATCAGCGAGAAGACTACGATGTTGCTCTCCTTCAGCAGATCAAGTCTCATCTCATAATGATACTTGATCTGCAAAGGATTGTCAGGAGGTTGTAAGCTATACTCCCGAAGAAGAAGAAATTATTCACAACCTCACTGATGAGCAACTCGTAGAAATGTTCAGGTTAAACCCGGATGAATTGGTAAAGGATGCCCATACCGTCGATGTTGCTAGTGATGACAAGCTCATTGATGTTGATGAGATAGAGATTAAAGACGTCACAGCACAGCACTATCCAGGATATACTAATCGAGAGGGAAATGTGGTCCCTAATTTTGGAGATACACTCGATAGTGAAATGCATATTAAATTGGATACGATGGAGAGGGAGACCGAGAAATCTGAAAGCCAAGCCCAAGCCACGGATACCGATGTAGAAAACAAAAAGGCTGAATGGGCGGCTTGTTTAGCTGAGATTTGTGCCTAACACACAGCGCCAAAGCCGAGTGCCTACGCCAAGCTCTACAAAGTCAAGAAGCATCTTAAGGTGTCTGGCAAGATAATCGCGTGGGCTTACTTTGAGGATCTAAATGTATATGCAGTGAAAAGGGAAAAGGGAGTCAAGTGCTTTAGATTTCCACATGATCTGAAGACTCTTCCTGGTTTTGAGCTCAACCAGTTAGCATGCCTGAACCTGCTGTATGCTGACCCCAGGAAGATGTCAGGCTGGTTTGAAGTTGCGTTGAAGAGAGAATACCACACATGATGGATTAATTTCAAGCCTCAACAACCGACAAGGTATATTCGAAGGTCAGAGGTGGACCCAAGGACTGGGAAACCCAAAGTGGTGTTGAAGTGGAGTCCTCCGCGTCTTATGTCTAAAATCCCATTAAGGGAAATGCCACAGGATTTCACTCCCCACTTCAAGTGGTGGTATTATGACTGGCGTACAGGAGAAGCGGTCATACTATTACAAAAAGGGAGCCAAATGGAGACAATCCGGGTATTTGATCCAATGTGGCTAACCAACCTATCAACGAATGATGTTTATACCTTATACAGGTGGCCACTATTCTATGATCCCCAGGATATTATACAGGCCCTCTAATTTCAGAACGTAATAAGACTCTGCTTTGCATTTGAGATACACACTAGAGTCACAGTCAAGGAGAGGCATAAGAAGTTTGACGAGCTTATGAAGGATGCCAGACAATAAAGGAAACTAGGTCTAAGGGGGAGTTTGTTGATTCATATGTACCTAGTTTACAGTCTTAATGTAATATGTTTGTCATGTCCTTAATGTAAATGAAATATATGAGTTGAATGAAACGTATTATGTGGTTATTGATCTTAATGTTTAATGTTTCAGTGTATGATGTAGTGTTTATCATTTATTAATGCATATTGAACCAACTATATAGGTTTGTGGTTGTTTGAATAGATCTAAATCAAGTAATGATTGTGAAACATATTCAAACTTAGTCATATGAAGTTCTCATGCAAATGGCCCATGCTAATGGACCATACGCATGAACAACTTCATGCTAATGAACCAGTCGCACAACTGAACTAGAAGACTGGATCAGTCGCACAATTATGATATGAGATTGACTCGGTCGCACCATTGAACACTCAGTCGTGCGAATGGATCAACCGCATGACTCAGTCGCACGACTGAACCATGCTAATGGTTCAGTCGCACGAATGAGTAACCCTAACCTATAAATACCACTTAATTTGTGGAAAAATGTAACACTTTGAAGAATTCAAGTCCTACACGTACCCTAACCGTCCAGAACGCCCAAGAAAGCCAGTCCAAGTTCATAGATTGTTTTTGATCGATTCCTATTCGTTCTTAACGTTTAGATTAATCTTATATCGATCGGGTTAACGTTCTCACTGATTGGATCACCAATCAAATAGGATTCCGCACTATTTGATTCAGTATACACGTGAATCAGTTAGTACTCTGTCCGGTACGCGGTTCCCTAATAACATCATCAGCAAAGACTTCTTCAAACAACAACCAAGTAGAGTTCTGGAGTCGCAAGAACAAAAGGCTGCCTTTGTAGAGTTTAGTTCAGGTTTTAAAACTTACTTGGGAAGCACTTTATCATCTACCAACATTTTCCTGCAAGACTTCAAAGTACTACATCCAGATGTAGTAGAGGAGATAGATATTCAATGGAAAATGGCTATGATTGCTTATAGAGCCAAACAGTACCTGAGAAGAAATAAAAATTTGGCAGCAACAAGTAAAACAATAAAGATTGGTGTTGATAAGTCAAAGGTAAGATGTTTTAAATGCAATCTCTATGGACATTTCTCTAGGGAATGTAATCAACAATCAATCCTGACTTGAGACAACATTAACAACATCAGTCTCATCAACATCAACCTCATAAACAATCTATATCTCAAAGATCTTTTAGACAACCAGAGCTAACCAACTCATCCCCACCAGCCACAAATGCATCAGCAGAACCAAGTAATTCTATAGAATCTAGACTGATCATACTTCAAGATGGAACCTATGACTCGAACATGTATGAGAAGGAAGTCTAGGAAGAGAATCAAGCTCTAATGTCTCAAATGGAGAATAAAGTTCCACCCATGGCTAGAGAGGTAAGAGATAGATTGTGTTTATTAGTATGTGTTGAGGAAGTTGAAAGATATAGAGTCCATGCTCAACAACTGGCTAATAAAATAAAAGGAACAATGATTTTTAATGAATCTCATGTAAGAGAACATAAATTATATCAAATGAAAATCAAATCTTTACAAAAACAATTTAGATAAACTTGTTTCAGAAAATTACAGTTTAAAAGCACAAGTTGAGCATCTGACCACTTCCTTAACTAAATCCATGGCTGATCATGCATCAACTGAAGTGAAACTTCAAAAGTTTTAACTTTCATCTCAGCAATATAAGAAATTATTAAATTCTCATATTGAATCAAAGAACACATATGGGTTGGGATATAATCTTGTTGCACCTCCTATAAATAATAATTACACAACTTTACCTGAAATAGTGACAAACAATTTGTCAAATCATTTTGTGCCAAGCACCAACTTTGAAACAAAATCTAACCAACAAATAATAATCATGAAACTGAGGTGAGTGAAACTAAGTCTTCTGAATCAGAACATATTAAACAAAATGATTCAGAATTTGACTTTGATGAGTGTGATGACTTGGATGATTCTGATGAACATGATGATGAGCAACTGAACATTGGTAATAATGTTGCTTTTGAAACAATCGTTCCTAAAGTTCTTGAAGAAACAAAGTTGCAATATCCTCCAAAACAAAAAAAAACATGTTGAAGACTATTTGCAAAAGGATAGCTCAGCTAAATAAAGGTTTCAAGAACTTCATCAGCAACAAAAACCATCAACTGAGGAATTAAACAGTGTACATCTACTAAGGAAGTACACACATCTTTCGTAGAAAAGAGCAAAAAGAAACAATCAACAAAACTTCAATGGAAAAAGAAACCTTCTTCAAGTAGCGGATCTGTAGAAAACCAAATCTACTGAATCAGTAGAAGATCTGCGGAAGGCAAAAGCAACAACTAACAAATCAAACCAGAAAGTGGTGAATTCCAAGTAGCAGAAATCAGCAAATGGTAAACAAGAATCCCTGTTAGTATACTAGGAAAGGCATGGAAAAATCAACTGCAAAACTGGAAAAAAAGTTGAAGCTTTAAAAGTTGAATAAGAAAAAAAAGCTGTCAATTCTGATGAAGAATCAAAGGAAATGAATTGCAAATAGTGTAATATGAAAAATCACAATACTGAAGATTGTTATTGTAGTAGCTATTGTTCTATTCGCAATATGAACAATCACATGACCTCTGACTACTATTTCAACAAACATTATGAAATTTGAAACAAAAATAACCATTCAACTTACGAATGTTATTTCAACAAGACAAAGAACACAAAGAATTCACAATCTAAGAAGGTTAAATCAGACTCTCAATCCATAAGTCAAGAAGATTCAAAAACAAAGAAGCATCAACAAAAACAAAAATCAAAATCAAAGGAGAAAACATCTGCTAATGATAAACCTATGAAGAAAAGAACATCAATTCAGCAATCCAAAGCACCTCACAAAAGGGTGGATTTAAGTGATAAAGAAACAAATGTTGATGATGCTTTCTTTGATACATTTGAAAAGGGAACTCATGTACCTCATTCAAAATCAAAAGATGATAAGCTTTCAATAATCAAGGTTCATTGTCAAAACCAAAGCAACAAACCAACAAAGATAAGGTGAATGAAGAAGAGAGTGAGAAACCAGAACCAAGTTCAACAACCTTATCTTCAACAGAATCATCCTCACCACAAATAACAAAGAATGAATCAATTAAGACTAAAATTAACACTAAATCTTCAAGACTTATTCATGAAGGAGTAACAATTTTTGACATTGTTGGCAAACCCAAGATCATTAAGGCTTGGGTTGTCAATTTTAATTGATTTCTTTATGTGTGTAGGAACAATAATAGAGAGATGACAACAAGTGGTATGTTGACAGTGGTTGTTCCAGGCATATGATAGGAAACTTTCTCTTCTCCATGATTTCAAGTATCATAAATCAAGGAACAACCAATAATGACAATAATGCTGCACAAATTCAACAAAATGGATCTACATCCTTATATGGAAATACTTCATCAGTAGCTAATGACTCTACATCCACAGATAAGGCTCCTACATCTAAAGATATGAATAATGGCTCAGTAGATGTTCAACAAATACCATCCATAGATGTTCTTGTAACTGCTACAGAATCACAAAATACTTCAGTAGAAGTTCTTGCGAAAGATACTCACAATCAGCTGATGTACAAATTCATGAAGAAAATCATTCTACTTCTAATGATAAACATGAAGTACTCCTTGATTACTTCATAAATTCATCATCTCAGCTAGATCCATCTGCATCAATAAATATGACCAACTTGGAATCATCTATTCCAGTTGAATCTATTCCAACAACTAGAATTCATAAGTCTCATCTAATAAACAACATAATTGGAGATCTTAATGAAAGAGCAATAAGAAGACAGAGGGAGCTACAAACATCTCTCTTTTCACTTGTTTTTTGTCACAAGTTGTTCCTCCAAACATCATAGCTTCTCTAAAAGATAATAGCTAGATTGAGGCTATGCAGGAAGAGCTTTAACAATTCAGGAAGCAAAAAGTTTGGAATCTAGTTGATCTACCTGAAGGTCAACATCCAATTAGGACAAGGTGGCTCTTCAAAAACAAACTAGATGACACAGGTATCACTATAAGAAACAAAGCTAGGCTGATTGCACAAGTATATACTCAAGAGGAAGGGATAGACTATGATGAAGTTTGTGCACCTGATGCAAGAATTAAAGCAATAAGAGTATTCCTAGCCTATGCCTCATATAAGAAGTTCACAGTCTATCAAATGGATGTCAAGTGTGCTTTCCTATATGAGAAAATTGATTAAGAGGTATATGTAGCTCAACCTCCTGGTTTTGAAGATCCTGACTATCCACATAGGGTATACAAGATGGACAAAGGTTTGTATGGTCTTTATCAAGCACCAAGAAAGTGATATGAAACATTATCATCTTTCTTGCTCAAGCATGGATATGAGAGGGGGACTATTGATCAGTGTCACACCCCCGCTTATAGCGGAAAAACAATGATGTAACGGACGAGATCGTTATAACACATTGTTAGTTAATAGATATGCAATGAATGATGAAAGTCAACATCTCATGACATCACCCGACACACATGGAGACTTGTGTCGCAGTTAGTTAATTCCATGACAAACATAGTCACACAAACCAAATAAGTATAAATCCCACAATCCGGAAGCAATTGATCAAAATATGAATAACAAATAAAAGTCAATGCAATTGTCAAAGACATCCAAAGTTTAAATAATGTAAGTCTAAGGTCATTGCTAAGGCAGCATCCCTAGCAATCCTCAATGATTGTTACCTGAAAAGATATGCTCAAAATGGTCAACATATTGTTAGTGAGTTCGCATGTTTAATAATAAACAAAACTTGATGTTGTGTAATAATTTGGCAGGACATGAGTATATACAGTTATAAGCAAGTAATATCACATGTAAATATGAGCATCACAACTAAACCTATGACGTACACACAGACTCCCACACTCATAGCAAACCCCAACGTTTCCAGCTGGATTGATTGCATTTATCGGTGCAACCAAGTTGAGTACCACTCTACAGTCCTTTGGGAAATGCCTCGGGTGCCTACAATTCACACAAACTCGACACGGCGCCGCTGGAGGATGATGATAGTTACATTTCCCACACTTAGGATGTGGCCCAACATAGTCCTTTCTCCCTTGGTTCACTGCCATAAAACTTCTAGTCACCTTTTCCTTTTTATCGAATCTTCCCCTGGTTGTCTGCTCGATTCCCTCATATCTCTTTTTTCTCACTACCTTTACCTAGCATCCCAATTCTTACCATCTCGTCAGTTAGAGTGCCCGCCTTCAAAATTGCACTCTGAATAGTCCGGGGTGCCGCAGTAGTCACCAAACCACGTATTTGAGGTACTAAACCCTAAATGTAACGCTCACTCCGCTTTGATTCAGGTGCCACTAGGTGTGGCACCAGTCTTGCTAACTCATGGAACTGGTCGGTGTAAGCAGCATGACCCGACCCTACCATCGCATGATTCTAAAATTCATGCTCCAACTTTTGCATTTCATTCATTGGACAATGTTCTTCAGTTGCCAATGCTTTGAACTCCGCCTAAGTCATGGCCATTGCTGCCTCCCTACCTCGAGCCTACACCTAGGTATTCCACCATGTTAACGCTTTTCCCACCTGTGAACATGTAGCATACTTCACGTTTCGATTTTCAGCACAGTTGTTGATATCCATCACGGATTCCATCTTCTCAATCCAACAGGTCAAGGCAATGGCTCCACCTTTTCCGTCAAACTCCTTTGGTTTACAAGTCATGAACTCCTTGTAAGTATAACCAACTCTTCTTCCATTGTCATTCCCATTCATGTTTCCATTACCATTCGCATTACCCATTCTACCTCCTTCTCCATTGTTATCTCCACCTCCATCACCATGTCCGTTTTCATCATTCCCTTCATAACTGCCATTTTCATCATTATGTTTGTTATCCTCATTATCACCCCCATTGTTGTGATTCGTGATGTTGTCACTCACATGTGCCACTATGGTCGGGATGAGTGTTGCTAGTTGTTGAGCAATCATAGCCGCTATATCAAGGTTTCCAGCTCCTTGATTATTACCACCCTACCCACCTTCATTTCTACCTGCAGGTGCTTCACCCCTACCTCCCACACCTCTTCCTCTACCTCTACCTCTACCTCTACCTCTTAGGGCAGCACCACCATGACTAACACTGTGAGTAATCCTTCTGGGCGGCATCTTTCTAATCAACATAAATGATATATAAGTTTCAGAAATATCAAATGTCATCACAACTCAGCTAGTCTCATAAAGCATATCATTGCAAACATATTTTCCACATTGTAATACCACAACCCAAAACATAATAATAATATAAAATCTCATTCTCATAATTATAATGTCTCAACGTGATAATAGGTAGCGTAATATCCCAAAGCGTGCTAAAACCCATAGTTTAACAATGTCTAAAAATGAAATACGAAAGAGCAAAAATAAATCTCCTAATTCCTCAAGTCTTCATCCATGCTCATATGACTTCAGTCCTGCTCATCATCACTGCCTGATAAGCTAGAAGCACTTGGCGGCAGATCAGAGTGGTCGCCCCACAAGCTAGCCTCATCTGTTGGCACACGAAACCTTATGTGAGTGGCCGAAAACACTCTCTTTCGAGTTGTCCTTAGTAACACCCGTCCTACGCCGTTCTCTTGGTAAGGTCCTCTAGGGTAGCCGGGCACCCAAGGTCCCACCACAGGAACGTACCTTGCAATAGCCGGCCTAACATGTATCATGGGAGCATCTGGGGCGACAGGAATGTTTGGTGTAGCAGGAACAGTAGGTGCACTTGGTGCAGCTAGGGCTTCAGGTGCTGCAAGACTAGGTGGTGAAGCACGAATGGCAAGCAAACCTAAAACAACATGATCACTTCTCTCTTCCTCATCAGATGACTCTCTTGCTGCCTCCTCGGGGTCGGACTCTATGTCAGATGACATAAGCAACATATGGTCCGAGAGAACTTCTTGTTCCGACTCAGAGTCGGACAAATGAACTTAGGGCACTGCAGGAACGGAGGATCCAGTTGAAGACATCCTATAAGGAAAATGTACTTTTACTCGGATGAAGCAAATCAAAAGATAAAGAATAGATAGAGAGAATAGAAGGAATAACATGTAATATCGGATGCACACAAAACCCTAGTATGCATTCTACATGAAGGTTCCTAGGTTATAGTCTAGGTCGAGTGATCCACCTAATTCTCTATAACCAATAGCTCTGATACCAACATGTCACACCCCCGCTTATAGTGGAAACATGAGGATGTAATGGACGAGATCGTCATAAAACATTGTTAGTTAATAAATATACAATAAATGATGAAAGTCAACGTGTCATGACGTCACCCGACACAAATGGAGACTTGTGTCGCACTTAGTCAATTCCACGACAAACATAGTCATACAAACCAAATAAGTATAAATCTCACAACCCGAGAGCAAGTGATCAAAATGTGAATAACAAATAAAAGTCAATGCAATTGTCAAAGACATCCAAAGTTTAAATAATGTAAGTCTAAGGTCATCGCTATGGTAGCATCGCTAACAATCCTCAATGATTGTTACGTGAAAAGATAGCTCAAAATGGTCAGCATATGTTGGTGAGTTCGCAGGTTTAAATAATAAACAAAACTTGATGTTGTGTAATAGTTTGGAAAGACATGAGTGCATACAGTTATAAGCAAGTAATATCACATGTACACATGAGCATCACAACTAAACCTACGACGTACACACAGAATTTGTCAAAACATATTCACCCTAGGGCCCGTTCCTGGCCACTGTCAGTCCCAACTAGTATACTAAAAAACAAGGGTGGGGGTGTCAGCCCAACAGTACTATCAATACCTGTCCGTCGGCTCCAACACCGGAGTTAAATAGTTGTGAATAAAGAACCACACAGCTAACTCATGCATGTACCAAATATATACTTACAAAATGGTAAACACAACAGTCCCAAAAATTGAATAAGTTCAAAGCATAAAAAGGGTGAGCATACTTTTCCCCCTAGTTTATAAATATTTAAATGAAAATGAGGTCGCGAAACTCACCTGGAAATAAGATGAAAATAAATGAATAAAACACTTCAACAAGTGAGAGCAACGATCGATCAAGCACCTATATTTAATTATAATAAGAACTTTAAACACGTTCAATGAGGAAATGAGTACGTTCGGTTGGTTTCGGGTCGGTTCGAGTTTGATGCATGACTCGCACTCAAAATGTAACGTATATATGTTTTATACAACCCAACACAAAAATTTAGTAAAATAATAATAATAACAGGTTATAATAATAGTAATAATAATAATAATAATAATAATAACAATGTTAATAATAATAATAATAACACACACTACACACCTTCACATACACGACTCACACACAAATGTATATATATAATATATATATATATATATATATGTATGTACAACACTACGCATTCCCGCATACAATTCATATACACATTCGGTCGACACAAACACATATACACATACGAACAACCACGCATATATATTCATACTACCGCACACACGACATCATATATACATACATACAAACGAAAACACAATATATAACATACAACCGTAACCTGCATCCATATAAACACATAATACAGGTATATATACACACACACTACACATACACGCACCGCACACACACACACACCATACGCACACACTGCACACACACACCGCACGCACTCACACACTCACATCATCACACAGACACACAATCACCCACTAACCACACATGAGCACATACAAACACATATATATTTACACTCAAAAATACACACACACATACATATATACATACAAATATACATATATATATATATATATATGTGTGTGTGTGTGTGTGTGTGTATACAACCTGCAACCCACACACACAATACACATATAAACACACACAGATACACCATCGAATGCATATGTACAGACACTATTGATTACGAGCACGTATAATCATGATGAACACACCCGTACACATATATATGAGTACATATACAATCAGACATATATATGTACAACACACACACATCGACACAAACACAACAACACATACAAATATATATATATGTGCATACACGATGCGAACATACATACACAGCAGTTTTCGACTGTTGTGTCCCCTTCGACACACACACACACACCCATGACGCACACACACAACACATACACACACACACACACACTGTCGCACGCACACACAGCCGTGACACACATATTATACATACATACACAATATATACACACCGCCAACATCAAACCAACATAGTCATTCAAACAACCTGAAACGAAACCGAACCAAACTGCGATAATAAACCGAAACAAAACAAGGTTCAGGACGATCGGTTAGCGGCGAAACAAGTAAACGGCGAGACGACGGCAACTGGCGGTGGCTAACGGCGGCGAATTGGGGCTGATTCGGTGGTGCAACTGCGGAGGAGATGAGGGTCGACGGTTTCACAGCGGCTTCGGTCGATTAGGGTTGACCAAACTTTGGAAATTATATATAATATTCATATTTACACTTTGAACCCTAGGCTTACAATTAATTAATCCCTTAAGTTTTAATTTAAACCCTGGATAACAATATTAATATTAATATTATTATTATTATATTATTATTATATTATTATTATTATTATTATTATTATTATTATTATTATTATTGGTAATAATAATAATAAAAGAAATTTTATTATTAGTGTTATACAATATTAAGGTTGGCACGAAAAGTAGATACGACGAGATTCGGTTAATTTTGCAAAATAATAAATGCATAAAAAGAGAGTTAACAAATTCTGAGTCAATTGACGGACCTGATAGTGACGGGTGTCACAATATCCCCCGTTGAGAGAATTTCGTCCTGAACTTCAGCTGGAGTTAGGTACTGAAGTTCTATCTACGAACAAATGCAATATTTGGATTTCATCTGGTATTCTCGTTCCCACGTAAACTCAGGCCCACACTTAGAGTTCCATCTCACTCTAACTGTTGGACCAAAAGAACCAATGAGCCTGATCAGAAAAACCTCTAAGTCCCACAGACATTACAACTGCTGAAGAAGATCATAACAGCTGAAGACATCAGCTGATTACAAGGTCTGAAGACAAAGTCTGAAAGTAAAGTACTGAAGAACAAAGACTGAAGACAAAGACTGAAGTCATCAGCTGAAGACAAAGTCTGAAAGTAAAGTACTGAAGACAAAGACTAAAGACCAAAGTGATCAGTAGTTGTCACAACAACTGAAGTAATTATCTTCAGTAGTTATGATGGTTTCCTTTTAGTACTTGTAATTTACTTTTCAGTAGTTATAGTTTCAGTAGTTGTAGTTCAGTAGTTTTATGTTTTTATACTTATGCATTCTCTATGATGTAATCAGTAGTGAGAACATTCTCAGTAGTTTCAGTAGTTTCAGTAGTTTGAATAATTCTGTTAGATGTCACTATCAAGTGACATCAGCAGACTTCACATATCCTATATAAGGAATGTTGGCCTAGTTGTAAAGTGTGACATTGAGCCACCACGAAAGCATATGAATGAAATATTTCTTTTGCAGAATTCTCTCTTTCTATATCCGTGTACTGTTACATTGAATATCAATTGTGTTCTTGTGAATTGTTTAATTCGTTGTTCGAATTCCACTGCAATACTCTCTAATTAATCAAACTTAGATCACTGATCCTAACAAATGGTATCAGAGCAAGGTTAATCATTGATCGATCTAACAATTGATCATTGAAACTGCTATTCGATATCTAAGTTTGATTGTATTAGCATATTTGCAAGAATTGGTTATAGATCATTGAATTTCTGCTACTTTTGTTTATCTGCTTTGAGTTTTCTCTTGGTTCATATTGAGTTTGTTGTGTTTTGCACTAAATCAGTTAAAACTTAATTGAATTTGGTTGAATCTGAGAATGACTACTCCTTCTAATGACCCTCACAATACCGGTTCCTCAACCAAGCCTCCGATGCTGGTTAGGACTGAGTATAACATATGGCAACGAAGAATGCTTCATCACCTGTCTGTTAATAGTTCAGATTATTGGACATCTGTGGTACATGGTCCACACAAGCCTATGGTGAACAATTTGGAAACCAACCAAATGGTTCCGAAGAAGAAGGAACAATACTCAGATGAGGATCGAAAACTATTTGAGAATGATGCTAAAGCGCATGGAATTCTGGCCATGGCACTGCCGAATGAAATCTATTCTGGGCTTATGCATCATGAAACTGCTCATGACATCTGGAATGCATTGAAGGAACAATTTGGTGGAACAGATGAGGTCTTAGCAAACAACAGAGAAATCCTTGCCCAACAATATAAGACATTCTTTCATAGGAAGGGTGAGTCACTGACTCAACAGTTTGAGCGTTTTTCTAGTTTGATCTCTGAGCTGAAAATGGTCAAACATGAATACACTAATAGTCAGATGAACAACAGATTCCTCAGATCACTGCCTGAGAGATGGGACACATATACCATTGTCCTACGCTCCAGTGCAAATCTGGATAGTCTATCTCTCACCCAACTCCATGGGAAACTGCTTACATTTGAAAGAGAGATAGAGCAGAAAAGGAAACTGGCATCATTAGGAAAGCTCACTGATGACTTTGTACCAGGGAACACTGCCTTGGTTGGTCATGAGTCAGAATATGCTGCATCAGAAAGCAATTATGATGAGCATATAGATTTCTCCTCAAATGGTTCAGATCATGCATTTGTTAGTGTTGACAGTCAGTCATGCTGTAATAGTGACAATTGTGTTTCATTATGGATGATTTAAAGGGTATTGCTGATGATGACTTAGAAGAGATGGATATTCTGAGCCAAATGGCCTTGATTAATATCATATCTCAAAAGTTCTACAAGAGAACTGGTAGGAAATTTCCAGGACTCTCTGGCAAAACCAAAGTTGGTTTTGACAAGAGTAAGTTGAGGTGTCACAAATGCCACAGGCTTGGACACTTTGCAAGAGCGTGTAGATCATCTGGATCTAACTCCTCTGCACCCTTTGTGACTTTTCCAAGCAATAGTCCACAAAACAGAGGGCAACATCCTGCTAGTTCTGGTCATCATTCACAACCTATATCTCCTGCATATTTTGTCCCTCAGGGTCCAATGTCATATCCATATCCCTGCTATTACATGCCACACCCAAATCCGGTTCAAGTTCCTATTGCACAACAACCTCAAGCCCTACCTGAGCCTCTACCATCTCAATCATCTCAATCACAACCTCATCACAGCTTCTTCACCCCTGGTATTGTTGACTGGAGCAGTTTACTAGATGATCTCTCTGGTAATGAGCAATTATTTGTTGTGATGGTCAACATGGTGGTGAACATCCTTGTGGGATCTAGCTCTCATGGCCCTAGAATGTATTGATAGTTCATGCTCCAATGCATCTTCATCATAGGTAACCCAGGTATCCTCTGAGGCTAAGGCCAAGCTATGTTCTGAATCTTGCATAGCTGCATTTATCTCTATTAGAGAGGCAAATGTAGCTTTAATAAATCAAAATCTAGAGCTTGAGCAAACCCTTTCCAAAAGAAAAGCTGAATATGAGTTTGTCCTTAAGGATAAAGATGATAAGATTTATAAGCTTAAATGCCAATTAAATAATGAAAAGGCTAAACTAGAGGTCATTCTTGAGAACCATAGATATCTCAAAGAAAAACTTGCAGTTACCCAAGTTGAGTGTGACCGCTGGGTATCATCCTGCAAGGGATTTGAAATGCTGCTCAGCAAGCAATCTGCTTCGAATGTGAAGTTTGGAATAGGTTACAACCACATTGCACCACCTACAGATTTACTCCAAAACCAATAGTAAAATCTGAAGGTGAAAGTAATTTCCAAACCACATCATCATGTGCATCATCCTCATGTGATCACCCAAAATCACAAGATGAAATCAGTGTTGATACCTCAGCAAATCAATTGGCCGATGGGTTAACTACCGATAAGCACATGAAGCTGAGTACTTCAGATGTTGTCCCTCAAAGTACCTCAAGTACTGAAGGGCAAGTCACAACATCTGAAAAGCATTTCAAATCAGCTGAAATAAAAAGATTAACAACTGCTGATAGAGAACAGCTGAAGAACAAGTCTTCAGTTGTTACAGATCCTTCAATACTAAACAAAAGTACTAAAAGGAGGAAAGTACTGAAGAGCACACCTTCAGTAGTTTCCACATCAGCAGTTGATCAATTCAAGATGAAGAATAAGCCATGTGAAATATATGGTAAATTCAATCATCTTTCTGATGAATGTTGGTACAGAAAGGGTTCCAAACTCAACAGAGATAAGCTCATTCAAATCCAGATGGATAAAATGAAAAATGAGTTTGAGACCAAGTTTGTACCACAGTCATCCTAATGTGATGAACCCAAGCCTTCATCCAAATCCAAAAAGAAGGATAGGGTTTATCATAAAACAGTTGATAGTGCTCCTCATAATAAACATCAGACTAAGTCTGTGAATTTTAAGGAGGAAATGGTGGGTCACAGGAACTCATCAAACACAAGCACTGATATGTCACAAGAGCTGAAAGCTTTAGCTACAAATCAGACACAACTTGTTATGATGGTTCAGCATTGTTTGGGGAGAGTTAACCAACTAGATGCACCTGTGATCAAACCACTGAAAAGGCACTCCAAGCCCAAATCCAAGGAATCCATTTCAACACCATCTCCTTCTTCATCAACTGTTAATCATAAGAAAAAAGTTATGGTTAAATCTGTTGATGAAAACAGACCCAAACCAAAGGTTTGGGTCTCAACCTAACTAGTTCTTTATGATGAATGCAGGGTTCTTCAGCATGCCAAAGGAGCATCTGGTATGTAGACAGTGGAGGATCTATGCATATGACTGGGAGCAATTCTCTTCTTAATGACTACTCTCAAGGAAAGAAGGGATTTGTTTCATTTGGAAATGATGCCAAGGGTTACATCATCGGGAAAGGATATGTGTCTAATGGACAAATTGATGATGTTAACCATGTGGAGAATCTCAAGTATATCTGCTGAGTGTCAGTCAGATGTGTGGTAAAGGGCATGTTGCACTTTTCACAAGCCAGAACTGCAGGATTCTGTCTTCCCAAGTTTTGAGGCTGATTGACAATGTATTGGATGAACATACTCTCCTGAAGGCCAACAAGATTGGAAGAGTGTATGCCTTGGATTTGTCAAAGAAGATTGATTTGAAGGGTCATCCTTGCCTGTTCTCAAAGCCTCTCCTCGGGAATCTAAACTGTGGCATAGAAGGCTGGGTCATGTTAATCTCAAAAACATGAATCAGCTGATCCACAATAGTTTAGTGAGAGGTCTACCAATAAAGGAGTTCCACTGTGATGAAACCTACACTGCTTGTTTGAAAGGAAAACAACACAAAGTCTCATTCCCTCCTATTGAAGAACCTAAGTTCACTGCCTGCTTGCAGTTACTGCACATGGATCTATTTGATCCTGTGAGAGTGATGAGCATGGCAAAGAAGAAATACTGTCTGGTAATTGTGGATGATTACTCCAGATTTGTATGGACTTTCTTCTTGCATTCAAAGGATGAGGTTGCTCAGACGATTATAAACTTTTTCTTGTATGTGAGAAGCATATTCCCTATCAGTCAAGTGTATAGGAGTGATAATGGAACTGAATTCAGAAACCATACACTTGATGATTTTTATCTATCAAAAGGAATCAAGAGGCAGTTTAGCATCCCAAGGACTCCAGAACAAAATGGAGTAGTGGAGAGAAAGAACAGGACCCTAATTGAAGCTGCAAGGTCTATGTTGGCTGACTCTAGTTTGCCATTGACCTTTTGGGCTGAAGCTGTTACACAGCTTGCTATGTGCAGAATAGAGTATTAGTAAATCAGAGGTTGATGAAGACTCCATATGAAGTTCTACATCATTTGGTTCCTCTAATTTCATTCTTCAAAACCTTTGGGTGTCCTTGTTTCATTCTAACACAAAGGATCAACTCCACAAATTTGATCCTAAGGTGGATGCAGGGTATTTTGTAGGTTTTCATCCACATGCAAGGCTTACAGGGTCTTCAACTGCAGAACAAAGTTAGTTGAAGAAACCTTGCATGTGAATTCAATGAATCTCCTAAGGATAAAATTCCACAAAACCCTATGGAGTTGTTTGATCTGGACATACTGCAATATGTTCCTTATCAATCTCCAGCTGTTGCAGATCATGTGGATAAATCATCTTCTACAGCAAGTCTTCCACCTGGTGGTACTAAAGATGATGATGATATCAGTACTCACCTTTTCAAGTTTAGTGACCAACTGCCTGAGTAGGGTAAACTTGATGTTCCTGTAGCTTCTGTAGCTCCGTCCACAACAAATGCCAATGAGATTTTTGACTCCTCTACATCATTTGACTTGCCATCTAATACTTGGTTTCAAGAATCTGGATCACCATCTGCTGCTGCTGAACCGGATACAAACACTTGCACTGATCTTATAGTATACCAAGAGCTGAAGAATCACCCCATGTCTCAAATCATTGGTGATATCAATGCTGGTGTCTCAACCAGAAGTCAATTGTCTAACTTCTACTTCTATGCTCTCTTCATCAGTCAGCTAGAGCCAAAGAACTATCATGTTGCTTTGAGAGACAATGGATGGGTTGAAGCCATGCAGCTTGAGCTACTTCAGTTCAAAAAGCAGCAAGTGTGGGAACTGGTTCCTCTACCCCCAGGTAAGTGTACAATAGGCACTAAATGGGTGTTTAGGAATACAACTGATGAAAATGGGCTTATTGTCAAGAACAAGGCTAGACTGGTTGTACAAGGGTTTTCACAAGAAGAAGGTATTGATTATGATGAAACCTTTGCCCCTGTAGCCAGACTAGAGGCAATTAGATTGTTCTTAGCCTATGCTGCATCCACAATCTTAAAGTTTTTCAAATGGATGTCAAAAGTGCATTTTATATGGTAAAAAAAAGAAGAGGTTTATGTGTGTCAACCACCAGGTTTTGAGGACAATAAACATCCTGATTGGGTGTATCAACTTGATAAAGCTCTTTATGGGTTGAAGCAAGCTCCTAGAGCCTGGTATGAAACACTTTCAAATTTTCTACTTACAATAATTTCACTAGAGGTTCCATAGATAAAACTTTGTTTATTAAGAAAGTGGATAAGCATAAGCTACTTGTTCAAATTTATGTTGATGATATTATTTATGCATCCTCTGATCCCCAGTTGTGTGATGATTTTACAAGTTTAATGAAACAAAAGTTTGAAATGAGTGCAATGGGAGAATTATAGTTCTTTCTAGGCTTGCAAATCAAACAAAGGCTGATGGAACCTTTATTCATCAATCAAAATATACAAAAGAACTTTTGAATAAGTTTGATTTACAAAATTGTAAGCCTTGTTCTACTCCCATGTGCAACACCACACAACTGGATGTAGATCAGAAAGGTAAAGCTATTGATGAAACACTTTACAGATGTATGATTGGATCCTTGATGTACTTAATAGCTTCTAGACCAGATATCATGTTTGCAACTTGTGTTTGTGCTAGATTTCAGGCTGCTCCTAAAGAGTCTCATTTGATTGCAGTCAAGAGAATCTTTAGATATCTGCAAGGTACACAATCTCTAGGTCTTTGCTATTCAACTGGACACTCATGCAAATTAGTTGCTTTTTCTGATAGTGACTATGCAGGGTGTAAGTTAACCAGAAAGTCAACTTCTGGTGGATGTCAATTCCTAGGCAACTGTTTGATTTCTTGGCAGAGTAAGAAACAAACATCTGTTGCTACATCCACTACTGAAGAAGAGTACATTGCTGCTGCAAGTTGTACATCTCAGGTACCCTGGCTTCAAAACCAACTATTGGATTATGGCATTACAGAGACTAAGACTCCATTATTAATGGATAGTGCTTCAGCTCTGTGCATTGTCAAGAATCCAGTCCAGCACTCTAGGACCAAACATATAGAGATCAGACACCATTTTATTAGGGATTGTTTTGAAAAAGGTCTGATTGATCCAAAGTTTGTGCCTAGTGCTGATGACTTGCAGATATATTTACTAACCCTTGGATAGTTCAACTTTCCAAAATCTTGTGTTAAGGCTTGGTATGCTGCAGCTAGAATAAGTGATAACTACTATGATCTCAGTAAACAAAAACTGATGATCATTAGTAAACATGTCACAAATATGTACTAATTTTGTTAAAAGAAACTGATGCAGTTACAACTACTGATATAGTTATAACTCCTGATGCAGTAAAAACAGATAGTACTGATGTCCTATGAAACAACTGAAATCAGCTAAAAAGTCTGATGAGTAAGTGTTGAGGACAGTATGAAACAGCTGAAAAGCTAAGAATTGACGAAAACTACTGATGAGAATTTTCACTTCAGTCGTTTCCACAAACTGTTGTTTCACTCTAAACAGCTGATGACAAAACCATGTCTTCAGTAGTTTCACAACTACTGATGACTAATACCAAGTCCTCAGTTGTTTACAACAGCTGAAGACAAAACCAAGGTTTTCAGTAGTTTCACACTACTGATGACTAAAACCAAGTCTTCAGTTGTTTTCAAACGTCTGATAGTTAAAACCAAGTCTTCAATTGTTTTCATAACAACTGATGCCAACACCAACACTTTCAGTCGTTTTCTTTTCAGCCTTTTCTTAACCTATAAATACCTGCACTTATAGCCAAACGTTTCATTAGCTGTTTTCAAACCTTTCTCTTTCAACAATGGCGACCATGAAACTCAAACCCCAACACAACTGTGTTGCCTACCTTTCGAAATCGGCCTTCTGGAACAAGTTTGACACTGCCATCGATCTTATGGTGGATTCCCCATATAGAACAGCCTTTCTTCTAAATCCTACCATATATCCTGACTCCTTATCCCAGTTCTTGACCAACGTCTCTGTAATAACTGGTGAGAATGACAGACAAATCACTCTCCAGTCGTTGGTGAACCAGAAACAGGTGCTCATCACCCCCGACATCATTCGCAAAACCCTAAATTTGCATGATGGCACCTATCCTAAAGAATACCCGAAAGGCACCATTGATATGTCTTTTCTCCATAACGGGTATGAAGGCGACTTAAGTGCTACACCATACTTAAAAAGCACTTTCATGATGCTGAAAGACTTATCTTTCATATGGTGAATGTCTGCCTTGCATCAAAGACATCTTCTGGGATCAGATGTCTTCCCGATGGCAACAGGTATTGTACTCTATCCTTGAACGCCAAAATCTAAATTTTTCTAAGATAGTGTTCATGGAACTAAAGGATCTGGCTCAGAAACCTGTGGCAAACAGATGGCTACTTTATCCAGGTTTCTGATGGCCATAATTTTGAATCAATTAAAATCTGATGGCCTTGTTGGTCTTGGAGTCCCTGCTCCAGCTGTTTTAGCTGAGATATACTCCAGACATAAGTCAGACCCTACTCTAAAAGGGGCTGCCCGGATGCTAAAACCCAAGCAGAGGGAACCCACAGCCTCCACTTCCAGATCTAAATTCCCCACCAAACCCAAAACCCAAAACCCAAAAAGGCTACTCAGGGAGATGAGTCCCCTGAGGATGCCCTGTACCACAAACACAGGAAATACATACTGGTTATAACCCCCCAGTTATGTCCAAGACTCAACCTGCTAAAGCCGCACAGGTATCCTCTCAACAGGATCCTGTTGCAACCACAATTGGGGATCCCACATTTCTGGACCTGTCTCAATTGAGAGGGTTACCATTGAAGAGCACTCTCACCCCGGTGCAATCTGCTTCAGACCAATCTCCACATGCAACCGCCCCTCAAAGCCCAACACTGATAGTTGCTAAAGTGCTTAGTCAGTTGCATTCCTCACCCCCTCCCCAGAAACCACTTACCACTGGGAATACCTCAACATTGAGGGGAGCCAAAATGCTTCTGATAACCTACAGCACAGGGGTTACAATGTTCATCTCCAAGTGTAGAAACGAGGTTACATCTGGTAAGGCTGCACTTCTACTGATTCAGCAAATGATCGGATGAAGTTGGTAGCATCCTAAGACCTTACCAGAGGCAACTGCCAATGAAGGACACAGTCCGAGGCAGGATATCCCCAGTACCAAGAACAAGGGGCATGCTTCTCTGATCTACACTCAGAGCATGTACATCCTGATTCAATAGGAGGTCAGTGATTCAGCACAGACTATGATGACTTGGGCTTTTTCTATGATTTATTAGCCATAATACCATCCTGAGACTGGGTGACCAAGACTCAAAGAGTTGTAGCCAAAATGTCTCAGGATCAAATTCCATCTACCTCACAAACCCCACACATGGCACCTTCCATTGAAGGTTCCCCAAACACTGAGCCTAACACCTACTGAGCCACCAGCCACTACTTTTGGCACCACCTCTCAGGGACAGAACCCCTCTGAGCCTATGGTTGCTATCTTTCAAAATTCTTACCTCTCATCACTCCCATCATCACTGACCTAGTGCATAAAGCCATGATTAGAGTATATCCTCAAATCTACAAACCCTCATGATGATGTTTGACAGGATCAGCGATCACAAGTTTGATGTATTAGAGTTCAAAGCAGCGGAATACGAACAGGAATTAGACAAATTGTAGCAAGCAATCGATACTTGTATGCATTAAGAGCACATACGGTTATAGGAGAGAAATATATTTCTGATTTCAAGGAATGTTTATAGATATAGAATATTTCTAATCAAATCATTCATTCATTCTTCATTCATCACATTATTACAATAGGTTGTCACTCCTTATATAGAGTGCAACAATCACTGCTGTTATCACGGAAAGTGACAACTGGCAGATCTAATACAAAAATAACTAACTCTTAACAAACTACTGAAATGTTCACAACTACTGAGAACATATCAGAGTGTTAAGTACAAATATAAAACTACTGAAAACTACTGAAACTACACGACTGAAGAACAAGCTCTTCAGTCGTTTTACAAAACTACTGAAACATAAAACTACTGAAACTAGAAATATAAAACTACTGATATCACAACTACTGAAGAAGTACTCTTCAGCAGTTGTGACAAACTACTGAGGCTTCAGTACTTGATCTTCAGACTTTGACCTTCAGATGTTTCATCAGCTGATGACTTCAGTAGATATCATCAGCTGATGTCTTCAGTCTTTGTCTTCAGACTTTGTACATCAGTTGTTGATCTTCAGCACTTGTAAACTCTTCAGCTGTTGTACTTCAGTACTTTGGTCTTTCAGCTTCAGCACTTGTGTTCTTCAGCTGTTGTACTTCAGCACTTTAGTCTTCAGCTGTTGAAGTCTTCAGCACTTGATCTTCAGCTGTTGAAGTCTTCAGCACTTGTCAAACTGCTGATGAGGCTTTCAGCAGTTGTTGTGATACCATGTGGGACTTAGAGGTTTTCTGATCTTGGCTCATTGGTTCTTTTGGTCCAACAAACTCCCCCTGAACCAATGCAGCCAAAACCTCTAAATTATTCATTATCCCACTTATTGTTGGCAAAGTGTTGGTCTTTTTCCTTCTTGATCAGTAGAGAGAGATGACCCATGTAAGCTCCGGCCTGGGAAGAAATCTCAAATATTTGTTTGGCAGGGTATGAATGGGAACTCTGTTTTGGGGAACTGGACACAGAGTTGTTATCCCATTACCCATAATGAGTCTGTACGACTCTCTTGTGTAGGCCTCAAGGAAGGTGATTGTTCCTCCATGGTTAGCTCTTCAGCACCTCCTTCAAACAATGATTCAGCCCATAATACTCAGACAGGTATTTGGCCTGTTTCCCATTCTTTAGCTCCACAGTTGTTATTATTCTGTAAGCAAACTCATCCGGGTGATTACCCTCTAGGAACAACTGGAGCTCATTTTTCCTGACTTCCTCAAGCCTTTGTAAACTAACCCCTTTTTCACTATTTTGTTTTCCAGCATCTTCTGAGGGGTTAGATTAGCTTTGTAGGCTTTCTTGAAGTCTTCTAGGATTTCCCAGGGTGAAACTACAAAGACCAGAGAGATCACTTCATCTACGATCTTTTTCACCTGGCCAATGTATCTCTGAGGTATATTTTTCTTATGAATTCTGTGAGAGACCCTGGGATCAGGCCAAATCCTCACTCTTTCCTTTTGATATTGAAAGGTATGCCTGAGAGTGTAAAGTCTGAGGGCTTGCTTCTTCATATTGATGATAGAAGATGTGGCTGCATAAGCTTTGTCAACTCTCTTCAGCAATTCCTCATCATGCTGTTTATGAAGCTCTTCTTCTTCTAGCTTCACTTTAACCATTTGTCTTTGGACTTCAGGAGTATTGCTGAGGAGGACTTGTGGCCTTAGGCAACTGAATCACAGCTGAGAGTGGCAGCCTATCTTCATCATCTTCTTCATCATCTTCTAGCCTCAATATCCTTCTCTCTTCTTCAAGGGTATATCATCGGCTATGGGTTTTGAGGGTAAGGGAGTTGGTTTGGTGGGTTGTGTTTTGGGTGGTTTTGGTGCGGGAATGTTGACAGGCTGTTCTAGCATCCTTGAGGTGAGTGTGGCTTTTGATTGCTTGGCTAGCTCAGTCCTGCTCCCAGCACCCGCTTCATTCAAAGCTTCAATAACAAGCCCCTTAGTATATGCTTCAGACGAACAGATCTTGGTGGTGATTGCCAAGATACTCCCTGGACCAAGCTTTGATTTCGATCATTGATCTTCCAAGATATTTTGCAATAAATCTAATCATGATTTCAAGCCTTTCTCTTTCTAACATTCATAACTTGCCCATCTATTCTGGATTTCTTCAATCTCTAGCGTCGAATCTCAGAGTCAAGTTTATTGGTGTCATGGCCTTGCCTAAACACTGATCAATGATGTTGTCCATTGATCTGCTGTGTTCGGCATCAGCCTCTTTTATCAGTAGCTCCAAGGCTTTATCTTCAGCAAATGATCATCAGCACCTTTCTTTCGCTTGTAGGTGAGCAGTGGTTGCTGTTCTTTCTCCTCCTCTTGGGCTTGCTTCGCTTCCTTCTTTTCCTCGGATCTTTTCCTCTTCTTTTCTTTCACTGCAGTACTCTCCCCCTTTTTGGATGCATTGGAGGAAGGGGTTTGTACCGCAGAAAGAGTCTTTTGTACAGCAGCATCAATCAGGGCTGTAAAGTTGAGGAAAGCCTCTCATCAATGGCTTTAGTCACAATATCAGTGATTATGGTGTGATGAGAGGGAGGGAATTTTGAAGTACAGCACCTATTTGCTCAGGAGGGTTCTGTTCCTGAGATAGGGCCTGAAGCAGAGGCAGGTGGTTGAGTTTGGAGTGGCTCAGTGTTTGGGGAACCTTCAAGTGAAGGTGCCATCTGTGGGTGGGTAGAGGCAGATGGTCTTTCTCCTTGTGAGAGTTGATCAAGTAGGTTTTGCAGCCTACTGACTTCTCTTCAAGGATTGTGTTCTGGGCAAGAACATCATAGAAAAAGCCCAGGTCATCATCAGCCGAAGCTGAATCATCTGACCTCCTGCTTAGAGCAGGATTTACATGCACTGGGTGTAGACCAGTTGATGCATGTGCCCCTTGTGCTTGGTACTGGGGACTTCCAGCCTCAGGACAGTGTCCATCATCAGCTGTTGCCTCTAGTGAGGTCTTAGCAATGTTACCAGCCTCATTCTGATCATGTGCTGAGTCAGAGGAGGTGGCAGCCTCACTAGATATTCTAAGCTCCTTGTCTACACCAGGAGATAGAAGTGGTAAACCCCTGTGCTGTGGGTTCTCAAGTGCACTGTGTTCCTCCCCCTCAATTGTAGAGGTGTCCCAGTAGTAAGTGGTTTCTGGGGAGGGGGTGAGGAGTGCAGTTGAGTCAGCACTTGTGCAACTATTAAAGTTGGGCTGTGAGGGGCGGTTGTTTGGGGTGAAGGGATAGAAGCAGTGTGCACCTGGGGAGGTTGGTGCTCTTCAATGGCAATCCCCTCAAGTGAGGAAGATCCCAGATATGTAGGTACCCCTTGTGTGGTTGCTGCAGGCTCCTGTTGAGAGGAAGCCTGAGCGGCTATGGCTGGAAGAGTCATTGTATCCACTAGGGGGTTTGGACTAGTGGATATATCCTGCGTTGTGTTGCAGGGGCATCCTCAGGGGACTCAATTCCCTGAGTAGCCGTTTTGGGTTTCTTTTTGGTGGGTTTGGTGGGGACTTTTGATTTGGAGGTGGTGGCTGTGGGTTCCAGCTGCGTGGGTTTTCGCAGCTTGGCAGCCATTTTAGTGTCTGGTCAGAGTTGTGCCGGGAGTATACTTCCGGCAGAACAGCCGTAGCAGGGACTCCCAAGCCAACAAGTCCCTCAGCATTAAGCTGGTTTGTAATGATGGCCATTATGAACCGTGGATATAGTATCCAACGGTTGGCAGTTAGTTTTTGAGCCATATCCTTGAGCTCTGAAAATATTATTTCTGAAAAGTTTAGCGGTTGTTGCTCAAGAATAGAATACATTACCTGCTGCCTTTTGTCGACATTTGATCCCAAGACGACGTCTTAGGGCCAAACATACATTCACCATGTGAAAATTAGGCGCTCAGCGTCATTAAAGTGTTTCTTCATGATAGTGGAGGCACTGAGATCGCCTTGATATCCATGTTGGGCAAAGGATAGATCTGTGGTGCCCTTCGGATATCCAGCAGGAGAACTAGCATCATTCAGATGAAGAATTTTGCGGATTATTGCAGGAGTGATGACTACTTCTTTGTTGTTTACGACCGACTGGAGAGATGGTGTGTTGTTCTCCCCAGTGGTATAGTAACGTTCATCCAAAATTGTTGAAGGGATTCGGCATGTAGTATGGGATTCAGAAGAAATGCCGTATTGTATTGGGACTGAACCATAAGATCGATAGCAGTATCGAACTTAGTCCAGATGGCGATTTAGTGAGGTAGGCAACACAGTTGTGTCGCGGTTTAATTTGCATGGACGCCATTGAGAAGAGGGAAGTTTTGGAGAGGAACGTTAGGTTTGAAGAAGATGAAGCATTGAGAGCTTAGGTCAGGGATATTTATAGGGTACGGGTAAGAAAACGACTGAAGGATGTGGTGTTAGTCATCAGTAGTTTTAAACGACCGTTGACATGGTATTATCCTTTCAGACGTTGAAACAGCTGAAGTCGTGGTGTTAGGCATCAAAGTTAGAAAACTACTGAAGACCGTGGTTTTGACTTCAGATGATTGAAACAACTGAGGACTTGGTGTTTGTCATCAGTAGTTATGAAACTACTGAGGACAGTGGTTTTGTCATCAGCTGTTGTAAACAACTGAAGACTTGGTATTAGTCATCAGTAGTTATAAAACTACTGAAGACATGGTTTTGCTTCAGTTGTTTAGAATGAAACAGCAGTTGTACAAACGACTGAAGAGAAATTTCTCATCAGCTGTTTTCGTCAATTCTTAGCTTTTCAGCTGTTTCATACTGTCCTCAACACATTCATCAGCTTTTTGGCTGATTTCAGTTGTTTCATAGGACATCAGTACTTATCTGTTTTTACTGATTGCAGTAGTTGTAACTGCATCAGTAGTTGTAACTACATCAGTAGTTTAGAACAGATGAAGTACTTCAGTACTTGTGAGACATTTAGCCTTCAGTAGTTTATAAACTGCTGAGGGTAAAAGAGCTCATCAGTACTTATGTGACATAGTTACTAATGATCATCAGTACTTATTACTAAGATCATCAGTAGTTGTCACTTATTCTAGCTGCAGCATACCAAGCCTTAACACCAGGTTTTGGAAAGTTGAACTATCCAAAGGCTTAGTAAAAATGTCTGCAAGCTCATCAGCACTAGGCACAAACTTAGGATCAATCAGACCTTTTTCAAAACAATCCCTTATAAAATGATGTCTGATCTCTATATGTTTGGTCCTAGAGTGCTGGACTGGATTTTTGACAATGCAAAGCTGAAGCACTATCCATTAACAATGGAGTCTTAGTCTCTGTAATGCCATAATCCAAAAGTTGGTTTTGAAGCCAGAGTACCTGAGATGTACAACTTGCAGCAGCAATGTACTCTGCTTCAGCAGTTGATGTAGCAACTGAGGTCTGTTTCTTGCTCTGCCAAGAAATCAAGCAGTTGCCTAGGAATTGACATCCACCAGAAGTTGATTTCCTGGTCAACTTACACCCTGCATAGTCACTGTCAGAAAAAGCAACTAATTTACCAGAATGTCCAGTAGAATACCATAAACCTAGAGATGGAGTGCCTTGCAGATATCTAAAGATCCTCTTGACTGCAATCAGATGAGACTCTTTAGGTGCAGCCTGAAATCTAGCACAAACACATGTAGCAAACATAATATCTGGTCTAGAAGCTGTTAAATACATCAAGGACCCAATCATACATCTGTAAAGTGTTTCATCAACCACTTTACCTTTCTGATCTGTATCCAGTTGTGTGGTGCTGCACATGGGGTAGAACAGGGCTTACAGTTTTGTAAATCAAACTTTTGCAAAATCTTTTGTGTATTTGGACTGATGAATGAAAATTCCATCAGCCTTTTGTTTGATTTGCAACCCCAGAAAGAACTGTAATTCTCCCATGGCACTCATTTCAAACTTCTGTTGCATCAACTTTGTAAAGGCATCACACAACTTTGGATCAGAGGATGCAAAAATGATATCATCTACATAATTTGAACAAGTAGATTATGCTGCCCAGCTTTCTTAATGAATAAAGTCTTATCTATGGAGCCTCTAGTGAAATTATTTTCCAGAAGAAAGTTTGATAATGTCTCATACCAGGCTCTAGGAGCTTGTTTTAACCCATAAAGAGCCTTATCAAGCTTATACACCCAATTAGGATGTTTATTGTCCTCAAAGCCTGGAGGTTGACATACATAAACCTTCTTTAATTTTTCCATACAAAAATGCACTTTTGACATCCATTTGAAAAACTTTAAGGTTTTGATAAGCAGCATAAGCTAAAAACAATCGAATTGCTTCCAGTCTGGCTACAGGGGCAAAGGTTTCATCATAATCAATACCTTCTTCTTGTGCAAACCCCTGAACAACCAGTCTGGCCTTGTTCTTAACAATAAGCCCATTTTCATCAGTTTTGTTCCTAAACACCCATTTAGTGCCTATTGCACACTTACCTGGAGGTAGAGGAACCAGTTCCCACACTTGCTGTTTCTTGAACTGAAGAAGCTCAAGCTGCATGGCATCAACCCATCCATTGTCCTTTAAAGCAATGTGATAATTCTTTGGCTCTTGCTGACTGATGAAGAGAGCATAGAAGCAGAAATTTGACAATTGACTTCTTGTTGATACTCCAGCAGTGATATCACCAATGATTTGAGACATAGGGTGATTCTTCAGATCTTGATACACAATGAGATCTGTGCAAGTGTTTGTAGCAGGCTCAGCAGTAACAGATGGTGATGGTGAATCATTTCCTTGAAACCAATCAGTGGATGGTAATTCAAAGGAAGTTGAATTCGAAGAGATCTCATCAGCATTTGTTGTGGATGGTGCTACTGGAGCTACAGGAACATCAGGTCTAGCTGAATCAGGCAGCTGATCACTAAACCTGAAGAGGTGAGTACTGCAATCATCATCATCAGCAGTACCACCAGGTGGTGAACTGTTGACAGGAGCAACAGCAGGAGTTTGATAAGGAACATATTGCAGTATGTCCAAATCAAATAACTCCACAGGGCTTTGTGGAATCTTGTCCTTTGGAGATTCATTGAACTTAACATGTAGAGTTTCTTCAACCATCTTTGTTCTGCAGTTGAAGACTCTGTATGCCTTGCAAGTAGATGAATAACCAACAAAACCCTGCATCCACCTTAGGATCAAATTTATGGAGTTGATCCTTTGTGTTGAGAATAAACAGGGACACCCAAATGCTTTGAAAAATGAAATCAGAGGAGCCAAATGATGGAGAACTTCATATGGAGTCTTCATCAACCTCTGATTTACTAAAACTCTATTTTGCACATAGCAAGCTGTGTTGACAGCTTCAGCCCAAAAGGTCAGTGGCAAACCAGAGTCAGCCAGCATGGACCTTGCAGCTTCAATGAGGGTCCTGTTCTTTCTCTCCACTACTCCATTTTGTTCTGGAGTCCTTGGAATGCTGAACTGCCTTTTGATTCCCTTTGAAAGATAGAAGTCATCAAGTGTATGATTTCTGAATTCAGTTCCATTGTCACTCCTAATACACTTGACTGGAAGGGAATACTGCTTCTCAATATACAACACAAAGTGAATAATCTTCTGAGCAGCCTCATCCTTTGAATGTAGAAAGAAAGTCCATACAAATCTGGAGTAATCATCCACAATTACCAGACAGTATTTCTTCTTTGCCATGCTCATTACTCTCACAGGACCAAATAGATCCATATGCAGTAATTGCAAGCAGGCAGTGGACTTAGGCACTTCAATAGGAGGGAATGAGACTTTGTGCTGTTTTCCTTTTAAACAAGCAGTGCAGGTTTCATCACAGTGGAACTCCTTTATTGGTAAGCCTCTGACTAAACTATTGTGGGTAAGCTGATTCATGTTTTTGAGATTAACATGACCAAGCCTTCTGTGCCACAGTTTAGATTCTTGAGAAGAGGCTTTGGAAAATAGGCAAGGATTGCCTTTGAGATCTATTTTCTTAGAAAGATCTAAGGCATACACTCTTCCTGTCCTGTTGGCTCTCAGGAGAGTGTGATCATCCAACACCTTGTCAATCAAGTGCAAAACTTTGGATGACAGAATCCTACAGTTTTGACTGGTGAAAAGAGCAACATGGCCTTTATCACACATTTGACTGACACTCAAGAGATTGTACTTGAGATTTTCCACATGATTAACATCATCAAATTTGATTTCTCCATTGGAGACAAAGCCCTTACCAATGATGTAACCCCTAGCATCATTGCCAAAAGAAACAAATCCCTTCTTTCCTTGAGAGTAGTCATGAAGAGAGAGATTCCCAGTCATGTGCATAGATCCCCCACTGTCTACATACCAGATGCTACTTTGGCATGTTGAAGAACCCTGCAAAAATAAACAATCAGTTAGTTTTAGAGACCCAAACCTTTTTGGTTTTGGGCCTGGTCTCATCAATAGATGGTAAACTAACAGGTTTATTTGAAACAACAGCCTGAGAGGAAGAAGATGGTGAAGAGGAGTCCTTTGGCTTGGATCTCCTTTTCTGTGGTTTCAACATAGGAGCATCTAGTTGGTTAACTCTACCCAACAGATGTTGAACCATCATAACCAGCTGTGTCTGATTTTGTGATAAAGCTTTCAGCTCATCAGACACATTGCCAGTGGAGTTTGATAAGTTCCTATGTTGCCCCTTCTTCTTCTGAGCATTCTCAGCTGTCACCTGTTTAACCCCTTCCTTTTTGGATTTCTTTGAGGACTTAAGGGTTACAGGATTTGATGTTGCTGATACAAATGTGGTCTCAAACTCAGTTTTCATTTTTACCATTTTCTCTTTATTTCTTCTTTTTGTTTGAGTTTGGAACCTCTTTTGTACCAACAATCATCTGTAAGATGATTGAACAAACCACATACTTCACATGGTTTCTTCTTCATCTTAGGTTGATCATCAACTAAAGAGGGTGAAGCAACTGAAGACTTGTTCTTCAATGCTTTGGAAGCATTGTTTGCTTTCTTGACTGCCTCTTTAGTAGTCTTCAAACTCTTTCTACTGTCAGTTTTCTTCTCTTCAGTACTGACAGCAGTTGAAGTTTGAACTTCAGGTGTTAATCCTGCTCTCTAGTCCTTTCAGGACCTTCAGAATTAACTCCTGAGTTGATCAACTCATTAATCATGTGAATGTCAGCATTTGAACCATCAACATCAGCTGATAAGTTCAAAGAGGGCTTGATGCTGACTGCTACTTCTGATTGTGCTGTATCAGAAGGTAGATCACATGATGTGATGGATTGGTTATCACTCTCACCATCAGATTCTACCTCTGCTCTTGGGGTAAAATCTGTAGGTGGAGCAGTGTGATTGTAACCAATTCCAAACTTCACATTTGAAGCAGATTGCTTACTAAGAAGCATTTCAAAACCTTTGCATGATTGTACCCATCTATCACACTACCTGGGTAACTGCAAGGGTTTCTTTGAGATCTTTGTACTTCTCTAGAAGTACTTCTTCTCTAGCCTTATCATCAATTATTTGGCAATTCAGTTTATAAATCTCATCATTTTTCTTTAAGCACAGACTCAAACTCAGCTTTGTTTTTGGAAATTATTTGTTCTAGCTCAATGTTCTTATTAATTAGAGCTACATTTGCTTCTCTAATGGAAGCAAATGCTGCTATGCATGGTTCAGAACATAATTTGGCTTTTGCCTCAGAGGATACCTGTGATACCTGAGGTGTAGAGGCATTAGAAAATGAAGTATCAGCAGACTCCAAAGCCATAAGAGCTAGATTCCCAAAAGGACTGTCACCACCATGTTGACCAGCACCTGAAAACAGTTGGTCATGACCAGACATGTCATCTGGTAAACTGCTCCAGTCAACAACTCCTGGGGTGAAGAAGCTGTGTTGTTGAGGTTGAGTTTGTTGATGAGATTGGGATGGCTGAGGTTCTGGTAGTGCATGAGGTTGTGGTGCCATAGGAACTTGAACTTGATTTGACTGTGGCATGTAATAACAAGGGTACGGATATGGCATTTGACCCTGAGGAACAAAATGCCGGAGATTGTTGTTGAGGATGATGACTAGAAGTGACAGGATGTTGCCCTCTGTGTTGTTGACTATTGCCAGGAAAAGTCACAAAGGGTGCAGTGGAGTTAGATCCAGTTGATCTACACTCTCTTGCAAAGTGTCCAAGCCTTTGGCATTTGTGACACCTCAACTTGCTCTTGTCAAAACCAACTTTGGTTTTGCCAGAGAGTCCTGGGAATTTTCTTCCAGTTCTTTTATAGAACTTCTGAGATCTGATATTTATCAGGGCCATTTGGCTCAAAATATCCATCTCTTCTAAGTCATCATCAGCAATCCCCTTGAGATCATCCATAATGAAGCATAGATTGTCATTATTACACCCAGTAAACTGACCATCAACACTCACAAATGCAGAATCAGAAGTGCTTGAAGAGAAATTAATATGCTCATCATACTGGCATTCAGATGAAGCATATTCTGACTCATGACCCACCAAGGCAGTGTTGCCTGGTACAAAGTCTTCAGTGAGCTTTCCAGATGAAGACAGCTTTCTCTTCTGTTCTATCTCTCTCTCAAACGTGAGCAGTTTCCCATGGAGTTGGGTGAGAGATAGTTTGTCCAAACTTGCACTGGAGCGTAGGACAATAGTATATGTGTCCCATCTCTCAGGCAGTGATCTGAGAAATCTGTTATTCATCTGAATATTTGTGTACTCAAGTTTGACCATTTTTAGTTCAGAGATCAAACAAGAGAACCGCTCATATTGTTGAGTCAGTGTCTCACCCTTTCTATGAGAGAATGTCTCATATTGTTGGGCAAGAATTTCTCTATTATTTGCCAAGACCTCATCTGTTCCTCCAAATTGTTCTTTCAAGGCATTCCAGAGGTCATGGGCAGTTTCATGATGCATTAGCCCAGAATAGATTTCATTTGGCAGTGCCATGGCCAGAATTCCATGGGCTTTTGCATCAATTTCAAGCAACTTCTTATCCTCATCTGAGTATTGCTCCCTCCTCTTCGGAACCATTTGATTGGTTTCCGGGTTATTCACCATAGGCTTGTGTGGACCATGTACCACTGATGTCCAACAACCTGCGCTGTTAACAGACAGGTGATGGAGCATTCGTCTTTGCCATATGTTATACTCATTCCTAACCAGCATTGGTGGCTTGGTTGAGGAACCAGTATTGTGAGGATCATTGGAGGGAGTGGTCATTTTCAGTTCAAAAACAATTTAATTCAAGCTTTTAAAAGTTTTACACAGACCACAACAACTCAATGAAAACCAAGAAAGATCTCAGGATGAATGACCAGAAATACAGAAAATTCAATCTCTATAACCGTTTCTTGCAAAAACAAAAGCTAATTCAATCAAACTTAGATCTTGAATAGCAGTTTCAATGATCAATTATTAGATCGATCAATGATTAACCTGCTCTGATACCATTTGACAGGATCAGCGATCACAAGTTTGATGTATTAGAGTTCAAAGCAGCGGAATACGAACAGGAATTAGACAAATTGTAGCAAGCAATCGATACTTGTATGCATTAAGAGCACATACGGTTATAGGGAGAGAATAATATTTCTGATTTCAAGGAATGTTTATAGATATAGAATATTTCTAATCAAATCATTCATTCATTCATTCATTCACATTATTACAATAGGTTGTCACTCCTTATATAGAGTGCAACAATCACTGCTGTTATCACGGAAAGTGACAACTGGCAGATCTAATACAAAAATAACTAACTCTTAACAAACTACTGAAATGTTCACAACTACTGAGAACATATCAGAGTGTTAAGTACAAATATAAAACTACTGAAAAACTACTGAAACTACAACGACTGAAGAACAAGCTCTTCAGTCGTTTTACAAAACTACTGAAACATAAAACTACTGAAACTAGAAATATAAAACTACTGATATCACAACTACTGAAGAAGTACTCTTCAGCAGTTGTGACAAACTACTGACGCTTCAGTACTTGATCTTCAGACTTTGACCTTCAGATGTTTCATCAGCTGATGACTTCAGTAGATATCATCAGCTGATGTCTTCAGTCTTTGTCTTCAGACTTTGTACATCAGTTGTTGATCTTCAGCACTTGTAAACTCTTCAGCTGTTGTACTTCAGTACTTTGGTCTTTCAGCTTCAGCACTTGTGTTCTTCAGCTGTTGTACTTCAGCACTTTAGTCTTTCAGCTGTTGAAGTCTTCAGCACTTGATCTTCAGCTGTTGAAGTCTTCAGCACTTGTCAAACTGCTGATGAGGCTTTCAGCATTGTTGTGATACCATGTGGGACTTAGAGGTTTTCTGATCTTGGCTCATTGGTTCTTTTGGTCCAACAATGTTGTTCACAACTCTCTTTCTCCTTTCAAGCCCCGATCCCATGCAACCAAAGGGGGAGACTTCCAGTCTAAGGCAGTGAAAGAAAAGAAAAGAAAAAGAGTTGATGATAAGAAAAGAACCTGCACAAGAGAGGAGTGGAAAGAACTGATCTCAGAACATTGCACAGATAAAGAGAAAATCAGCTGATCACATATAAAAGAAAGAAAAGTGCTGAGTCCAAAGCTGATGAAGATAATCCTTAGAAGACTTGTCAAGATTCTGATGAGCCCAGCAGATCCATGGATAAAATTATAGATCACTCTTCGACAAGGACATGACACAGCACACTAGACACAGAGATCAGAGGTTGGAAATAGAAGAGATTCAAGCTAGATGGCTGGTTATAGTGTGTTGGAAAGGGAAAGATTGGAGATAACGATCAAATTCATTGCCAAGTACCTTGGAAGATCATTGATAGGCATAAAGCCATTGATGTGAGGATATCCTCAAATCTATAAAAACCCTCATTGATGATGCTGTTCACAAATCTCTTTCTGCCTTTCAAGCCCCTGATCCCAATGCAACCAAAAAGGGGGAGACTTCCAAGTCTAAGGCAGTGAAAGAAAAGAAAAGAAAAAGAGTTGATGATGAGAAAGAACCTACAAAAGAGAAGGAGGTGGAGAAAGACTGATCTCAGAACAGTTGATCACTGATAAAGAGAAGGAAGATCAGCTGATCACATATAAAAGAAAGAAAAGTGCTGAGTCAAAAGCTGATGAAGATAAATCCTTAGAAGATCTTGTCAAAGATGCTGATGAAGCTCACAGCAGATCCATGGATAAAATTATAGATCAGCTCTTTCGACAAGGTCATGACACAACCACACTAGACACTGAGATCAGAAGGCTGGAAATAGAAGAGATTCAAGCTAGATGGGCTGGTTATAGTGTGTTGGAAAAGGAAAGATTGGAGATAATGATCAAATTCATTGCCAAGTACCTTGGAAGATCATTGATAGAGATAAGGCTTGGTCCAGAGACAGTATCTTGAGATAACCAAAAAGATCTGCTCTGCTGGAGGCTATAATAAGGGGTTGATAATTGAAGCACTGATGAAGCAGGTGCAGGAAGAGAACTGAAATGGCAAAGCTCTCCAAAGCCAAACTCACCACCAAAATGCTAAGTCAGTCTTCTCACACTCCCACTCAAACACAACCCTTATCTCTAAAATCTCCCAAATCTATCCCTAAACCAAAGCCACCCACAACTCAACCCACAAAACCAATCCCTTACCCTAAAAACCACCTCAAACCTTACCCAGTGATGCACCCAGAAGGAGGAGAAGGGTGTTGAGGGTAGAAGAAGATGAAGAAGAGGATGATGATGATGATAGTCTGCCAATCTCTGCTGTTCTCAAACTCAAATCACCTGAGCACAGAAGTCAACAAGTGATTACTCCTGACTTGCAAATGCAGATGGTGAAGGTAAAGATTGAAGAAGCAGAACAGCAGAAACAGCACGATGAGAAGTTTCTCAAGATGGTTGATAAGGATTTCCCTCAGTCCTCATCCATTCAAGAAATGAAGAAACAGGCTCTGAGGTTGTACACTCTTAGACATACTTTTCAACATAAAAAAGAAAGAGTGCGGATCTGGCCAGACCCCAGGGTAAGTTCTAGAATTCATAAGAAGAATATACCAAGTAGATATCATGGCCAAGTGAAGAAGACCTTGAATGCTGCAATTACATTGGCCATGGTAGTCTCACCCTGGGAAATCATTGAAGAATTCAAGAGGGCTCACAAATCCAAGACAACCCCTCAATCTATTCTTGAGAACAAAATGATCAAGAAGGGGTTGTTATACAAAACTTGAAGATCTTCAGAAGAGTGAACTCCAGTTGTTGCTTGAAGGCTCTCACCCTGATGAATTTGCTTATAGAGAGATAACAACTGTGGAGTTGAAAAATGGAAAGACAGTGAGATACATGTCTGAGTATTATGGCCCAGAGTTCTTCTTCGAGGGAGAAGCAGAAGAACTCACCAAGGAGGAACAAGTTGTTCTCCTTGAGGCCTATGCTAGTGAGTCTTATAAACTCATTAATGGGAATTAGGTTTCATGGTTGGGACAAGACTCTGTGTCCAGTTTCCCAAGACAGAGTTCCCTTCCATACTTAGCCAATCAAAAGATTAGAAACCTTTTCCCGCCTGTGCTTAACTGATTACCTCTAAAGCTGATCAAGAGGTGTTTTTCTGCCAAGAACAAGTGGGATCATCAATAAGTTTAGAGGTTTTGGCTGCATTGGTTCAGGGGGAGTTTGTTGGACAAAAGAACCAATGAGCCTGATCAGAAAAACCTCTAAGTCCCACAGACATTACAACTGCTGAAGAAGATCACAACAGCTCAAGATATCAACTGATTACAAGGTCTGAAGACAAAGTCTGAAAGTAAAGTACTGAAGAACAAAGACTGAAGACAAAGTCTGAAGCCATCAGCTGAAGACAAAGTCTGAAGCCATCAGCTGAAGACAAAGTCTGAAAGTAAATACTGAAGAAAAAGACTGAAGACCAAAGTGATCAGTAGTTGTCATAACAGCTGAAGTAATTAACTTCAGTAGTTGTGATGGTTTCCTTTCAGTACTTGTAATTTACTTTTCAGTAGTTATAGTTATAGTAGTTGTAGTTCAGTAGTTTTATGTTTTTGTACTTAAGCATTCTCTGTGATGTAATCAGTAGTTGAGAACATTCTCAGTAGTTTGCATAGTTTCAGTAGTTTGAATAATTCTGTTAGATGTCACTATCAAGTGACACCAGCAGACGTCACATATCCTATATAAGGAATGTTGACCTAGTTGTAAAGTGTGACATTGAGCCACCACGAAAGCATATGAATGAAATATTTCTTTTGCAGAATTCTCTCTTTCTATATCCGTGTGCTGTTACATTGAATATCAATTGTGTTCTTGTGAATTGTTTAATTTGTTGTTCGAATTCCGCTACAATACTCTCTAATTAATCAAACTTAGATCATTGATCCTAACACTAACAATTGGAATCTTGCTGTGCTTCAGTTTTTTCACTTCTCAGTCCATAATTTCTATTGGTTTTTCCACAAAATGTAGTTTCTCATCAATCTTGATTTCCTCCATCGGTACATGAAGGGATCCATCGGCTAAACACTTCTTAAGGTTCGATACGTGAAATGTATCATGCAGACCACTAAGTTCTTGAGGTAACTTTAATCGATACGCTACGGGACCAATTCTTTCTGTGATCTCGAATGGTCCAACATATCTCGGAGCTAATTTCCCTTTTTTTCCAAATCTTACGATTCCTTTCCACGGAGAAACTTTTAATAAGACATGATCACCAACGTTGAACTCTAAGGGTTTGCGACGGTTATTAGCGTAGCTTTTCTGACAATCTCAAGCTGCCTTAAGCCTATCCTTGATTTGAAATATCTTATCAGTAGTTTCCTGGATAATCTCCGAGCCTGTCAATTAGCTTTCACCTATTTCTTCCCAACACACCGAGATCTACATTTCCTCCCATACAATGCCTCAAACGGAGCACATCCAATGCTCGTATGATAACTGTTGTTATAAGAGAATTCAATCAACGGTAAGTGGGTATCCAAACTCCTACCAAAATCAATCACACATGCCCTAAGCATGTCTTCTAGAGTTTGTATCATTTGTTCACTTTGACCGTCTGTTTGTGGATGATAGGCAATACTTAAGTCCAAACGAGTACCCATTGCCTTTTGTAGAGTCGGCCAAAACCGTGATGTAAATCTACTATCTCGATATGATATGATATAATCGACACATGCACTCCATGCCTAGCCACGATCTGATTCACATATAGCCTTTCTAACTTCTCCATTTTATAGTCCTCGCGAATAGCAACAAAAATGAGCAGATTTCGTCATTCGATCCACGATGACCCAAATCGAATCATGCCCACTACTTGTTCTAGGCAACTTAGTGATGAAATCCACCGGTATATTCTCCTACTTCCATTTGGGAATTTCCGGTTGTTGCAAGAGACCTGAGGGTTTTTGATGTTCGGTTTTGACTTTTGAACAAGTCAAGCATGCACTCACATATTTTGCAACGTCCTTTTGCATACCTGGCCACTAATACAACTCCTTAAGATCTTGGTACATCTTGTCTACACCAGGATGAACAGAATACTTGGACTTGTGTGTTTGTTCATGACTAGGGTTTGAACATCACCCCACTTAGGTACCCATATACGATTCCCAAAACACTGTACACCATCCTCTTCATAGTTCATCTGTTTATTTAACCCTCGGAACTCATCACTTGCGACATTCTTCTTCTTCAGCGCTTCACCCTACGCCAACAGTATTTGCGCTTTTAAATTCGATTGAATAGTCATCCCTAACGCTCGCGCACGTAGGGGTTTAACACGCTCCTTCCTACTCAAGGCATCAGCTACTACATTCGTCTTTCCAGGATGATATCGAATCTCATAGTTATAATCACTTAGGAGTTCCATCCATCGTCTTTGGCGCATATTCAGCACCTTTTGATCAAAGATGTGTTGAAGACTTTTATGATCAGTGTAGACAACACACTTAAGTCCCATATAGATAATGCCTCCATATCTTAAGTGCAAATACTACTGCACCTAATTCCAGATCATGTGTCGTATAATTCTTTTCATGAACCTTAAGTTAACGTGAGGCATAAGCAATTACCTTATCTTATTGCATAAGCGCATAACCTAGACCTTGGTGTGATACATCACAGAACACCACAAAATCATTTGACCCATTAGGGAGGGTTAATATCGGTGCATTGCATAACCTTTCCTTCAATGTCTGAAATGCCTCCTCTTGTTTATATCCCCAATCAAACTTCTTATCCTTTTGTGTTAACACCGTCAACGACTGATTGATCTTAGAGAAGTTTGCAATGAATCGTCGATAATAACCAGCCAATCCCAAAAACTATCGTATCTCTGAGGACGTCTTAGGAGCATCCCACTTTTTAACCGCTACAATCTTTCCAGGATCAACGTGGATTCCCTTTTCATTAACCACGTGTCCCAAAAACTTCACTTCCTGCAACCAAAATTCACACTTCGAGAACTTGGCGTAAAGTTTCTCTTCCATCAATAATTTGAGTATCGCTCGAAGGTGCCATTCATGGTCTTCCTTTGATCCAGAATAGATGAGAATGTCATTTATAAACATGATTACAAACTTATCCAGATAGGGTTTTTATACCTGGTTTATAAGATCCATGAACACTGCTGGAGTGTTGGTCAGCCCAAATGGCATGACTAAGAACTCGTAATGCCCATATCGAGTCCTGAACATTGCCTTTGGTATATCCTCCTCATGAACCCGTAACTGGTGGTAACCTGATCTGAGATCCATCTTAGAGAAATACGACACTCTGTGTAATTGATCAAATAGATCATCGATCCTGGGAAGTGGATATCAATTTTTCACTGTTACTTTATTCAACTCTCGATAGTCTATGCACATTCAAAACGTTCCATCATTCTTCTTGACAAATAGTATCGATGATCCCTATTGCGAGTGACTTGGTCGTATGAAACCCTTATCTAGCAACTCTTGTAGTTGGCTCGATAATTCTTTCATTTCCGACGGTGCTAACTGAAATGGCGTCTTTGCTACTGGCGTCGCTCCAAGTACCAAATCTTTGCGGAATTCCACTTGTCGAGGAGGGGTAAACCGGACAAATCGTCAGGGAATACTTCCGGAAAATCTTGCACCACCGGAATGTCTTCCAGTTTCCCTTCCTCGGGTTTCTTCTCCACCACATGTGCCAGGAATGCGTAACATTGCTTCTGCAGAAAACGGCGAGCTTTCATACATGAGATGATCTTTAGACTCCTTCCTGGTCGTTCTCCTTGAGTCTTAAGCACATCGCCATTAGGCATAGGGTTCGCACCACCTTCTCTCGACAAACAATTTCAGCTCCACACTTGACAACCAATTTATTCCCACTACTACGATGAAGCTTCCCAATTTGAAAGGTATTAAATCTATGTTAAAGGCATGATCCTCTAATGTAATCGTGCACCCTCTAATTATTTCACTAGCTCTCATAAATTTACCATTCTCCATTTCTACCGAATAGCTAGTCTTTAAACAATTAGGTTTCAAACCAAGTAGGG
Source organism: Flaveria trinervia (assembly GCA_025506515.1). Classification (NCBI taxonomy): domain Eukaryota; kingdom Viridiplantae; phylum Streptophyta; class Magnoliopsida; order Asterales; family Asteraceae; genus Flaveria; species Flaveria trinervia. The sequence goes on along the minus strand of CM046450.1, from coordinate 25,034,585 downwards.
GTGCAAGTTCAGAGGACATAAAGCTATTGTCTGCCCCGGTATCAAATAATACACATGCAAAATGATTATTGAGAAGGTACGTACCCGTAACAACGTTCGAGTCCTGGCCCGCGTCATTTGCACCAATCACAAACGCACGTCCTCGGTCAGCATTTCCTTGATTACCTTGCCCTTGATTGCCAGCTATTGCCATCACTTGGTTTGGTTATTCACTTGTTGACCTGGTGCCCGATTCATCCTAGGACACACATTCTGGTAATGGTCGGGACTCCCACACTCATAGCAACCCTAACGTTTCCAGCTGGATTGATTGCATTTATCGTGCAACCAAGTTGGGTACCACTCTACATTCCTTTGCGAAATGCTTCGGTGCCTACAATTCACACAAACTCGACACGGCGCCGCTGGAGGATGATGATAGTTACATTTCCCACACTTAGGATATGGCCCAACATAGTCCTTTCTCCCTTGGTTCACTGCCTTAAAACTTCTAGTCACCTTTTTCTTTTTATCGAATCTTCCCCTGGTTGTCTGCTCGATTCCCCCATATCTCTTTTTTTCTCACTACCTTTACCTAGCACCCCAATTCTTACTATCTCGTCAGTTAGAATGCTCGCCTTCAAATATGCACTCTGTATAGTCGGGGGTGCCGCAGCAGTCACCAAACCACGTATTTGAGGTACTAAACCCCAAATGTAACGCTCAATCTGCTTTGATTCAGGTGCCACTAGGTGTGGCACCAGTCTTGCTAACTCATGGAACTGGTCGGTGTAAGCAGCATGACCCGACCCTACCATCGCATGATTCCAAAATTCATGCTCCAACTTTTGCATTTCATTCATTGGACAATGTTCTTCAGTTGCCAATGCTTTGAACTCCGCCTAAGTCATGGCCATTGCTACCTCCCTACCTCGAGCCTACACCTGGGTATTCCACCATGTTAACGCTTTTCCCACCTGTGACATGTAGCATACTTCACGTTCCGATTTTCAGCTCAGTTGTTGATATCCATCACGGATTCCATCTTCTCAATCCAACAGGTCAAGGCAATGGCTCCACCTTTTCCATCAAACTCCTTTGGTTTACAAGTCATGAACTCCTTGTAAGTATAACCAACTCTTCTTCCATTGTCATTCCCATTCATGTTTCCATTACCGTTCGCATTACCCATTCCACCTCCTTCTCCATTGTTATCTCCACCTCCATCTCCATGTCCGTTTTCATCATTCCCTTCATAACTACCATTTTCATCATTATGTTCGTTATCCTCATTATCACCCCCATTGTTGTGATTCGTGATGTTGTCACTCACATGTGCCACTATGGTCGGGATGAGTGTTGCCAGTTGTTGAGCAATCATGGCCGCTATATCAAGGTTTCCAGCTCCTTGATTATTACCACCCTACCCACCTTTATTTCCGCCTGCAGGTGCTTCACCCCTACCTCCCACACCTCTTCCTCTACCTCTACCTCTACCTCTACCTCTACCTCTACCTCTTAGGGCAGCACCACCATGACTAACACTATGAGTAATCCTTCTGGGCGGCATCTTTCTAATCAACATAAACGATATATAAGTTTCAGAAATATCAAATTTCATTACAACTCAGTTAGTCTCATAAAGCTATCATTGCAAACATATTTTCCATATTGTAATACCACAACCCAAAACATAATAATAATATAAATCTCATTCTCATAATATAATGTCTCAATGTGATAATAGGTAGCGTAATATCCCAAGGCATGCGAAAACCCATAGTTTAACAATGTCTAAAAATGAAATACGAAATAGCAAAAATAAATCTCCTGATTCCTCAAGTCTTCATCCATGCTCATATGACTTCAGCCCTGCTCGTCATCACTGCCTGATAAGCTAGAAGGACTTGGGGGCAGATCAGAGTGGTCGCCCCACAAGCTAGCCTCATCTGTTGGCACACGAAACCTTATGTGAGTGGTCGAAAACACTCTCTTTCTAGTTGTCCTTAGTAACACCCATCCTACGTCGTTCTCTTGGTAAGGTCCTCTAGGGTAGCCGGGCACCCAAGGTCCCACATAGGGACGTACCTTGCAATAGCCGGCCTAACATGTATCATGGGAGCATCTGGGGTGATAGGAATGTTTGGTGCAGCAGGAACAGTAGGTGCACTTGGTGCAGCTAGGGCTTCAGGTGCTGCAGGACTAGGTGGTGCAGCACGAATGGCAGGCAAACCTAAAACAACATGATCACTTCTCTCTTCCTCATCAGATGACTCTCTCGCTGCCTCCTCGGGGTCGGACTCTAGGCAGCATATGGTCCAAGAGAACTTCTTCTAGTTCTGACTAAGAGTCGGACAAATTAACTTAGGGCATTGCAGGAACGGAGGATCCAGTTGAAGACATCCTATAAGGAAAATGTACTTTTACTCGGATGAAGCAAATCAAAAGATAAAGAATAGATAGATAGAATAGAAGGAATAACATGTAATATCAGATGCACACAAAACCCTAGTATGCATTCTACATGAAGGTTCCTAGGTTATAGTCTAGGTCAAGTGATCCACCTAATTCTCTATAACCAATGGCTCTGATACCAACATGTCACACCCCCGCTTATAGTGGAAACACGAGGATGTAATGGACGAGATGGTCATAAAACATTGTTAGTTAATAAATATACAATAATGATGAAAGTCAATGTGTCATGACGTCACCCGACACAAATGGAGACTTGTGTCGCACTTAGTCAATTCCACGACAAACATAGTCATACAAACCAAATAAGTATAAATCTCACAACCCGAGAGCAAGTGATCAAAATGTGAATAACAAATAAAAGTCAATGCAATTGTCAAAGACATCCAAAGTTTAAATAATGTAAGTCTAAGGTCATCGCTATGGTAGCATCGCTAACAATCCTCAATGATTGTTACGTGAAAAGATATGCTCAAAATGGTCAGCATATTGTTGGTGAGTTCGCAAGTTTAAATAATAAACAAAACTTGATGTTGTGTAATAGTTTGGAAAGACATGAGTGCATACAGTTATAAGCAAGTAATATCACATGTACACATGAGCATCACAACTAAACCTACGACGTACACACAAAATTTGTCAAAACATATTCACCCTAGGGCCCGTTCCTCGCCACTGTCAGTCCCAACTAGTATACTAAAAAACAAGGGTGGGGGTGTCAGCCCAACAGTACTATCAATACTTGTCCGTCGGCTCCAACACCGGAGTTAAATAGTTATGAATAAAAAACCACACAGCTAACTCATGCATGTACCAATATATACTTACAAAATGGTAAACACAACAGTCCCAAAAATTGAATAAGTTCAAAGCATAAAAGGTGAGCATACTTTTCCCCTAGTTTATAAATATTTAAATGAAAACGAGGCCGCAAAACTCACCTGGAAATAAGATGAAAATAATGAATAAAACATTTCAACGAGTGAGAGCAACGATCGATCAAACACCTATACTTAATTATAATTAGAACTTTAAACACGTTCAATGAGGAAATGAGTACGTTCGGTTGGTTTCGGGTCGATTCGAGTTCGACATGTGACTCGCACTCAAAATGTAACGTATATATGTTTTCTACAACCCAACACAAAAATTTAGTAAAATAATAATAATAACATGTGATAATAGTAGTAGTAGTAGTAGTAATAATAATAATAAAATAGTTATAATAATAATATAATAGTTATAATAATGATAAAATGGTAATAATGGTAATAATGATGATGATGATGATAATAATAATAATATAATGATAATAATAATAATAATAATAATAATAATAATAATAATAATAACACACACTACACACCTTCACATACACGGCTCACACACAAATGTATATATATGTATGTACACACTACGCATTCCCGCATACAATTCATATACACATTCGGTCGACACAACACATATACACATGCGAACAACCACGCATATATATATACATACTACCACACACATGACATCATATATATATACATACAAACGAACACACAATACATATATCTACATACAACCGTAACCTGCATCCATATAAACACACAATACACGTATATATACACACACTGCAACACACACACTGCACGCACACACCGCACGCACACACCGCACGCACACACCGCACGCACACACCGCACGCACACCCCACAGCAACACCGCACGCACACACCGCACGCACACACCGCACGCACACAACCCCACGCACACACCGCACGCACACACCGCACGCACACACCGCACGCACACACCGCACGCACACACCGCACGCACACACTACACACACACACACTGCACGCACACACTGCACACACTCACACACTCACACACACTCATACACTCATGGTCATCACACCACACACACACAATCACCCACTAACCACACATGAGCACATACAACACAATATATATGTACCTCAAACACACACACATATATATATATATACACACACACACCTTGCAATGCACACACACACACAATACACATATAAACACACACAGATACACCATCGAATGCATATGTGCGCACACTATTGATTACGAGCATGTATAATCGTGATGAACACACCCGTACAATATATATATGCGTACATATACAATCATAATAATATATACAACACACACACATCGACACATACAAATATATATATATCTATATATATATATAATGCATACACGGATGCGAACATGCATACACAGCAGTTTTCGGCTGCTGTGTCCCCTTCGAATCACACACACACACCCATGAGCGCACACACAACACACACTGTCGCACGCACACAGAACACATACACACACCCTGACACACACATTACATACATACACAACATATACACGCCGCCAACATCAAACTGAAATAGTCATTCAAACAACCCGAAATGAAACAAACCAAACCGCGACAATAAACCGAAACAAAACAAACAAAACAAGGTTCAGGACGATCGGTTACCGGCAAAACAAGTAAATGCGAGACGACGGCAACCGACGGTGGCTAACGGCGGCGAATTGTGGCTGATTTGGTGGTGCAACGGCGGAGGAGATTGGGGTTGACGGTTTCACGGTGGCTTCGGTCGATTACGGTTGACCAAACTTTGGAAATTATATATAATATTCATATTTACACTTTGAACCCTAGACTTTCAGTTAATTAATCTCTTAAGTTTAGTTAAATTACAATTTTTAAACCCCGGACTTTAATTTTTATAATAATATAATATTAATAATAATATTATTATTAATATTATTCGTTGTCTCCAAGTTCATGAGAAAACAGATGGATCAACTAACAAGAGATTGTGTGTCAGCTTTTAAGAGTTGATGAAATCTGAATTTCAGATGAGTTCAATGGGAAATTAACTTTCTTCTTTGGTCTCCAAGTTCATGAGAAAACAGATGGCATCTTATCAATCAAGAATAGTATGTTCATCAAATATTGAAGAAATACAACCTTGCTATACATCTTCATGCAAAACTCATGCTTCAACAGTTAATAAGATTATGCCTGATTCCACTGGAAAATCTGTTGATCAACACTGTATAGATCAATGATAGAATCACTTATGTATCTAACTTCTAGTAGACCTAACATAATGTTTGTTGTGTGTGTTTGTTCAAGGTACCAATCTAATCCAAAAGAGTCTCATCTAAATGTTGTCAAGAGAATCTTCAGATATCTGAAAGGAAAACATGCCCTTGGCCTTTAGTATCCAAAGGATGGTGTTTCACTCTCTACTCATATTCAGATAGTGGCTTTGGTGGATGCAACAATAACAGAAAATCCACAACTCGTGGATGTCAATTCATAGGACCAAGACTTTTCATGGCAATGTAAGAAGCAAACAAATGTTTCTGTATCCATAACTGAGGCTGAGTACATAGCTGCTTCAGCTGGTTGCTCACAAGTACTTTGGTTGCAAAACCAATTGCTAATTATGGTTATAATTTCCTTCAAACCCTAATTCATATGATAATTCAATTGTTATGTTTGTCACTGCTAATCCAATTCACATAGCAAAACAAGCATATTGAAATCAGATACCAATTTCTGAGAGATTGCTCAGAAAAAGGTTTAATCAAGTTAATCAAAGTGGATACAACCAATCAGCTTGCTGATTTATTCACTAAAGCCTTTGATTCTGTTAGATTTAATTTTATTGAGTCTTTGGTCATGATTAACTTAGATTAATCATCGTCAACAAAGAAAAGCATGTGGCTGTCCTTGTAAATAGTAATCTACAAAACCCAAAAACATTTAGAAAAACATACAAAAATACAAAATTATTGTTTTTCTTTTATTTATTTTTTGGCATGACATATGTTTGGAAAATGATAGTACACTATGTCTTTGCTTACTTCCTGAGTAATTAACTTGCTTTAAATCTGATCAAAATTACTTTGATATGCAAGTAGGTTTATCTTGAGTGGAAACTACCCTTAGTGCATGCCTAATAAATGAAAAGGTGGTTGTCGGTGGGAAACTTCATTTTGAGGATCAAGCAAGTAAGTCTTATTCTGATGTGTTCAACTCACTCACTCAAGCACACTACGTAAAACACTTTATAACTTCTATCTTTGCAAATCATATTCCCTCTGTTTTGTGTAAATAAAGACATGTGATTATGAACACCTTGGTGTACCTCTGTACCTAACTGGTGTACAAAGTATGACCTTATCCCTCTGTTTTGTGTAAACAAGTTAATGTTGTTTTTTAATTATTTATGAATAATATCAAATCTAGCAAATGTTATTATGAAGAACACAATGATATGAACACGATAAATAAGCAAACGAGATTTGATTCAAAAGTGTTTCATTAAAACTGATTAATGATTACAAATGAATAAAGAATGAATGTTATAAACAATAACTGTTTTGATCGTGTTAATGTTGATGATGTATTGATGTGATGGCTTCTAGGGTCGTGATGGATTGATTGTGTGAATTGATGTGATGTTTTCAGTTTGTCATCGTATTGCTCGTCTGTCTCTCTTTGATGTGAAACCTTGGACTCATATTTATATATATTTATGTTGTCGTTAAGGAAACACCGAATCTCTTGGGATTCAAAATTGTCTTGTTGACTTGTTGACCGGTAACACTTGTATTATTTAAAAACAAGTGTTTGGACTCCGCAGCTGTATAGTCTTCCGTAGGTGATTGTTAATCCATAGGAATTTTGTTCTTCTAAAGGTACTTTGTTCTTCCTAAGTGATCTTGTTCTTCCAAAGATACTTTGTTCATATGAAGGTACTTTGTTCTTCCGAAGCTATGTTATTCTTCTCAAGATACTTTGTTATTCCGAAGGTATCTTCACTTGAAATCCAAAGCTGGTGTTCATCCACAGAAGATCTTCAGATGATTGTCTTGTAAGAAACATATCTACGGAAGAACAAAAATGTTCATCCATAGATGTTTCTTACACCTAGTCAATTTCATAAATTGTCACACCCCGACCGACGGCGGAATCATCGGGGCGGACGAATGTGAATCAATTTTCATAGCACATGGTAGTAAATACGTTGAAATAATATTAAATACCATTTTCATTGAATAATACAAATAAATCAATAAATTACAATCAAATAATACCATAATGAAACTTGTCTTTAACTTTGACTAAGTCGAAATCCTAAGTGTGCATTTAGAAGTCCACTAATCTTCATTCCTAAAATCATGTGAAAAAGTAACGAGTCAGCTAACGAATTAGCCGTTGAGTAAACACAAGTTTGATACATATATAGCTTGATTAAATGATTGAAAACAATTCAATTCGCATGGCAATGTCAAGACTTATAATGCAATAGTATAACATAAAAGACAAACCAACACAATCAACCCTAATAACTGAATTGACTTGATCCGCAGACGAATCCTTATAGAATGAATAGATCTATCATTGTTACCGTGGTTTCATGAATTAATGATTGTATCATCAAGTTTATCTAAATATGAACACATAATTGCAAGTAATAACATAGCATGTATTGAATTGAATTGAATTTATTATGAAATAAAATAACAATGAATATCATGATTGAATATGAGATCACATAATTCTCCAAAATATAAAACACATAAAAAGGGCAATGAATACTCATATGGATTATAAACGGTTTGAAAATAATAGAATGCTAGACGTGACACCAAGAACTCCACAAGGTACAACCTAGGGTTTGGTGTACTTTTGTTAGAATAGTAATGGTTGAACGTTAGATTAATTTAGAAAACTATGGTTTCAATTTGGGGGTTTGTTCGATTATATAAAAAATTTATAACTATATACGTTGGTTAAATAAAACTAGAATAAAATGTTAAATGATAATAATGAGTAATTATAGAATTTTAAATATTATTTGAATATTTGTAATAATGATTTAAGTAAACTTTGAGAATCAAAAACAAATACGTAACTTTTAATGATAATTATTTATAACTTTGATCAAAATTTAGTTGAATGATTGATCATTTAATAGTATTGAGAAATATTAGTTTTAAATATTTGAGTGAGTATATATTTGATTTAAAATAACTTTTATAAATTTAGTAATTTTGAAGGAATTAATTATGTTTTTTTATAACATTTATTTTTAAAAGATAATAAATTATAGAGTTATAACCTTTAGAATTTTTCAAAAAATAATTTATAATTTATGGATTAGATTTAGGTACAAAATAACTTTTATATTATTTAATATACATTAAATTTTTCTGGAACTAAAAATGATTCAAAAAAAACAGTTTAAAAAATATTTAGGGTGGCTCGAGATTGAACCCGGTCACGTCTCTATGATGCGTATGGTTTACTGGTTGGGCAGAAGCCCATCATCTGATTGAAACCCGATTTGAAATGTTAAAAACACATTAATTAAACATTTCCCCCAAATCCATATATACCCTAGAATTTAGTTGATCAAAATTGAACATTAGTGCGCGAAGGTTAATGGAATCAGTCTTAGGGCTTTTAATCCTTAAGTGAAACCGAGTGTGTGTATTATTTGATTTACCTGTATTGAGATGGAATCGATGGTAGAATGACGAAATGAAGTCACGACAGGTAACGAGATGTAAATGATGATCGAATGCTTGCGGGTATGCTTGTTAAGTGAAATTATTTATTTAGAGAGTTTTAAAGGCATGATAAGAAGGTTTGCCCTTGTTTAAATATGTTCAATTCAATCGGTTTCAGTTCAAACGGCTTTATTGTTTAATTCGGGTGTTTTGAATCGAATTGAAGGTGTTTCTACGGTTATACATGTAACTGATATAATAATTATGATCTAGATGATCACAGGAACGTTGCCAAACACCGAATTTGATTGTCTTGGTCCAAATTGAGTTGAAATAGTTGATTTTTGAATGCTAGTTTCAGTTTCGCATGTTTACACAGAACAGTTGCTTGAATTCGAATTAATGGGGTTACATGGTTCGAAACGTAGGGCGAAGAAGGGGGTATGGTTTATTGAGTTAAACAGATGACTTTGGAGGATTTGGTGGTCGCCGGAGATCGGCCCAAAGGGTGGCCGGAGACAGGGGATGATAGGGTTGTGTGGTTGGGTTGTTTAAAAACGAAGTTACACTTTTGGTCCTTGTATTTTGAATAGTTTATCATTTTATGACAAACCTTTTAAAACAAGTTTTAGTAATTACAGTTTGAATCCTATACTTCATAAACTCCAAGGTTAAAATGATTATTCAAATTATATAAAAACATTATAAAGATTGAGTAAAAGTATTTGTTAGTTAATTGCTTAGATGGTTTAAAATCTTATGATAGATAATATCTTTTAAATTTATATAATAAAATATAATTATGTATTCTATATAAAAACTCATGAATGCTAGATAAAACTTCATACATATATAAATTGCTTAAATGGTATGATAAATAAAAAAATTAATAATCAAATTCACAAATTTTGTTAAATAACACATTATTGTTTTTGAAACACCAAAACAAATGAAGTAGTTAGATAATATGTTTAATTTATATAGTTGGCCCACGAGGTCGGGTTTAAATTATTGAAAATGAGTCGGATGTTACAGGCTCCCCTACTTTAGGAAATTTTGTCCCGAAATTTAATCATGAAGTGGTTGATGCAACAAGAAAGATATTTGGAAGTTTTTTGACAAAGTGGATATAAACATCAAATTGATTGGACTTTTGGCTAACTAGCTTTAATATTTTTGTTGGTGCATGATGATGGGAAGGTTTTGGTCATAGGTGAAGCACCAGAAACAAGATTAATACAAACTCGACTTGATGAACATGAGAAAGATGTTTAGGACACTTTTGGATGAAAGATAAATCCATATGATCTTCTCAAAGTAGACAACTTCAGCTTGGTTCTTAGATAAACAATTCATGCTTACTATGGCATCAAAATTTTCCATGTGTTAGTGTAAGATTATGTAAGGCCCCGTTCTCGGGACGCTTACAGCTAGCCAATCATCATCCATAATACATATATAATTACATTAACTTGAAATAAACGTTGCAGCGGAAACATTAAAAACAACATTTTCATTAAAAATGCTTTTGCAAAATAATACAACATTCGTTACACAATTTCATTTGTTCGCATTACAATGCAAAAACATTAAACAAAAGAATGCCATCCAAAAGAGCCAAATTGCCGCCCCGTGCCATCCTCAGCAACTTCACCTACCAACTGTAAAATGCATAAAAAGTCAGCATTGCTGATTGAGTTCTAGTATTAAAATAAAACATACTTTATCTTTCATTTAAAAACCGTCCTTTACAATCATACGTGATCATGCATAATACATACACATGGATAATATCATTATTATCTTCATCATTCGTTCGTTCATTCCGTAAATTCATCATTAAATCTTTACTTTCATTCGGACCAATGCCATGTGCTTCACCCCACCATCATGCATAAAGCCGGTACTGGGCCTGAGGTCTTTCATAGACCCCGAACATTGTGTACATGTTGTTAACGTTGATTATGCATGAATTGTATGTAAGGGTCCCATACATATGGTTAATCACAAGGATTGGACCCCTGTATGCATCCTCATGGGGTATTCAACCTGCACACAATTAAGCTAACACCCCTCATTGGGTGTGAACCTTCATGTGACATCCGGTAAATTTCCGTTACCAAACTCCGTTAGTTCTGTTAGGTCTTGCATACACGTGTCGTGAACACACACTAGTTGTCGTTTAACGTTGGTGACCTAATAATAATTAATAATGTTACTTTATTGATAATCTAATTGATTATGTGATTATTGTGTTATTCTTATGGTTTACACAATTTAAACGTTAACGGTGAATTTTATCGCGTAACGTGGAAACGCGTATATTTAATTGCCTATCTTGTGAGTTGTGGAAATAATGTAAATATTATTATTGTTGATTAATAATGTTGGTATTATTAAGTTAAAACCTTCAAAAAGTGTTTAAAAGAATATTTTTTATAGAATATAAAATAAGGGGGTTAAGTGTAATTACCTAAAACTAAAACTTAACAAAATTAACAAACCCTAATCCCCCCAAACCCAATCGGCCGCAAACCATCACCCTCACCTCTCCAATTGTGATTTCAACCTAGAACTAACCTTCAAGCCAAGATTTTGATCGATTTCAAGCAATACAACTCGTGGGAATCATCAATTGCAAGCTATAACAGCTAAAGGTTAGATTTTTCATGTTTTTGTGGGTTCTTGTTTGAGGGCTGAACCCTAGTTCCGAAATTGGTCTTCATGGGGTCGAATTTGATGTTGTTTGATGATGTTAATATGTTAGTTGAATTGATTACATGTTGTTTAACGTTGATTATGCATGAATTGTATGTTTTTAGTGGATTGATTACATGTTGTTTAAATAGAAAATCAAATTGATCACAAGGTTAAAATAATTAGATGTGATCAAGGGACTAAGTTTAAGAATTTTGTTCTTGAGTCATTCTGTAACTCAAAAGGATTGCCAGACAATATAGTGCTCCCAGAACTCCTCAACAAATGGTGTTGCTGAGAGGAGGAATAGGACACTTATTGAGGCTGCTCGAACTATGTTAGCTTATTCAAAGCTACCTCTAGCGTTCTGGGTAGAGGCAGTCAGCACTGCATACTACTTGCAGAACAAAGTTCTTGTAGTTAAGCTCCATGGAAAAACCCCTTATGAGCTATGGAACAAGAGCCCCGTTCATTGGCTTTCTAAGGTCCTTTGCCAGCAGGTTACCATACTTAACACAAAGGACAATTTAGCAAAATTTGCTGAAAAGTCGGATGATGCTATCTTTGTTGATACTCTTCTAGTTCCAAAGCTTACAAGTATACAACATTAAGAATCAACAATTTGAGGAGTCATCCAATATAGTTGTTAATGAGCACACTCCTTTGTTAGGGGAATGGGCCTGATCACATCTTTTATTTAGAATTATTTCCAAACTATTCTAAACCCTCTTATGAGAATGTTTCAGTTGGAATAGGTGCTCAACTGATGCTGATGCTGCTGCTAATGATCAACTGTTTGAGCTTCCCAGGCCTAGACCAATTCTCCAAGTGCTGAAATACATCAAACTTCCACTATTCACAGATCCGACAGTTTAACTATATCAAGGAATAGTGAAGTTTCAACAAGTGAGTCACATATTGAGCCTCAAAGCTCTCAGGTGATCCACCATAACACCAGGCAGAAGGAGGTAGTATTTTGAAGGAACAGGCAACTGTTAATACTACCTCACAGCCAACCATCGATGATGTTTCTCATTCATTCAATCAGTCCTCATTGAATGACTTTGAAACAACAGCTGGACAGAGTGTTCTAGTTCCTAACAGAATAATGTCCAACCTGGATCTATCTCTGCAACTGGAAGTGATTCCTCGGCTTCGGATTCACAACACTCATCCACTGAGAACATCATAGGGATGTCTATGAGGGTGTGAGAACAAGAGGACAGACTCATCAAGGAATGTCTGCTTGTACTCATGCTTTCTATCTCAGATGGAACCCAAGAAGGTAGAAGATTCCTTAAAAGATAGTAGTCAGATTGAATCGATGCAAGAGAAGCTGCTTCAATTCAAGAGAAAAGTATGGAACCTATGTCCGCTACTATCTGGTCAAGTACCCATAGGCACCAAATGGGTTTTCCAAAACAAGAGAGATGATAGAGGCTTGATCATCAAGAATAAGGCAAGACTTGTGGTTCAAGGATACACTCAAGAGGAAGGAATCGATTATACTGATGTCTTCGCACCAGTTGCAAGACTTGAGGCAGTTAGGATCTTCCTTGCTTATGTTGCATCCAAGGACTTCACAGTATACCAACTTGATGTCAAGTGTGCTTTTCTATACGGGGATATAGACAGGGAAGTGTACGTATGCCAACCTCCAGGATTTGAAGATCCACAACTCCCAACTATGTGTGCAAATTGGATAAGCTCTATATGGGCTGCACCAAGCACCTAGGCTGTGGTATGAGACTCTGTCTTAGTTTCTTCTGAAGAATGGCTATACTAGAGGTACCATTGACAAGACTCTCTTCATTAGAAAGTCTGGAAAAGACATTTTCTTGTACAAGTCTTTTTCGATGACATCATATTTGGTTCCTCAAATGACCAAATGTGCAAGGACTTTGAGAGCATTATGAGAAGAAGTTTGAGATGAGCTCCATGGGAAAAATGGACTTTTTCCTTGGAATTCAGGTAAAGCAACTGAAGGAAGGGTTCTTCATTAATCAATCTAAATATGTCTCTGACATCTTAGAAAGATTTGAGATGAAGGATTGCAAGCCTGCCAAGACACTCATACCCAGAAACCATAATCTTTGTCCTGACCTTAAGGGGGAGGATACTGATCAACATCAGTATAGGGCAATTATTGGTTCTCTGATGTATCTTACAGCTAGTAGACATGATATCATGTTTGCTACTTGCATTTATACAAGATATCAGGCTACTCCTAAGGTGTGTCACTTAGCTGTTTGAAGAGAATCCTAGATACCTCAAAGGAGCACCTAAACTAGGTCTCTGGTATCCCAAAACAGGGATTGCAATCTTTATGGATACTCTGACAGTGACGGTACGGGCTGCAATATTGACAGAAATCAACATCGGGAGGATGTCAATTTCTTGGTGGAAGGATCATCTCATGGCAATGCAAGAAACAATCCTGTGTCTCTACATCAACTGCTGAAGCTGAATACATTGCTGCTGCTAGCTGCTGTGCTCAACTGCTACAGATTCAAAATCAGATGTTAGACTATGGATTCAACTTTATGAGTACTCCTATCCATATTGACAACAACAGTGCTATCTCCATTACTGAAAATCCGGTGAAGCACCTCCAAGACTAAGCACATTGACATCAGGTATCATTTCATTAGAGACATTCATGAGAAAAATCTAATCAGATTAATCAAAGTTGATTCAATGAACATTATGTTGATCTGTTTACCAAAGCTTTTGATGAATAAAGTTTTAAGTATCTCATAGCAGCTATTGGGATGATAAACATTGATTAATCTGATCTCTTTTGAAAAACCTTTTTGATATGTAAGTCTTGTGTCAATACAATTTAAGCCCTGTTACAAGAATTCTCTCTGAAATTTTCTAAGTGTAAATTCCTTCGAAGAGAAATTAACCTTCGGAAGACATTATTATATCTTCCGAAGCAGAATTTCTCAAGGATAACTTTCTTCTCGGAATAATTTTGGTCTCGGAGAAGCGATTGATTGCATATCAGATCTACTTCCGAAACTTAAAATTCTCCATTCGGAAGCAACTCTAACCTTCGGAAGCATAGATTGCTTCGGAAGTAAGAATTGCCTTCGGAAGACAAGTTACCTTCGGAAATGTTTTACACTCGGAAAGAGATCTCACTATGTAACGTAAATTTCTTGGGCCCACACACTGTAAAAAGCAAAGATTTTGTTAATGATGTCAGATTATTTAACTGATTTTAACCTTACCGCCGCTATCATTTCATCCACTAAACCATCACATCACCTTATCCTAACCCCCATTACCGCCGCCTCTCCATAATCTTTTAATAATCTCGACTATTCACTTTCACTCTCTTACTTTCAAACTTTACAGCCCTAGAAATTTCTTCTACTCATCTTTACCGCTCAAATCATTCCATTCACCTTTCCAATGGCCTTCAACCCACAGCACAATCAAGTCGCACTTCTTGATTCATCAAGAGATGCCGACTTCTCAGATATCATCTCCTTCCTAACCCAATCTTCACTACACCGCTGTGACTGTTAACCCCACAATTTACACAACCATATGTCTGAATTTTGGGCAAATGGTCAGATTGAAACCCTAAACGGGTGTCCATGTCATTCGATCGAGTATCTGTGGCCAGGAGTTGGTCATTACTGAACAGCTCATCAGCAGCATTTAGAGCTTTATGATGAGGGTGCTCCAACGGAATTTCCAAAGCAGACTTGGACCATTCTTATCTCCAAATGGTATGGAGGAGACGTTAGCAGGTAAGATGTCTACAAATTTAACTTGTCGTACAAATGGAAGTTCCTGCTACACGTGGTCCTTCACTGCTTGTCGAATAAATCCAGCGGATGGGATCAAATCCCATTTGAACTTGGGTGCCTTGTTCATGGGTTGGTAAAAGGCCTCCGCTTCAACTATTCAAGATTTATGTTGACTAACCTCTTGGGAAATCTTCTAAAAGACCCTACTTCATGTATCCCAGGTTTCTCTAACATATAATCAACTGTGAGCTAGACCAGAGCACGCTTGTCTGTGCAGCTGCTCTGACTGCTCCCCAGATGAGGCCGACCATCTTCAAGACTTTGAAGAGAGTGTCCACCAACTTCACAGAAGAGATACTGCACTTCTTCCAGTATGACTGCGCCAACGGCTCCTGGTGACATCCATGTTAACCCCCAGGTGATGAACCCACACCAGCACTACCCCACTATGCCAACACTACCATCACATCACTTATCAGAGACGTCCCAAATGACCCTTGTTCAATCTACTCTGATTAAACAAGCTCCTCCTGTTCATCCAAAAGGCTAGAGTGGAACAAAGGGCTCCCACTCAGCCTGAGGTCCAACCATCCTTCATAATTGCCTCAATTTGGGTCCTGAGTCTCCTCAGTCTCAGACCCATGAGCCCACAACCCAAGCTAAAAGCCCTCAGGTGAGTCTCTACACTCCCCTGAGCAGCCACAAGGGACAGCCCCACCAGAGGCTCAATGCCTGTAGACATTGACCAAAGTCCCGGGTCAGTAGGTTTAACCATCCTATCTTTCACTGACCTTTTATTTAAAACTGATGAAGAAATAACGTCTCTCCATGGCAATGAAGTTGATCTACAACACCCTCTCCAAGATCAACAAAGCCCGGAGAAATCTCTTATCTTACCCCCATCAGCACCAACTGAGGTGAGTCCCACTGATGTGGAGGGGACTCATGTAGACTCAGCTGCCACTACAGAAGGTGCCTAAATGGACCTTATGGACAGTGGTAACATTTCTCAGACTGAATCTACGGCAACCGAGCCCTTTGATGACTCTGAAAGAGACATCATTGAGCATGGGAAACCAGGTGCCAAGAAACCACATCTGGTGGTGAGGCTAAACATACTAGGTATGTTACCTCATCTCCCCGTGATTCTTCAAAAGAAGATGAGGGAAGCATGCAACTCTTCATTCAAGATCTTCTTTCTAAAGTCTCAAATCTGGAATCTCAGGTTAGGACTTTAGAGGCAAGATCTGCCACTCAGTAACTTGAGATTGACAATCTCAAGGCTCAACTAGCTGAGAAACAGACAGAGAGGTCTGTTAGGAATGTACCTATTCAGGTCTCCTGACTTCCTCCTCCAGCTCATCTAGCTCTCAAGATGATGCTACCAAAAAGGGGGAGAATGTTCAAAGACAAACACACAAAGAACCACAGAGCCGGCCTTCCACTTCAACATCTTCCTCTCCCATCATTTTGTGCCTGAAACATCTCAGGTCACTCTCCAGATTGATCCAAGGATGCTTAATAATCTCGACAGACTCTTCACAAGTTTCTGTTAAGATCTTCCTTTGAGCAGCCAAGTCATGAGGCTGCAATGATGTACTTTGGAGCAGAAGAACTTCAAAGGCTGACTGCACCTTCTACCACTGTGGAAGAAGTTGGTCAACCTAAGGTTCTCATGGAACCTAAGATTCAGTTCGAAGGGGAAATGGGAACTGATGGCCCAGCAACTGAAACAGTTGGGATAGAATCTGCATCTCCTTTAACTTCTAAAGCTGAAGTTAAAGCCTCGGAAGAACAAGCTGAATCTTCTGAAGCTGAAATGGAAGTTGCAGAAGGACTGTTTAAAATGTCCAAGGAACTGATCATCATAGATGCTATCCTGGAAATGGCATCTGAAATGAGTAGCAAGGACTTTCTGACTATACCTCCATCATAGATCTATCTCTGACTCTCTCACAATCAGAAACCTCTCTCCAAGAACCACCACAGTCAGGATCTTCAAAGGATAAAGGTAAAAGGAAGATGACTGCGGAAGAGATTCAGGAAGAGGAGAAGATTGAAAAACTTAAGAAGAAAGGAAGACTTCAGACTGAGAAGTTGCTAGCTGCTAGCACAAAAGCAGCTACTTCCAATCAGGAGGTTGTCATCAACAAAAGAAGAGAGCAGATCATTGACCAGCTCATTGAAATGGAAGCTGCCAATGAAGAAACACTCCTGCTACCATTAGAGGAGTTGGTGGATCTGGAGAAGGAAACCAGGCTGAAGCTTGAAGAAGAAGCCAGGTTGGCCTTAGAGGAAAAGGAAAAGAAACAGAAGGAGGATGAATTGCAGCTGAGGAGAGATAGGATAAACTTCCTACTCTCCAGAGGTTTTGATCTTCAAGAACTCTCTCCACACAACGATGACAAAATCCTCTGGCTCTTCAACAAAAGCGCGGATCAAATGGAGAAAGAAAGGAAAAAGGCTGCAAAAGAAAGGAAGAGAGAAGAAGAAGAAGAAAGAAGAAGAGGCTAGGTCACTACTCCAAGAAGCTTACTGAGAAAGCCTGGATGAAGGACTATCTCCAGGCTCATGACTTCTCCGGTAGGCAGGTGGGTCCTATGTCGGAATAGGACACTCCAACAGATTGTCAGTGAAATTAAGGCTGACATCCGGTTGGGGAAAAGGAAAGAGATGTACAGAAGGGTAAAAGGGATGACCTTCACTGCTTCTACCCAACCACAACTTGAAACCTCATCCACCATTCACTATAAACCTGAACCCTTCACCCCGAACCCACACTACCCTCTACTACTCCCTCACCTCAACCTCCTAAACTTCCCATCATCCAACCCAAAAACACTAGCCAGAACCTCTGAACCTAAACCTACCCAATCACCATCCAAACCATCCCTTCAGCCTTCTCAACATCTCTCCCTTGAGGAGTTTAAGGCAATCAAGATGAAGCTCACTAATTGCACCACTTTGAGTGAAGTTTCCTGTGTAGAAGACTCTGTCAACATTACCTATGTAGACGGATCTTCAAGTTCCCTCACAAGAGACAGATTCCTTGATTTCCTAGAGGAACTTTGGACCAGGCTGCAAGACTTTTGGGCCTCAATTCAGACTCTTTAAATGAGGAAGAAAAGAAGCTCAGAAGGAAACTGGTGACTCTGTTGGATACAAAAGAAAAGAGGACAAGATTCCTAGTCAGCCTCTGTGCCTAGAAGGAAGATAATCTAGTGGAGGTTCGATGAACCTTCTCACAACTTTTGTTAGGATCTCAGCCTCTAGGTTTAATCGATTGAACAGATATAGCAGCGGAATAGCTCAGAATTAGACAAATTCAAGCAAAAAATTCGATATAAAGCAATAAAAGAATTTTGTTATAGAGAGAGAAATATCAGACAAAAGGAATATTGCATTAAGATTGTCGGCCTCTAAGGCACGATCACAGGTGAGTCATCTTTCCTTATAAAGAAAGAATGACGTAGGCTGATGTCACTGAAAGTGACATGTAACCGTTTTATAACTACTGATGTTTCAACTACTGAAGATGTCAACAACTGACATCTTCTTACAAATGTCCTAAGTGTTAAACATCTTATTTACAACTACTGAAAAACATAAAACTACTGATACTACAACAACTGAAGAACAACCTCTTCAGTTGTTTACAAGTACTGAAAAGGAAACAAAACTACAGAAAAGTAAACAAACTACTAAAGGAAAAGAAAACTACTGAAGAAGAAAAACCACATCACAACAACTGAAGAAACCCTCTTCAGCTGTTGTCATCAGCTGTTAACATCAGCTGATGTCTTCAGTACTTGTACATCAGACTTTGTCTTTCAGCTGTTGATCTTCAGTCTTTGTCTTCAGTACTTGTTGAAGTCTTCAGACTTTAGATCTTCAGCTGTTGTCTCAGTCTTTGTCTTCAGTACTTCAGACGTACTTTAGCAGTTGTATTCTTCAGACTTTGTAGAACAGCTGATCAGGTCTTCTTCAGCTGTTGTGATGTCCTGTGGGACTTAGAGGTTTCTCTGATCAGGCTCATTGGTTCTTTTGATCCAACAAACTCCCCCTGAACCAATGCAGCCAAAACCTCTAAGTTATTGACGAGTCCCACTTATTTTGGCAGATAGATTGGTCTTTTTATCCTCTTGATCAGATGAGAAGTGACCCTTTTTCAGCACCGCGCGCCTGGAAGAGAAGCTGATCTGATGATCTGTTGCATGATATGTTGGGAGCTCTGTATTGGGGGGACTTGGACACCGAGCTGTTATCCCAACCATGAGATCTACTTCCCGTGTATCAGCCTATATGATTCCCTGGTGTAAGCCCTTAGAAACATGATCTGCTCATCCCATTGTCAGCACCTCGGGCACACCATCAAATAATCCTTCTCGGCCATACACTTCAGATATGTACTTGGCCTGTTTTCCATTCTTGAGCTCAACCGTGGTATTTGTCTATAAGCAAACTCATCTGGATGAGTCCCTTCTAAGAGCAGGTTGTTGAGCTCTTCTTGTTTGAAGTTTTCAAGTCTTTTGTAACCAATCCCTTCTTTATGATTTTGTTCTCCAACATCTTTTGAGTGGTTGTTTGGCTTCATAGGCTTTCTTGAACTCTTCAACAATTTCCCAAGGGGACACTACAAGAACCACAGTGATGTCTTCGTCGACAACCCTTTCACTTGGCCCTTGTATTTTGAAGGAATTTCTTTCTTGACATCCGGTGTGCCACCCTAGGATCAGGCCATATCCTTACTTTTTCCCTTTGGTATTGAAAGGTATTAGCAAGGGTGTACAATCTTAATACTTCTTTCTTCATGCTAATCATTGAAGAGGATGTGGCATATGCTTTGTCAATGCTTTTCAGCATTTCCTCATCATGTCTTTGCATCTGTTCCTCTTCAATCTTTATCATCACATCATGCATTTGAGAAGCAGGAGTGATGGACATTGGTTTAGCCTTAGGCAAAGTAATAACTGCAGAGAGTGGCATCTGTCTTCATCCTCCTCTTCATCTTCATCAGGCCTCACGTACCTTTCTTTCTTTTGTCTAGGTACATCACTGGCAGTGGGTTTTGGGGGTAAAGATTTGGTTTTGTGGGTTGGATGGTTGGTTTAGAGGTAAAGGGGTTGTTTAGTGGGTTGTGGAGGTAGTGATTTTGAGGATAGAGGCTTTTCAGACTGTTTTAACATTTTGGCTGTAAGGGAGACTTTAGTAATTTTGTCAGTTCTTTTCGGTTCCCAACCCCAGCTTCATTCAATGCCTCAATCACTAAACCTTTGGAGTATGCTTCAGACGAACAAATCTTGGTGGTTATTGCCAAGATGTTGTCCCTGGTCCAGGCCCTTATTTCAATCAGAGATCTTCCCAAGTATTTAGCTATAAATCTGATCATTATCTCCAGCCTTTCTCTTTCTAAGGCATCATAGCTAGCCCATCTTGAGTTGATCTCCTCTGTTTCCAACCTTCTGATCTCGGAGTCTAGTTGTTGGATGTCAAAACCCTGCCTATATAACTGCTCAATGATTTTATCCATTGAACGGTTATGGTTGGCATCAGCTTCTTTCACCATATCATCAGCTCCTTCTCCTTCTCTCTTCTCAGACTCTCCTTTCCTCTTTTGATATGTGACATGAAAGTCTTTTTGACTTTCATTCACTTCAGCTCTCTTCTCACTCTCCTTCTCCTTCTCATTTACCTTCTCTGATTCTTTCTCCTTCTCCCCATCTGTCCTCTTCCTTTTTCCTTTAACTACTGACTCTCCCCCTTTTTGGTTGCATGGGTGCAAGGGTTTGAGCAGTAGAAAGTGATTTGGTCACCAACTCCTCCACCAGGGGTTGTATTATTGTAGGAAGCCTCTCATCAATGCTTTGATCACTATATCTGTGATCATGGGAGTGATGAGAGGTAGGGATTTTGAAGGTTAGCAACTGATTGATCAGGATGGTTCTGTTCCTGAGAATCAGTGCCAAAAGCAGAGGCTGGTGGTTTGGAAGTATGGATGGGCTGAGTGTTTAGGGGACCTTCAGAAGAAGGTGCCATCTGTGGTGTATTGTGGGCAGATGGACTTTCATCCTGAGACATCTTGGCCAGCAGCTCTTTGAGTCTGCTAACCTCATCCTCTAGGATGGTGTTTTGAGCAACTACATCATAGAAGAAGCTCAGGTCATCATCAGTTGATACTGAATCACCTGACCTCCTGACAGAGTCAGGATGAACATGCCTTGAGTGTAGATCAAGTATAGCATGTGCCCCTTGTTCTGGTTCTGGGGACTTCCAGCCTCAGGACTATGTCCTTCATCAGCTGTTGCCGCTGGTGAGGTCTTAGAGATGTTACCAACTGCACCCTGATCATTTGCTGAGTCAGAGGCAGTGGCAGCCTCACCAGTAGTTCGCACCCCCTTGTCTACACTAGAAGATGGAACATGATACCCCTGTGCTGTGGGTTGACAGAAGCATTGTGATCCTCCCCCTCAGATGTTGAGGTTATCCCAGTAGTAATTGGTGTCTGGGTGGGGGGTGAGGAATGCAACTGCGTCAGCACTTTTGCAACAATTATTGTAGGACTTTGAGGGGCGGTTGCATCAGGAGAGGGTGTGGAAGCAGTGTGCACCCGGGACGAGTGGTGCTCTTCAATGGTAATCCCCTCAAGTGAGGAGGATCCCAGCAGTGTGGCTTCCCTTTGAGTGGTTGCATCAGGTTCCTTTGAGAGGAAACCTGAGCGGCTTCGGTTGGTGGAGTCATAGTCTCTACTGGGGGGTTATTTCCAGTAGAGATAACCTGCTTTGGTGCTGCAGGAGCATCCTCAGGGGACTCAACTCCCTGAGTAGCCTTCTTAGGCTTCTTCTTTGTGGATTTGGAGGGGACTCTGGATGTGGAAGTGGAGGCTGTGGGTTCCAGCTGCGTGGGTTTGCGCAGCTTGGCAGCCTGTTTGAGAGTTTGGTCAGTGTTGTGTCGGGAGTATACCTCCGGCAATACAGCCAAAGCAGGGACTCCCAGACCAACTAGTCCCTCAGCATGAAGCTGATTCTCTATTATGGCCATTATAAACCGAGGATATAGTATCCAACGGTTAGAAAGTGGTTTTGTGGCCATATCCTTGATTTCAAGAAAAATTATTTCAGAAAAGTTTAGTGGTTCTTGTTCAAGGATAGAGAACAGTACATGTTGCCATCTAGAAGACAGTTGATCCCAAGAAGAAGTCTTCGGGGCCAGGCAAACATTTACCATATGAAATATCAAGCGTTCAGCATCTGGAAAATGTTTCTTCAGGATGGTCGAAGCACTAAGATCGCCTTGATATCCATGTTATCCAAATGAAAGATCAAGTTGGCTCTTAGGATATCCAACAGGGTAGGCAGCATCATCTAATAGTAATATCTGGCGGATGGTAGTAGTAGAGATGACCACCTTATAAGAGTTGATGACGAATGGATAGATTCTCCATTAACAGTTGCATTCGTCCAAAACTAATGTAGCGAATCGGCATAAATGATTGGATTTAGGAGGAAAGCCGTTTTCAGTGGTGATTGGACCATAAGATCTATAGCATTATCGAATTTGGTCCAGAAGGGCGATTTAGTGAGGTACGCGACACAGTTGTGTCGAGGCTTGAGTTGCATGGTCGCCATTAATGAAGGTGAAAGGTTTTCAGAGCTTTTGAAATTTTAGGTCGTGAGAGAATGAAAAACTCTGAAAGAGAATCAGATATATATAGGGTACGGGTTATGAAACGACTGAAGGTTTTGGTGTTAGTCATCAGTATTTGAAACAACTGATGACGTGGTATTAACTTTCAGAGGTTTGAAACGACTGATGATTGGTATTGGTGTGGTCAGCAGTTATAAAACAACTGAAGACATGGTGTTTACAATCAGACGTTGAAACAACTGAAGTCTCTGATTTAGGCATCAGTAGTTTAAAAAACTACTGAAGACAAATTGGACTTCAGATGTTGAAACAACTGAGGACTTGGTATTAGTCATCAGTAGTTGTGAAACTACTGAAGACCGTGGTTTTGCCATCAGTTGTTGTAAACAACTGAAGACTTGGTGTTATTCCATAGTTGTGAAACTACTGAAGACATGGTATTGCTTCAGTTGTTTATGAAGAAACAGCAGTTTGTGAACTACTGAAGAGAGAGTACTCATCAGTAGTTGTCGTCAATTCAAAGCCTTTCAGCTGTTTCATACTGTCCTCAACACTTACTCATCAGCCTTTTGCTGTTTTCAGTTGTTTCATAGGACATCAGTACTTATCTGTTTCTACTGATTTCAGTAGTTGTAACTACATCAGTAGTTTAGAACAGATAAAGTACAGTACTTAAAGCATTTAGCCTTCAGTAGTTATAAAAACTACTGAGGGTAAAATAACTCATCAGTACTTATATGTGACATGGTTACCAATGATCATCAGTAAGTACTGAGATCATCAGTAGTTGACACTTATTCTAGCTGCAGCATACCAAGCCTTAACACCAGGTTGTGAAAGTTGAACTATCCAAAGGCTTAGTAAAAATGTCTGCAAGCTCATCAGCACTAGGCACAAACATAGGATTATTAGACCCTTTTCAAAACAATCTCTTATAAAATGATGTCTAATTTCTATATGTTTAGTCCTAGAGTGCTGGACTGGATTTTTGACAATGCAAAGAGCTGAAGCACTATCCATTAATAATGGAGTCTTAGTCTCTGTAATGCCATAATCCAAAAGTTGATTCTGAAGCCAGAGAATTTGGGATGTACAACATGCAGCAGCAATGTACTCGGCTTCAGCAGTGGATGTAGCAACAGATGTTTGTTTCTTACTCTGCCAAGAAATCAAACAGTTGCCTAGGAATTGACATCCACCAGAAGTTGATTCCTGGTCAACTTACACCCTGCATAGTCACTATCAGAGAAAGCAACTAATTTGCAAGAATGTCCAGTGGAATACCATAAGCCTAGAGATTGTGTACCTTGCAGATATCTAAAGATTCTCTTGACTGCAATCAGATGAGACTCCTTAGGTGCAGCCTGAAATCTAGCACAAACACATGTAGCAAACATAATATCTGGTCTAGAAGCTGTTAATACATCAAGGAACCAATCATACATCTGTAAAGAGTTTCATCAACATCTTTACCTTTCTGATCAACATCCAATGTGTGGTGTTGCACATGGGAGTAGAACAGGGTTTACAGTTTTGTAAATCAAACTTATTCAAAAGATCTTTTGTGTATTTAGACTGATGAATGAAAATTCCATCAGCTTTTTGTTTGATTTGCAAACCTAGAAAGAACTGTAATTCTCCCATTGCACTCATTTCAAACTTCTGTTGCATTAAGGTTTGGAAATCCTCACACAATTGGGATCAGAGGATGCAAATATAATATCATCAACATAAATTTGAACAAGTAGCTTATGCTGATCCACCTTCTTAATAAATAAAGTTTTATCTATGGAGCCTCTAGTGAAATTATTCTGTAGAAGAAAGTTTGATAAGGTCTCATACCAGGCTCTAGGTGCTTGTTTCAACCCATAAAGAGCTTTATCAAGCTTATATACCCATTCTGGGTGCTTATTATCCTCAAAACCTGGTGGTTGACACACATAAACTTCTTCTTTTATGTTACCATATAGAAAAGCACTTTTGACATCCATTTGAAAAACTTTAAGATTGTGGAGTGCAGCATAGGCTAAAAACAATCTAATTGCCTCCAGTCTGGCTACGGGGCAAAGGTTTCATCATAATCAATACCTTCTTCTTGTGCAAACCCCTGCACACCAGTCTGGCCTTGTTCTTAACAATTAGCCCATTTTCATCATTTTTATTCCTAAACACCCATTTAGTGCCTATTGCACACTTACCTGGGGGTAGAGGAACAAGCTCCCACACTTGCTGTTTTTTGAACTGAAGAAGTTCAAGCTGCATGGCTTCAACCCAACCATTGTCTCTCAAAGCTACATGATAGTTCTTTGGCTCTAGCTGACTGATGAAGAGCATAGAAGCAGAAATTGGACAACTGGCTTCTGGTTGAAACACCAGCATTGATATCACCAAGGATTTGAGTCATGGGTGATTTTTCAGCTCTTGGTAAACATCAAATCTGTGCAAGTGTTTGTAGGACCTACAGCAGCAGCAGATGTTGATGCAGATTCTTGAAACCATGAAGATGGTGGCAACTCAAATGAAGTTGAGGATGCAGAAATCTCATCAGCATTTGTTGTGGATGGTGCTGCTGGAGCTACAGGAGCATCAGGTTTAGAGGACACAGGCAGTTGGTCACTAAACCTGAAGAGGTGATTACTACTATCATCATCATCTCAGTAGTAACACACCAGGTGGTGAACTGTTGACAGGAGCAACAGCAGGAGATTGATAAGGAACATATTGCAGTATGTCCAAATCAAAGAGCTCCACAGGGCTTTGTGGAAACTTGTCCTTTGGAGATTCATTGAACTTGACATGTAGAGTCTCTTCAACCATCTTTGTTCTGCAGTTGAAGACTCTGTATGCCTTGCAAGTTGATGAATACCCAACAAAGTACCCTGCATCCACCTTAGGATCAAATTTCTGGAGCTGATCCTTGTGTTGAGAATGAAACAGGGACACCCAAATGCTCTAAAGAATGAAATGAGAGGGGCCAAATGATGTAGAACTTCATATGGAGTCTTCATCAACCTCTGATTTATTAGCACTCTATTCTGCACATAGCATGCTGTGTTGACAGCTTCAGCCCAAAAGGTCAATGGCAGTCCAGAATCAGCCAACATAGACCTTGCAGCTTCAATGAGGGTCCTGTTCTTTCTCTCCACAACTCCATTCTGTTCAGGAGTTCTTGAAATACTAAACTGTCTCTTTATTCCCTTGGAAAGGAAGAACTCATCAAGTGTATTGTTCCTGAATTCTGTTCCATTGTCACTTCTAATACACTTGACTGAGAGGGAATACTGCTTCTCAGCATACAACACAAATTTATGATCTTCTGTGCAGCTTCATCCTTTGAATGTAGAAAGAAAGTCCATACAAATCTGGAGTAATCATCCACAATTACCAGACAGTATTTCTTCTTTGCCATGCTCATCACTCTCACAGGACCAAAAAGATCCATGTGAAGAAGTTGTAAGCAGGCAGTGGACTTTGGTTCTTCAATAGGTGGGAATGAAACCTTGTGCTGTTTTCCTTTCAAACAAGCAGTGCAGTTGTTGTCACACTTGAACTCCTTCATAGGCATTCCCCTTACTAAACTATGGTGTATCAGCTGATTCATGTTCTTGAAGTTAACATGTCCCAGCCTTCTATGCCATAGATTAGATTCTTGAGGAGAGGCCTTGGAAAATAGGCAAGGATGACCTTTGAGATCTATTTTCTTGGAAAGATCTAAGGCATACACTCTTCTGTCCTGTTGGCCTTCAGGAGAGTGTGAGCATCCAATACCTTGTCAATCAAACTCAGAACTTTGGATGACAGAATCCTGCAGTTCTGGCTTGTGAAAAGGGCAACATGCCTTTGTCACACAATTGACTGACACTCAAGAGGTTATACTTGAGATTTTCCACATGGTTGACATCATCAAACTTATTTCCCCATTGGAAACAAAGCCCTTCCCAATGATGTAACCTCTTGCATCATTGCCAAAGGAAACAAAAGTCTTCCTTCCTGGAGAGTAGTCATTAAGAAGTGAGTTGTTCCCAGTCATATGCATAGATCCCCCACTGTCTACATACCAGATGCTACTTTGGCATGTTGAAGAGACCTGCATTAATAAACAATCAGTTAGTTTTGGAGACCCAAACCTTTTTGGTTTTGGGCCTGGTTTCATCAATAGATGGTAAACTAACAGGTTATTGGACACAACAGCTTGAGGTGAAGGAGATGGTGTAGAAGAGGAATCCTTTGGCTTGGATCTCCTTTTCTGGGGTTTCAACACAGGGCATCAAGTTGGTTAACTCTTCCCAACAGATGTTGAACCATCATTACCAGCTGTGTCTGATTCTGGGAAAGAGCTTTCAGCTCTTCAGACACATTGGTATTGGTGTTTGATGATGAGTTCTTGTGTTGCACCATCTTCTTTTGAGCAACCTCAGCTGTTGCCTGTTGCACTCCTTCCCTTTTAGATTTCTTTTTGGACATAGGAGTAACAGGATTTGATGCTGCTGGTACAAACTTGGACTCAAACTCAGTTTTCATTTTAGCCAAGTTTTCTTTAATTTTCTCCTTTTGTTTGAGTTTGGATCCCTTTTTGTACCAACAATCATCTGTGAGATGATTGAATAGACCACATATTTCACATGGTTTCTTCTTCATCGTCTGTTGATCATCAACTGAAGAGAGATGAAACTACTGAAGACTTGCTCTTCAACAGTTTAGAAGCACTTTTTGCCTTCTTGTCAACTCCCTTAGTAGGCTTCAAATCCTTCCTACTGACAGTTTCTTCTCTTCAGTGCTGTCAGTCATTGGGATTTGAACTCCAGATGTTATCCCCTGCTCTCCAGTACCTTCAGTACTTCTAGGGATAACACTTGGGTTGATCAACTCTTGATCATTGTGTGAGTGTCAGCAGTTGAACCATCAATATCAGCTGATAGGTTCACAGAGGGATTACTACTGACTTCAACTACTGATGGTGCTTTATCAAGTAGTGAATCACATGATGAGGTGGATTGGTCATTACTTTCTCCATCAGATTCTACTCCTGCTCTTGAAGCAAAATCTGTAGGAGGAGCAGTGTGATTATAACCAATTCCAAACTTCACATTTGAAGCAGTTTGCTTACTAAGAAGCATTTCAAAGCCCTTGCAAGATTGTACCCAACGATCACACTCTACTTGGGTGACAGCAAGAGTATCTTTGAGGTCTTTGTACTTCTCTAAGAGTACATCCTCCCTAGCCTTATCCTCAGAGATTTGGCATTTTAATTTATAAATCTCATCAGTTTTCTCTTTTGCACAGACTCAAACTCAGCTTTATTTTTGGAAATTACTTGTTCTAGCTCTACATTTTTATTGATTAAAGCCACATTTGCTTCTCTAATAGAGGCAAATGCTGCTATGCAAGTTTCAGAACATAATTTGGCCTTAGCCTCAGAGATACCTGTGATACCTGTGTTGAAGAGGTACTTGAGGATGATCCATCAGAGGATTCCAAAGTCATGAGAGCTAGATTTCCAAAAGGATGCTCACCACCATGTTGACCAGCACCTGAGAACAGTTGTTCATTACCAGACACATCATCTGGTAAACTGCTCCAGTCAACAACTCTGGTGTGAAGAAGCTGTGTTGTTGAAGTTGATTAGGTTGATGAGATTGGGATGGTTGAGGCTCAGGGAGTGCATGTGGTTGCTGAGCAGTGGGTGCTTGAACCTGGCCTGGTTGTGGCATGTAATAGCAGGGGTATGAAATGGCATTGGCCCCTGTGGAACAAAATATGCAGGAGATTGTGGTTGATGATGATAACCAGAATTGACAGGTTGTTGCCCTCTGTTCTGTTGACTATTGCCAGGGTAAGTCACAAAAGGGCAGGAGAGTTAGATCCAGATGATCTACATTCTCTTGCAAAGTGTCCAAGCCTGTGGCATTTATGGCACTTCAACTTACTCTTGTCAAAACCAACTTTGGTTTTGCCAGAGAGTCCTGGGAATTTCCTTCCAGTTCTTTTGTAGAACTTCTGAGATCTGATATTTATCAAGGCCATTTGGCTCAAAATATCTATCTCTTCTAAGTCATCATCAGCAATCCCCTTGAGATCATCCATGATGAAACATAGATTGTCACTATTACTACCAGCAGAATAACTATCAACACTCACAAAGGCAGGCTCAGAAGTGTTTGTAGAGAAATCAATATGCTCATCATACTGGCTTTCAGATGACGCATATTCTGACTCTTGATGTCCAATCAGGGCAGTGTTCCCTTGGACAAAATCCTCAGTGAGCTTGCCAGATGAAGCCAATTTCCTTTTCTGCTCTATCTCTCTCTCGAATGTAAGCAGTTTCCCATGAAGTTGGGTGAGAGATAGGCGATCAACATCAGCATTTGAGCGTAGAACAATGGTATATGTGTTCCATCTCTCAGGCAGTGATCTTAGGAATCTATGGTTCATCTGACTCCTGGTATATTCATGTTTAACCATTTTCAATTCAGAGATTAAACATGAAAACCGCTCAAATTGTTGATTCAGAGTCTCACCCTTTCTATGAGAGAAAGTCTCATATTGTTGGGCGAGGATTTCCTGTTGTTTGCTAAAACCTCATCAGTACCACCAAATTGTTCTTTGATGGCTTTCCAGAGGTCATGAGCAGACTCACAATGCAGAAGCCCAGAGTAAATCTCATTAAGAATAGCCATAGCCAAAATTCCATGGGCTTTTGCATCGATTTCAAACAACTTCTTGTCCTCATCGGAGTATTGCTCCTTCTTCTTTGGAACCAACTGGTTTGTTTCCGGATCATTCACCATTGGCTTATGTGGTCCATGTACCATAGATGTCCAATAACCTGAGCTATGGACAGACAGGTGATGGAGCAATCTTCTTTGCCAAATGTTATACTCATTCCTCACCAAGATCGGAGGCTTGGTAGAGGATCCAGTATTGAAAGGATCATTCGAAGAAGTAGTCATTGTGGAAAATCAGACAGATTCAAGTAAAATCACAATAAATTTAGCTCAGAACCACACAAAACCTCAAATAAAACGGCCAGAAGCGATACACTCTCAATCTCTATAACAGATCCTTGCGAATTTGCTAATTCGATCAAACTTAGAGCGATTGAACAGTTTCAATGATCAATTGTTAGATCGATCAATGATTAACCTGCTCTGATACCATTTGTTAGGATCTCAGCCTCTAGGTTTAATCGATTGAACAGATATAGCAGCGGAATAGCTCAGAATTAGACAAATTCAAGCAAGAACATTCGATATAAAGCAATAAAAGAATTTTGTTATAGAGAGAGAAATATCAGACAAAAGGAATATTGCATTAAGATTGTCGGCCTCTAAGGCACGATTACAGGTGAGTCATCTTTCCTTATAAAGGAAAGAATGACGTAGGCTGATGTCACCTGAAAGTGACATGTAACCGTTTTATAACTACTGATGTTTAACAACTACTGAAGATGTCAACAACTGACATCTTCTTACAAATGTTCCTAAGTGTTAAACATCTTATTTACAACTACTGAAAAACATAAAACTACTGATACTACAACAACTGAAGAACAACCTCTTCAGTTGTTTACAAGTACTGAAAAGGAAACAAAACTACAGAAAAATAAACAAACTACTGAAAGGAAAAGAAAACTACTGAAGAAGAAAAACCATCACAACAACTGAAGAAACCCTCTTCAGCTGTTGTCATCAGCTGTTAACATCAGCTGATGTCTTCAGTACTTGTACATCTGACTTTGTCTTTCAGCTGTTGATCTTCAGTCTTTGTCTTCAGTACTTGTTGAAGTCTTCAGACTTTAGATCTTCAGCTGTTGTCTCAGTCTTTGTCTTCAGTACTTCAGACGTACTTCAGCAGTTGTATTCTTCAGACTTTGTAGAACAGCTGATCAGGTCTTCTCAGCTGTTGTGATGTCCTGTGGGACTTAGAGGTTTCTCTGATCAGGCTCATTGGTTCTTTTGGTCCAACAACTTTGTTGTGGAAAGAGAGAATGGTGAAGTCAACAGACTCAATGCAACCTCTCTGTTACACTCCTGAAGATCTGACATTGCTGAGTTAGCAAAGAAACCATTCTCCAACCCCTCCAACTCTGAAACTGTTGCACTCGTCAAAAATCATCTCAGCAGTCTTCATTTGGCTGAGCTAACGCAAAAGCAAGGATTGAAGAAGAGTTGAAGTTGAGAAGACAGGAAGACAAGGAAAGATCTCCCACCAAAGGTCCTGCCTTTCTACAGATGGTGGAAGGTCCTAAATTGGAACCTATAGTTTGATGGGAATATGATTACAGTTCCCATCAACTAACACTTTTCAGAGGGCAACAACAAAGGGTACATGTTATCCAAGGTGACAGACTGGATTTCCTGTCTACCAAGGATCTATACAAGCTTCTCAGCACCACATCAGGGAAGAACAAGGAGACAGACAAATATTTGCTCTCCTTGGTGCTGAAAGTTTTGAGAAGTCGAGATAAGTGAAGTTTTGGTAGCATCAGCCTAGGGGGAGTTTGTTGGATCAATAAGAAGGCTAATGCAACCAAAACTATATCACTTAAGTTATTTTGATGCTGCATGCAAAGGCTTCCGAAGCTCTTCATGGAACTTTCGAAGGTTGTAGAGTTCTTCCGAAGACAAAGGAAAAGTCCAGCTTCTGAAGACAGAACTCTACGTCCGAAGACAATGCATACTTCCGAAGTTCAAGACTTAGAAGAATAAAGTGAAGACCACTTCCGAAGTATGATGAAGAAGTCTCCAAGTCTTGGAAGAAGCAGCCTCTTCCGAAGTATAAAGTGGCTTCGGAAGTGCTTACTCTTCCGAAGCTATTTAACCTTCGGAAGACACTGCTATAGCCAGTGGACACAAGTATGGTCTCCGACACTCCGCTGCAGACTTCTGATACAGCATGGCTTCTTCCTAAAGAACCATGTTGTTGACCATACTTTATTCCACTGTTTACCTTTTTATGATAGTACAGTTACCATCTTTAGTTGGTGAAAAAAGGTAAGTCAGGAACATGTCCTGACTACCTAATCTCAGATAAGACTTTATCCGAGATACCTTAATCTTTAGTCTTGTAGTATAGACTTTAGCTATAGGATCCCAGCTGGTATCAAAGTATATCCTGCTGTAGATAGTATTATATATAGGTTCTCCTTGTAATTCATATAGAAAAAAAAACAACAGAAAATATGCTTGTAAGAGTCTTTGTATTTTGAGTTGAGAATCAATATATAAAAGTATCTTGAAAATTATCTTTCTGTGTTCTTAGTTACTTTTCATATTGTGATCAACTCTTCTTCATTCTTACTCGAGAGTGATTCTAGGTGAGTTTGAGAGAAAACATTTGTGTTTAAGTGACAAACACCGATCCTGCAAAGTAATTATAGAATTTTTAAATATTATTTGAATATTTGTAATAATGATTTAAGTAAATTTTGAGAATCAAAAACAAATAATTAACTATTAATGATAATTATGTATAACTTTGAACCAAATATTTAGTTGAATGATTGATCATTTAATAGTATTGCGAAATATTAGTTTTAATAATTTGAGTGAGTATATATTTGATTTAAAATAAATTTTATAAATTTAGTAATTTTAAAGGAATTAATTATGTTTATTATAACATTTATTTTTAAAAGATAATAAATTATAGTGTTACAACCTTTAGAATTTTTCAATAATTAATTTATAATTATGGGTTAGATTTAGGTAACAAAATAACTTGTATATTAATTTAATAATACATTAAATTTTTCTGGAATTAAAAATGATTCAAAAAAATAGTTTAAAAAATATTTGGGGTGGCCCGGGATTGAACCCGGGTCACGTCTCTATGATGCGTATGGTTTACCTGTTAGGTAGAAGCCCATAATCTGATTGAAACCCGATCTGAAATGTTAAAAACACATTAATTAAACATTTCCCCCAATCCATATAAACTCTAGAATTTGTTTATCAAAATTGAACATCAGTGCGCGAAGGTTAATAGAATCAGTCTTAGGGCTTTTAATCCCTAAGTGAAACCGAGTGTGTGTATTATTTGATTTACCTTGATTGAGATGGAATCGATTGTAGAATGACGAAATGAAGTTGCGACAGGTAACGAGATGTAAACGATGATCGAATGCTTGCGGGTATGCTTGTTAAGTGAAATTATTTGTTCAGAAAGTTTTAAAGGCCTAATAAGAAGGTTTGCCCTCGTTTAAATATGTTCAATTCAATGGGTTTCTGTTCAAACGGATTTATTGTTTAATTCGGGTGTTTTGAATCGAATTGAAGGTGTTTCTACGGTTATACATGTAATTGACATAATAATTATGATCTAGATGATCACAGGAACGTTGCCAAACACCGAATTTGATTGTCTTGGTCCAAATTGAGTTGAAATAGTTTGATTTTTGAATGCTAGTTTTAGTTTTGCATGTTTACACAGAAACAATTGCTTGAATTCAAATTAATGGGGTTACATGGTTCGAAACTTAGGGCGAAGAAGGGGGTATGGTTTAATCGAGTTTAAACAGATGATTTTGGAGGATTTGGTGGTCGCCGGAGATCGGCCCAAAGGGTGGCCGAAGACAGGGGTCGATGGGGTTAGGTGGTTGGGTTGTTTAAAAACGAACTTACATTTTTTGTCCTTGTATTCTGAATAGTTTATCATTTTATGACAAAACCTTTTAAAACATGGTTTTAGTGATTACGGTTTGAATCCTATACATCATAAACTCCAAGGTTAAAATGATTATTCAAATTATATAAAAACATTATAAATATATAAATTGCTTAAATGGTATGATAAATAAAAAAATTGTTAGTTAATTGCTTAGATGGTTAAAATCTTGTGATAGATAATATCTTTATAAATTATATAATAAAATATATTATGTATTTCTATATAAAAACTCATGAATGCTAAATAAAACTTCATAAATATATGAATTGCTTAAATGGTATGATAAATAAAAAAAATTAATAATCAAATTCACAAAATTTGTTAAATAATACATTATTGTTTTTGAAACACCAAAACAAATGAAGTAGTTAGATAATATGTTTATTTTATATAGTTTGGGTTTAAATTGTTCAAAATGAGTCGGATGTTACATAAATTGACCAAGTATAATGGTTTACCTGTCATCATACACATAAATCAACATACATATGGGTTAACCTAAATACATAATGCATACATCAAAATAATGAATTACAAACATTCATTACAAGAATTGATTAAAGTTCTAAGCCTATACAAAATGATCTAGACATATTGTTCCTAGATCTAACAATACCCCCCCCCCCCCCCCGTTAGGCTTAGACACTTGTAATCAACTCTTTAAAACTAAAAGCTCCTTCATTCTTGACACCATCTTCTTGTTGAAATATGATACTGCATCCTTTTGATCATCATACTTGTACTTGATCTTCATTTCGCATATCTTTTGTAGTGTCTCGAAGTTCAACCCCAAAATGTCTTCTTTTGTTGTGAGAGTTTCCACAACAATTTGATTATTGACTATTTCAAGCTCATCTTGTTCTAACATCCTCAGTTCGGATACTTCCTTGATGTTAGCTCCTTTCAATAGCCCAACCTCATATCTTCTTTTCTTATATGCCTTTACATGCAGTTTATCAATCACTTGAATCTTGTGAACATATAGGCATAGATCATGCTGAGCTCTTTCAACAGTCAACTTTGGAAAGAATTTGTCATGCAAATATGAAGTATAACTGGGGTGGAGTAGCTTGATTTCTACTGGATCAAAGAGTCTAATACTTTCATCCTTCTTATTTTCTTTATTCCTTAACAACACCAGATCTTTAGTTCTCTCAACATATCCCCATTCAGTTATGGGAAATATATATTAAGTACCTTTTATGTTCTTGATTGTTGCTGGTGTTCTGTTTGAATACCCAACTCTCCTCAAAAATTCATTATCAATAAATGCAGAGGAGTTGGATTTTGATCTTCTTTTTCTTCTTTTCTTATTCTCATCATCTTTTCTTCTTCTTCTTTCAGCAAGTCATCCTTGAATTTTGTTTAATTTCCCAACAGATACAAAGAAGTCTCTTCCTCTTGGGCTTATCGGATAGTTTGAGATGATTAAGCTCTAAAGATCACGTATATCAGTATTAGGAAGTAGTAAAACTGATTTAAGTAAATGGTAGTATTCAACTCTTTCAGATACTCTCTTGATTAGTACACAGTCCCACTCTGGATCAAATTCCAGGCCATACCCTCTTGATTATGAATAATCGACTTTATTCATAAACATTCCGCAATCATTAACTTGATTCCATTCTAACACTGATAATTCCTGATTGCGATCCTTGGATTCATAGGTACAACAACAAAAATTATCACATGTCGCTATAAGCTATGGCAACAACATTTGGGGAGCAACGACTACCATAGTCGTCGTAGGTCATTTTTCTTATAATGAAAAGCATTAAATGCCTGACATAATATGAATAGGTATTATTCATAAAAAAAGACCATGCCACTTAAGGCCCTATGATATACCCTAACAACCAGGAACATTATCCGACGTGAAGGCATTAATGGCGATGTATACCACACCTCCCCCGACATTAAGGGATATTAAACCCTCGTGAACTTGTTAACATACATTCTGACAAGGTGGGTGAGATGGAGTTAAGGTGATTAAACCATATACCTGGGGTGAGGAGTGAAAGAGGATAAAGTCGATTATGTGACGCCTACGTGAAGTTAAGGATGGTTAAGATACACCAATGGTTGTGGTACCGACTGGAAAACTGATAGGTGAACCCGATTAAGATAACACATATCCTCCAAAGCAATGTCATACATTTGTCATTTAAAAATTGCACCCATGGCCTAATGGTATTATCTGCAAGTCATGCCCGACATAACACACACAATGACCACGTTCATATTTTAGCTTTATACATGCTCACATCTAAAATAAATTTAGGTCTCACTTCCACATTCATTATTGATCTCTAACATTTAATACCATTCTCGCTAAACAACGCTTTTTATTTGCTCTCATGTCGAGGTTTGTCATAAGGCACACCACATGTCAAGTCTAACAAAATCTTTTGGTGTTAAAGTTAAATCTATTAGTGTTTATGGTGTCAAAATTTGTTGTGTTTAATTTTTGGAGCTTCCATGATTGGCATTTACAGAAGTGGTGACATGGCCACAGTATCACCCTTCCACCTCGGCTTGGTGATGACGTGGAGATCCAAGTGGCATCCGTGACTCGCATTCACGGAAGGGAGTAGGATCCATGACCTCGTTCACGGAAGTGGGTTTAACCTCACTTAACCGCCATTATGTGTATAGGGTTTTACGGGCTTTAACCCCATTACCAAAAAAACTTATGAACTAGTACATCAAGCTTTAAACCCATCATATAAAAAGAGTCTTAATGGTTACATCACTAAATGGGTACATCAAATGCTAGAATTCATTGTTGTTTTTTATTAGGCTTGTACAAAGTTGATAATTGCTGTATATTTCCATTATATTGAATTATTGATTGTACGCACGCACACACACCATTATTCCTTATTTTTCTCATCAAATGCATGCTTTAATAAATAACTAAATAACAAAGGTTGTTTTTTAAATTTTGATTAAGGATGTTTAAAAAAACATTCTTAGATTTGGTTTCATAAACATTTAAAAAAATATGTGCCAAATTCTAGGATGTTAAGATTTTTTTTTTCAAGCACGTTAAAAAATATGTCATAATTTTCAAGCACGTTAATATTATAAGAAAATATTTTTCAAGCACGTTAAAAAATATGTTATATTTTTAAGATTATTAATTTGTGGGTAAAATTAATGGCGTTTAGGTGGGGTAAAACCCACTTCCGTGAATGGAGTCACGAATCCCACTTGGATCTCCAAGTCATCACCAAGTCGAGGTGAAAGGCTAACACTATAGCCACACCACTATTTCCATGAATGCCAATCACAAAAACCCCAAAATTAGACACAACAAATTTCGACACAACAAATTTCGACACAACAAATTTCGACACAATAAATTTCGACACAACAAATTTCGACACCACAAATAATAATAGATTTAGTTTTAACTCAAAAAAAACAAAACAAATAAAAAAAAGTATAACGGCTTCATGTGGTTTTACAAGTGTCCCAATGGATTTTCAATCTAGTGTACACATATGATTGTAGATTAACTTCTAAATACAAGTATGGTGATCTTAGTAGTAAAATAGATGTAGTGTGTATTTGAAAAAAAATATATATTTGGTTTTAAAAGTGAGTATCAGATCTTCAAGAGGACCGAGAAGTCCCAAATGAAACTTTATGGCCGGACAAAACAACGAGACATGTAAACACTACATATGGCACATGATCGTAATTTCTGCATGCGTCTAGGTTTCATTTTGTTTAAGACTTTATTAAAAAAAACTAAATATATACGTATTCATCATGTTATGCTTTTTCTTTTATTCTGATTCCATCAGAGTTTCACAAAATATTTCTATTTCTTCCAATAGTCCCTCATTTTGAGATAATTCGGGTGAAATGAGGTTTATGAGGACCTCATAAACTTTTCCCAAATCATCAGGGAAAACAATCATCTTCTTCTTGTCCTCTGTCTCATCATCTTTAATGTCGTATGAGTAAACACGTTTCCTGCATGCCTGCAACACAACATTAACAATTAATCTTAGAAACGACAAATTTAACATATCAGTAGGACCAGTAACTGCCTTTGTTTAGGCTAGTTGTTTATTGAGGTGATCGGTTGAACCAATTAGTAGTTGGAGCATAATTGCTACACTTTTTGTTCCGTCCAAAATCTTATTTGGAGATTCAAGCTCCTAAAATTATAACTTCACACCAAAGGATAACATAGTTCAATATTTTATTTATTAGCTATATACTTTTTATAATATTTAAAATAATTTGTGATGTTATCAGGTTCTTGAAACCACTTGGACCAGTCTAAGTGGGACAGTAAGGCGGCTGGTTGGTTACGAAAGCATTATGTACAAGTACTCTTTAATCACCTGAAAAAGCTGATTTAGGCAAGCAATATGCTTAGACTTCAGCCGGCCTGCACGAATAAGCCCCCGAAACAATATCACCATCTCACGAGTTATATTACCTGGTGAAAGGTTTTGAATGATACCAGATATACAAGAATCATCAAACACATCAGATATCCATTTAGGAACTTCCTCTAGTTTAAGCATTAGAATTGCTATATCAACTGCTGCCTTTTGATGAATCATGATGGATTTAGATGCCAAACCCGAAACAGCCAAAGTCATTACCAATTCTTCGGTTATCAGTCGATACCA
The DNA here is from genome assembly GCA_025506515.1 of Flaveria trinervia. Classification (NCBI taxonomy): domain Eukaryota; kingdom Viridiplantae; phylum Streptophyta; class Magnoliopsida; order Asterales; family Asteraceae; genus Flaveria; species Flaveria trinervia. The sequence goes on along the minus strand of CM046450.1, from coordinate 24,996,145 downwards.
GATGTCCTTTTCAACCTGGTTTTCCCACTCAACAGCCATTGATAAACAAAGGGCACAATTTCTAGCCACCCTGGTATCACTGTGGAAAATTAAGCCCTGTAGAACAGAGATTACAGACCGTATATGATGAGTATTTTGTTTGACTTTGACTTTATCAGGTTCTTTATTTTTTTGTTCTGTTATTCTCTGAAAGAGTTCGAGCAGGCAGTATGAAGATATGAGTTTAACGGGAGTTGACCCGAAATGCAGCAGCCTGCACAATTCATGGCAATGAATGCTGATATAGAGTAATGACTGCTGGTTTCCGCTTTCACAGTCAAGTAAGCTTTGTGCATCTTCAATCCCTGGTAGAACAACATGCACACTGAAACAAAACAATAGTGTTAATTACATAACAGTCCTAGTGTTTTGATGTAAACTAGAATTTTAAGGTTCATAATTTTATATGACTAGAAACACTAACCTTCTTAGACAGAAGTAGTTGAGCATGAGAAAAAATATTAGGCCTTCTCCAGTTTGTGTTGACTCATCAAGGTCATACAATGCAGGTCCTTTTAAACAAGCTTCATGGATCATCTTGTTAACTAGTGAGATCAATTGAGTGTTCAAAAGTATGGTCTTGGAAGCTTCTAGGAGGTTCATGTGAAGAGAGTGATGCAAAATTAGGCAAAGAATGCCAGTCACCAGGAGAGCTTCTTGAGTGCATCCATTTTCGGTGATTGTGGAGATCAGGTAGTGCGTCAACTACAAAATATGTGAGGTCGGATTAGTTCCATATCTGGGATCATATTGCTAGTAGAGGTGGTCAATTCAACCCGTTTATAGATGTGTCGGTTTAGGTTAAGTTTCTCTTCAAACAGGTAGTAAATCATTTTGTTAATAAAAGGTAGATAATATTGGTAATAATATAGTTTGTAATCATATTTAGCACATGAATAACTAATAAAATTCAAATGATGGATAAAACAAATAGTGTTGTGGATCGGCCCAACTGGCCTGGCCATATTGACATGTACCCAACGCGTTCAACCGACCTATTTTCCACCTAGATTACCTCTGTTGCAACTGTAATCCAGTCATCATCATCTGAAAGTGCTTCTGAGTTAACTGACTGTAATATTGTAAAAACTAGCTGACAAGTTGCATTGAATATCTCCCCAGTAGAAGAACAATGATGATAAACATTCTGGACTGCAAGGGATATTCCATTTAAGCACAAATGCCCTGAAGCAGCTGGAAATAAGGCAATAATTGATGCAATCGTATTCAATAATAAAATGATGTCATCTTCATGTCCATTTTCTTCTAGAAGCTCTCTCAACAAACATACTACTAGTTTGGCTCCATAGTTGTCTCCAGATGCTACCAACTCAGCAATTTCTTTAAATGTTACAGTTTCAGTATCATTGCAAGCAACAATCTGGTTTCCATAGACAATACATCTTCTACACCACCTTAAAATTTGAGTAGATAAATATTTACAAATTCTCTCTTGTTGAAACAACCATTTTAGTGATGTTCTGTGAACTCTTGTTGATAAAGTTTCACTTTGTATTTCTGTTACAATATGAAAGAGGGTATTTTCGGCATCTTGACTATATGGTATTTGGTAATTTATCTTGGCCAGACCCCTATAAAGGGCATACAGATTTATAAATACGTCCATTATCAGTGGTTTGACAATCCCACCTAAGATTTCAGAACTATTAAGTAGAATATATTGCTCCAGAGAAGCTAATACCATCCTATCATCTGCAAGCCTTAAGGAAGAATTTTGAGCAATTAAACACCATAATTTACACGCTAACATTTGGCATCCATTGAAAGTGTGAAACAGTTTCCTTTTTATTCATGCAAAAAAGAATAAACTTCTGAACAATTCGCCTTCTTGTTTCAGAAAAATGGAAATATTGTTTTGAAAAGAAACCATAGAGTTCGCAAAATGAGCAGGTTGTTCGGGTCGCGTAACACGTCAAAGCTGGTCAAATTTTGTACACTTTACACTACTGTTTTTATAATAACTAGTGCAACCAAATTTAATTAAATGTTTACTGTAAAAGATTTTATTTAGGATGTCATATGCACTAAATGTAAACTTTACACGACCTCCACCCCGTTTGAATCATTTCCCTTATGCCTGTTTTTTTTTTAATTTTACTTGTTTGACACATTAGAGATTAAACAACACCAGAATTGACCCATTAATGAAAATGGGTCGAAATGTCCACCTGTTGGATTTTATCAAACAAATGGATACATAAAGTCAAGAAGTTCAAAGAATGCTTAAGTGAAAGTAATTGTGGCAAGTGTCAACATGAAGACTTTGTTACCTGTCATCATACAAGGAACTGGTATATAGTATCAGCAAAACTGCAGATTGACAGCAAAAAACTTCCTGATTATGGGAGCCCTTCTGCCCGAGCAGAAACAACAATCAACAGGATCAGATGGGAGATGCAAAGCAACATCTCTAATGGATTGACCAGAGTCATTTCCAAGGATCACATCCAGGATAGAACTCAACAAGAAATAAACTCTCCATTTCATCTTCTCGGAAGGAAAAAGGCCTAAACATCCAAATGAAAAACTGAACCAAGAGGATGAAACCAGAACATCTACAAATTTCTTGGGTTGGAAATCAGACTGAATCAGTATCGAGTGAAATAACTCAAGTACACCCAATGCAGCATCCTCTTCGATCTCATTGATGCTCATGGAAACCCAAGGCAATAGTTTAGTTTCACATATGTCTAATATACAGTCACGTAAGCCCTTAGAGTTGGAATTTATGGGGTTAATTTCAAAACTATATTCATATGCCTCTTTCAGTAGGTAGAGGGAGTGTAACATTTGGAAGGAATGCTCCCCATAATAGCTCAAACAAATTGTTATGGTGTACCTTGATATATCTTCTAGTGATTTTGCAATGCTAAGGCTTCCATGAGAAGATGGAGATTTCATGAGAGCTACAAGAACCGAGCAAACTAGGATGAATGTTTCTGGAAGCATGTTGGCATCTCCATCTACATGTTTCTTGAGCATTCCTGTCATTACAATGTTTATTTCTTCAATATTGGAACCTGAAATGATTCCAGGACAGTTTGAAACACATTCTGATAGAAGTTTTAGTGATTGACACTGGGCAGGATGAAAAGGAACTTCAGCAACATAACGTAGAACAGCAACCAGAGTTGTGAACCCGATAGCAAGCCTTTGTTTGAAAGCTACCTCTGCCACTGACAACAGATCAAGAACCTGTAGGGATGAACTGACAAGAGAATCTTTTTTGCACCCTGGAAACACACAAGTAGCCTTTTAGCATCTACAAGCTGCAGAATCTAGACCCAAAATCAGGAAGTGTTTGGTTGAGGGTATGGGTTAAACTCCCATATCATTGGAAATAGTCCATACCCACATAAAAGGTATGGGTTTAGAATCCGTACCCATTCCCAATTCATTGCACTTTGTTACTAAACCCATACCCGTACTGGTTCCTGAATGCAAACCAAACACCACTTTTTTACTAAAATCTTCTTTATGAAAATTGAAGTTGGTTGTGGTTAGAGAGGTCGACCACTGAACCAACTTGAGTGAACCAGAACTATGTTTTAGTCCTTTCAACTTATCAGATCTGCAAAAGTGCACGTCTTTGGAAAGAAACCAAGCGAAAGAAAAGTACATTTTCTCCTCAAAAAGAAACCAAACTATAGTAGATTGAACAATGTTAAACCTACCCGACAATCGTAAAATTTCAAAAACATAGTCAGCAATATTCTCCTCAACAAGAACTTGGACCTCTTTTTCTGTAACACCTCCACATGACAAATACAGGAAAATTAAATCCAATGAGGCGGTTTGAACTTCAGAATCTGAAGAAAGCAGAGGAGCTTTTATGGCTTCAGCAAACAAGAGATTCAAAGGAGTCTTTTCGAGTTCATGTTCAGTTTCCATAAAATTGTCTGCTTCATCATCATTTTCAAATGCATTCTCGAAGAATCCTCTGCGTGCAAGCACAGACAATAGTGCTTTGCAGAAATAAAAGGAAAAATGTTATTTGTTGGGAGATAAAATAATAATGATAAAATAGTAAACAGTTTCAGAGAACCATGTAGTATTGACAAACCTATACAGTTCATACGAACATCATCACGTTGGGTCTTCAAGAGGACTTCTAATGACAAATTTAAAATTTTTGAAAACTGGCCACATAAGACATCACCATTGCTATTACCTAACCATGCACGCTGGATAACACATATCTTGTAAAGAACAAATAGAATCTCTCCTTGTATCTCTTCACTACATTTTAAGAAAGGAAGATAGATAATGAGGATGAAGCACACAATTATGAGCATTTACATAACTATGGAGTTCAGTTCAAGTGTTACCTAGGCAACTGGAGACCTGTTACAAGGTTCAGATAAAGTGCATCTTTGTCTTTAATATATGTATAGGGATCATTCTTCTGAGAATCCAATAGAACACCTAAGCAATGTACCTATCTTGAAAGTGTTAGCTGAACATTAGACAACTTAATTGAAAATATATCCGGAAAAACAAAAAAGAGATCATCAATGGAATAACCCCTAAGAAAACTAAACGTAGCCATTAGCACCATCTCATAACATTCAGTTCAAAATGTACATCAGATGTCATCAGTATCCTATGGCACGACTCTGGTTGTAGCAAACCAGGCAAGGTGATAGAATAATATTGGTTTAAATTACTTCTTTGGTGGTCTTAAATCACATAAGTTTACAATCTGCACAATCAAGAAGTTTTTAAGCTACATACATACAGTCGTTAAATAAGTGATAACAATGATTTAAGTAACTAATATTATGACTAAGACAAACTATCACCTTTGTTTATGAAACAGTAGAGATTATAATTCACACTGAAGACACAAAAATGCGCTGAGAGACACGAACTATCAAATTATTCCACTCAATAACACAATTTGACAGATTTCAATACTCTAAAATACATTCAAACACTTCAAGGACTGCAATATGCATCACAGAACAAGCACAGAGAACACAAAACCACAAAAACAATTACCATATAAACTTGACGTCTGCTCCACGACAACGCACCAGACGACAACCGATCCGAAACCCTAGCAACAAACTCACCATTAACCGAACAATCAGCAACACCGCACAACTCCGAAATCAAATCAATCGTCTGTTTCGCAAGCGGCTCATCTTCGAACGAACATAACACGTTTACGAGAGGAGAAACGAGGAAATGAGGATGATACGTGAGAAGATCATGGAGGAACATAGGTTGAGCGATAGCTTGAGAGAGCTGAGAGAGTGCGTAAGAGACATGAACAGTAGGAGAATTAGGATTTGAGATGAGATTCGATAAGCACACTAAGCAGATCGATCCGCCTTCTACGGTTTGGAGGATTAGAGATGAAGTGTGACCTTGTGAGCATGTTAGGTGCTGCCGGTGCCGGAGATGGTGATCGGAGTCCGATTGTTGATGGCGATCGGAGCCGATGCAGTACATTGTTTAGCTTTTTCCCGCGATTTCGCGTGATCAAATGCAGAGATTGTGTGGTGATTTCGAATTTGGGTTGGGCGCCAATGGTAACAACTAACATGCCAGGGTTGTGATAATGGTTCGGGCGATGTGTGTTATTTTTTGCGTCTAACCCCGAACTCTAACGTGGTCCGGTGATAAGATGTTTGGGTTTTCCGTTGGAGAATTAGGTTTGATTCTCAAATCTTTAACGTTAAATATTTGGGTGGCTTATAATGATCAAATGGTTAGACTAGAGTTTAAATATAAATGTGATGTTGGAACAGAGATACTATTTTAAATTTGTTTACGTTTTATACACAATTAGCCTCATTGCCTCTTATGATTTTTTTAGGGTAAATATACTTTGATTAACTACTTTTAACCTCACAGATCATACATATTATGAGAGGAAACACCAAACATAACAATTGAAATTATTCATTATTTTATTGACATATTATTTTTTTCTCTATCAAATTTTATTTTTAATCAAATACTATCCATCATATTTCAAGATTATTTAATTGTGTATGTCGTATTATAAATAAGTATAGGGTGCCCGCGTAATGCGGCGGGGCAATATTTTACATCCGACACGTGTTTTTAATTTTTGCTATTTCTTATAGCAATTTTACAAAAGTTTATTATATTTTTCTAAGCTAAAATGTAAAACACCAAATAAATGGATTTTGCATGACGACTTGTACATTTACGCATTAACTTATTGTACCTTACAAACTACTGATCGGTTCAACAAAATAATTACATCAAAACGTTTAAAAAATACACATTTACGATTGTAGTATCAAAAAGTTTTAAACATGATAGATTGATATAAGAGAAATCTTAAACAAATTAAGTTTTTTTATGCATGGGTAGATAATGTAAACTTTTATGTAATTTATTGTAAGTATAAAATTATTATGTAAATATTGTAAGGGCTAATATGTAAATAATATTAAAAATATTATTTTACTCTTAATAATAGTTGTACCTTATGTATTGAGTGAGATAAATGTTTTAATTTAATGATATCTTAAAATACCTCTGTTATATGTTTTATATATAGTATAAATATAAATAAATTTATGTTAAAGCAAAATATAATTTTATATTAAATGTTGAGTAAGCAAACAAGGCAAACTATTATCGCATATAATATTACTTATTATATGTGTTATATTGAAGCTTTATAGCAAAATCTTACAACATACATTAATTATATACATATTAAAAAGCAACTTCACTGCTATAATAAAGTTTGCTTTTAATATATTAGCCATCTTTTTTTCAACAAATTGGTATTTAAACCTAATTAGGATTATTCTTTTGGTTATTTGTTCCATGCTACAATTGAGGTTTGTTTTTATAATGAAAGCAAGTGAGGTGATACAACAAAGTTTTGTATTTTTACTTTTTGAACATAAAAGTTTATTTTTTGTGTTTTTGGCATTAAACATCGGTGAATTGATATTTTTTGTGAATTGATATCGTAAGGTTTTGTGTAGTGTAGTGGACACCCGTGATTCGCCGTGGTTTGATTTTTAAATGTATATGTGAACGTCATAATGATAGTTTTTGTGATTATCATGATTTTAGTGACTTCAATGATATATTTGCTCAGATTCTCATCGATATCTAAGCATGTTTTAGTGATTCGTTATTATACCATCAATACTATTATTGAACATATGATATTTAATAAGTCATGGATATCAAGTAAAACAATTATGTTAAAAGTGTGATGAATAAAAACTATCATTTTATATAGAACATTGTATCATGATTAGTGATATGTTATTATTAGATTGTTACAAATACAGTAACATGACAAAAACATAGTATTAAATTTTAAAATAATATTATTGTTGGTAACCTTTTAATAAAAAATAACCACTACTATTAATATTATTATATGTAATTATTATATTTTCAAACATATTAAATAATATGTCATTTACTAACAAATTAGTGATAAATACTAAAGTTATTGACTACCCATAATACCCTTAGAAAATATAACTATTACTTATCATAAATATTAGTTGTATACTTAATTATTTGAATAATATTTAATAAATTTAAATATCATTTTCAAGTATTGCAAATAATATAATATTCATTGAATTAAATAATATCATAGTATTAAATAATGTATTAATAATGTGTATTAAATAGTGTATTAATTAAAAAGTTTATTAGTTAGGGGTAAAAATGACAATATTGTATGAGATTGCTTAAAATATCATATTGGGTGTCTTATAATTTGACTAAAATTACTATGTTGTCCTCCTAAACTATATGATATAGTAATATTTTAAAGTTTATTACACATATAATACTTGTGGTTTGCGATAACATGTTTGGATACTAACTATGTCGAGTAACAAGTCAAAGTATTGTGTTTATGATTTTATAAATAGATTGAGGTCTAAGACTAAATTTCGTTAGAGTTTTTTAAAAATCTCAATAAAATGGTAAAGACACACTTATATAATTAGAAGGGTCATTTGTGTCACACCTTAAACCAAAGGCGCGACTAGTTGTACATAATAACAACCAAAATACAGTGAAAGACTTGGAATTAAAACCACAAATCTAGACTAATAACAATGCATATACAAGACACAGATCCATGTGCTAAAATTACAAAAGGAAATACATGCATTACCCTGGGTAGACTTAATCCAATCGCGGTCTTTTACACTAAGACTTTAGTCGTCTATGATCATAAAGTCTTCTCGACCTAGTTAGTGTCTCACAGCACCTCATGCTCCTGCATATGTTGTTGGTGAGTCATAACCAATGATTTTTAAACAGTTAGACAAATTAACCATGTGTGTGAGCAAATTGTTTGTCAAATCAAGTCTCACATAATCCCTCACAATTAGGGCAATGTCCATCAACATATAATTGTTCCCGGTTTTACTAACATGACGGTGAGTAAGTAAAAGGCATACTAGCCAACCCAATGTAGATGTGTCATAACATTCGAGTATTAGGCATCCCCTTGGGACCCTTCACTCTAACCACTTCCAAATATTGCAACCTGATAATCGGTGATTCAGTCCAAAGTTTATCCTCACACCAAACATGAGTTGCTTAGAATTCATCCTTTTCTGTTAAGTTACCTCTCTATATATTACAATATTTACCCTGTCTATAAGAAAAGTTGTGACTAATCAATAAATACATGTAAATTTTAATACTTTGAAAATATTTTTATATATGAGATTAAGTATATTAGGACTATTACGTCCACGCAATCAAAACGAAAGGTAAACAAACATTGAGATTGGATCGTAAATCATCAAAGAGTGCGCAAGGAATGACTTCGATAAAAATGTCGATAACTTAAAATCGAAAAAGCATGTGAAGCACTCAAATGAGACTGTAGAAACGTGAATGGATTGGGTGCGGAAGTGGTCAACCCATTTTTGTGAAGATAATACAATATAAGAACACTGAAATACTTGAATATGGGTAGTAATGGTGGATAATTGTAACACCCCGAAAATTTAAAACGAGTCATCAAGGATAATGGACTTAATTAGTGAGTATTTAATAAAGAAAGGAAATGGGTTATGGGCTAATTAGGCTTATGGGCAAGAGCCTAAGTGATTTAGAGCCCATAATCAGTCCTTTAACCCATCTAATCAGCCACCATCTTTCTCATTCCAACCCTAGCCACCAAAATTCGTAAAGAGAGAAAACGAAGGAAACTGAAGATTTGAAGCTTCAAAGGTTAAGAGATTGAAGATCTGGGTATTGGAGCATCAAGACCTAAGAAGAAGCAACAAATCCAGGTAAGAATCGACCTCTAAACCCTTCTGTAGATCAAACCTAGATTATAGGGTTTTGGGTTTTGAAATGTGCAAAGAATCGCATAAAGGTCACACTTTTACGTATGAAAACATGTAAAAAGCTTAGATATAGCCTTATGGATGATTAACTAAGAGATTGGACATAAAAAGTTGTGATTTTGGGTTAAAAAGCGGGTTGGTTCGTAATTTTTATGCGATCTGCGAAACTGTGTAAGCATCCAGCGAAATTGCATATTCAAGCTACGCAACTTTGGGTTTTCTGCGAAACTGTAGTTTCACAGATAATTTCGTAGCCATGGAATTCCAATGAAAGTTGAGGCGAAACTGTCACCAGAACTGGCAGCGAAACTGTCAGCGAAACTGGCAGCGAAACTGTCAGCGAAACTGTCAGCGAAACTGGCAACGAAACTAGCAGCGAAACTGCTTTTCTGACAGCGAAATTAACAGCGAATTTAGGCAGAAATTAACCCCCTTAAGTGTCAACTTATCTGCAGGCTGTGTAGTGTGATCCTAGCCATGTAAGCTTAGTTTAGAAGTTAGTCTTGGTATCCAAGTGAGTTCTAGATCCCTTTATTTGTAAGTTTTCCATGTTTTGGGGTTATTATGCATTCTAAATATACGTTTTTAAATGACTGAGTTTTTATGAGGTTTTAACGGGAAGATCGATTTTCTATAAGGAAATGTGTTATATAAATACTTGAAAATAAAAAAATTTCGCGAACTGGCAGCCCGGCCCCAGCCAGGGGCGTTGCCCCTTGGGCCCCACTAGGGGTTGCTGCCCCTAGGACCCCGCTGTCAGGGGCTGCCGCCCCCGAACCCCGCTGTCCCGCGGAGGGTCGGTTATGTTTTATGATGACTAGTACTTGGCATGTTGTGTACATAATAAGTTAAGTATTATATATATATATATATTATAGTGGAAGATGATATTAATGAAAAGTGAAACTTAATGAATGTTACCCCCGGGCCCGTTTGATGATAAAAAGTCTTGCAAGCATCATGATAGACTTCACTTATGTGAGTCTGATGTATGATGATTGGTCCGTATTCATGAGCGGGCTATATGCCTTGTAGTGTGGATCAACTGTCGGGGGTTAGCTACCATGATGACGTGTACCGACAGGGATCGATATTCGTTTATTAAGATGAAGTGAATATACAAAATAATGAAAGATAATGAACATGCTTATTAAGATGAAAATGTTATGTATTATGTATGCGTGAAAGATATGAAAGAATGAAAGATAATGAACATGCTTATTAAGATGAAAATGTTATGTATTATGTATGCGTGGTCATTATATGATGGATAAAGTTATATTTTCTTATTTACCTAAAACTAGAACTCACTCAGCAAAGCTGACTTTTATGCATAATAGTTGGCAGGTAAATGCTGATGCTGAGGATGGCACCTCAGAGCTACTTGGGGAGCTATGGATGGCCTTCCTGTTTATGAAATAATTTATTGTAATTTAAGAACAAGTACTATATTTTGTTTACAATTAAAGGACAAATGTATGAGTACAATATGGTTTCTAAGTTTTAAATGAATGTTTAATTATTTCCGCTGCAATGTTTTTGGTTATTAAACTGATTTTATGCTATGATTAACCAACTGTGAGGTTTTCCGGGAACGGGGCCTTACAATAATCAAGAACATAAGAATGTAACATAAATGATAAACTAAGAATCAATAGATACTCAAATGTTATTCTATAGTCATCTGAGGATTATATTTACCTACCCCTCACATGCTTTGAACTCCATAAATGAATGTTATGGAGCCCGGAAGCACTCAAGATATCCAAAAGACTCACTATGACTAACCATCATGCTTTATTTAAAATGTTACATGCCCAAAACTTTTTATACAATAAATACATCAGATGATGATGATGATGATAATAATAATAATAATAATATAATAATAATAATAATAAATAATACAATAATATCATATCATTTGGTTCAGTCATCAGGTCATCCATAAACTTTATTATCTTGAACATATGTGGCTTGTGCGATTATTCGTTGCTCCCTATCAACGAATACATTTTACTTCGATGTTTAATAATCATCTAAACCAAATTAACTGTGTGGTTTGAATTTCTCAAACCCAACACATACATTTGATTGTTTTTTCTCGTACAAAATGTATTTACATTCAATATGTTTTGTGTGTTTGTGCTAAAATAGATTGCCAATACAGTAAATGGCACTAACATTGTCACAAAAAAATCTATAGATGCTCGATTTAATGGGAGATGGATTTCGAGCAATAAGTTTCTTATCCAACAAAATTTTGAGGTGACATTAGCAACCCTTTGGTATTCTACTCGGGCATTGGACTAGGATAATAAGGATTGTCTTTTAGATGATCAAGATAAAAGGTTGTCACCAACGTATACACAGAATTTTAAAGTTAATCTTCATGTATCTTGATATCCACACCAATTAGCATCCATGTAGGAGGTTAATGTCGATACTAAAGACTTTGATATGCGAAGACCATAAGAATTGTTCCCTGAACATACCGCATAATACACTTAGGGCGTGCATGTGGTCTAAGGCAGGGGCATGTGCGTATCGACAGATTTGCCAAACAACATAGGTATTGTAATGTGTTGGCTATACTTTGAAAGGGAGTAGAGTGTTTAATAGGGGTTCTCGTGAATTGCTTAGTTTGGTGTTTATATCTGTGGAAGTGTGTGACAGTTTGCATGAAGGCATATTAAGTTTTCGATAATTCATGTAGCATACTTATGTTGCGATAAAAATAATGAATCACCCTTTGGCGTGACAACAGTGCCTGAGAAGTAACTTAGTGACCCTAAATCTTTCATGACAAACTTATTTTCTCTCCCCTCCTATTATCTTTTCTGCTTAAGTGAATTTAAAAACATAATTTCTAACTTTGATCTCTTTCCAATAAGAATAAACTCTTGAACACAATTATTTTTTTTCTTTTTTATCATTTCTTTTCTCTCTTTGAATGAACTCAACAACACAATGTATGACGAATATTTTTTATAATGAGGTGGCATCATGAAACGTAATAAGAAAATAATATAATATTTTATTTTATTAGGTGGATAGTTAATGAGGAGTATTATGAATACATTTTATTACAATACTTATTTACATTCTTAGTTTTCGTATTGTTATTTTTATTTCATTATTAATGAATTCTATTTAGTAGCTTTTGTATTTAACATTGATATAATAAAAAGAGTATTTCATTCTTTCTTTCTATCTATAGTCATATACTATTTGGATTTTATTATCATGTAATTTTTAACAATCATATTTTTTAAAATTAAAAAAGGTGATCCAAACTTTATATTTTAATAAATCTTAATTTTTAGTTTATTATTATATTTACATAAACATAGTTAAATAAAAATACAAATCAACTTTTATTAATACAAAAATAATAAAATTATACACTTTTATCTTATTACTCTGATAAAAAGTATACTAAGAGGACATTTCACTCAAATACTAGAGTATTAACATTTTTATTTTCCCACTCAAATTACTTTTACTTTTTATGTCAATTAGTAATTAATACACTAACTTACTCACACATTTGTTACTATTGTATTAACTTTTGTTTATTAAAAAAATAATATATTGTTTGTTTTCTTTTCAAAAAGCTCTTCATCACCTCCTCATATGCACGCATGCAGACGCGGGAAGAGGTTCGGAGAGCATAGGTTGTTTGATTTCGAAAGACTTTTCAATTAAAAATGTCTTCCTGAGATCTGCATGAAGCGGACATGGACCATTGTCTTTAGAGGTCTTCAAATATCTTATCCTACTCCACTTTCACAAAAAGCATCTGAGCCCTCAAATCACAAAACACAACCTCCATCCTCAACTCCCGTTCATCACCAACCACCGTCCTCAACTCCCGCCGACGAGCCTCTTGCCGGCAACTTCTTCGATCGACGCTCTACTTCCGGTCGGTGCTCTTGTCACACCCCAACCGATGGCAGAAACATCGGGGCGCGAGAAGTGATAGATTGTTCAAAGACATCATAGAACTAAAGTGACAATAAATTAAGATTAAAATTCATTTCCATTAATCAACATAACATTACAATGCTTCAAATAAACATACAAAAATTTTGAGAAATACAAGTCTAAAACAAGCATAACAAAATAGTAGATTTGGTGTGTTTCTAAGTCCACCTAATTGAGTTTCTTGATAAAACTTCAAGCATTTCCTGCAACATGTATAAAATACAGGTCAACATATGAATATGTTGGTGAGCATACAAGTTTGAATACATAGTATCATAATGAATTGTGACATCTCATATTTTCGTTAAATTAAAAGTAAACTTTGTTAAGTTTTAAAAGGACCTTTTATGTTAATTTTGAAACTTTGAGGATTTATTATGCTTAATAATTAATTTGGTGATTAACAAATTAATTAAATGAATAATAGAAATAATATTATTGATGTTTAAAACGTTTGTTTATTATTATAAAACTTAACATCAAGTATAATAATCTTGATAAATATGATTTTTATAATAATAAAACTAATACTTGTAATTATGCAAGGTAATTTCGACATTTGCTCTTTTTGTTAAAAATAACAATAAAAGTTAACAATTTATAAAATCTAAATAATTGTTAATATTAAAAAAACATTTAAAACTTAATGGGATAAGAATCTTAAAAATAATTATTAATTTATATAATAATAATAATAATAATAATTTAAAAAAATTAATAAAGGTTAAACATTAAAACTTAAGTTAAGGGGACTTTAATGTCATTTTATAAACTTTCAAATGAAAGTTTGATATGAAATAATAAAAACTTAAATAGAGGGGATTAAAGTGTAAATTATTTATAACTACAACATAACCTTAAAACTCAAGTGATAACCCTTGGAAATCTCAGTGACCAATTATGTCAATTTCAAAAACAAACCAAACCAACCCCCCTCACCCCCGTGAATCCGGCAGGAGCTTCGGCCGAGCTCCGGCCACACCCTTAAACACGTTATTAATTGGTAATCAAGCGTAGAACCATTTCGAATTGGTAGTACTGCTTGAATCGAACTTGTAACCACCTTAAATTCAAGCTGAAACGCTCGATTTGCAAATGAATCATCCGAAACCGAAGCATGGTTTAATTCCTAACCATTCAACGTACATATTGTGTTAATAACTCAATTAATGAAACCTAAAACGATCTATTACCTATCTCTAGTCGTATACAACCTGCAATTTCACTCGAACACAACAACCACCACCATCGATCTCCACTTTTGTTTGACCTGCAATTTAGTCATGTATCATCTTCAGATCGATCTCACTAAAAATTGATAGGGGGCTTTTACTTATCGATATCTATATAATCTACCTGCAAGTTTGATTTGATTATTATCGAATATTGATCCTCCTTTGTACACCTACGGCCGCAAATTGTTCTTCGAGTGTTCTATTATCATTTCTTAACGAACCAGGTAATTAAACCATCTCACATACTCGGTTTTGCATAAAGAATCAAAGCCCTAAGTTGGTTTTCACAAACAACAACAGTTTGATCTTCAATTTGATCAATGATGATTCTAGGGTTCTTAGGGAAATTTGGGGATTTCCTTTGTTATGTTTTTAAACTTTTGAAACCAACTTATCTCGCTACTGAGGCCTTTGGTTCAATGGTTACGGTGTTGTGCTTTAAACATGAGGTCTCGTATTCGAACCTAGGACCCTCATGTATTTTTTTAAGGCTTTTAGCCTAAAATCTTGGTTTGGAAAAATTCTTAAAAAATATAAAAATATGTTTATAAACTCTAATAAATTTTGTGGCCACCGAATAAATTTCTAAAATTATTTAATTACTATTCTGTTTATTTGATTATTTATTTATTTTTAAAATGTAAATAACTAACTAAATTTTAATAGAATAATTCTTTAAAAACAAAGGTTATTCTTGGTTTAATCCTATGGAATTCAATAATATACTTTTAGATAGACTTGACATATTGTTTAAACTTACCAATCATTTATTTATTCAAAATGATATATTTAAATTATTTTTCTTATAAATTAGACTTTAAATATCGTTGTAATTCACTAAATTCGTATTTATTTAAATAATGAGCATATATCATTGGGTAAAATGAGGGTTATTTCAAATGTTATAAAGGCTACCGAACCTTGAAATTTTATACTAAAATGCTTACTTCGTATGTTTCTTTTCTTTTATCACTTAATGTAATTAATAAAAATATATATTACCACGTTTCATCCAAAACCCTAATTCTTGCTAATTCGTTAAGATTAGTTATAAACTCAAACCTTATAATTATATATTTTAGGTGCATTGTGAAGCATTACATTGGATCGTTGCTTATTATATTTCTTAATAATTGTCAACTTTATATTTATTGATCAAGTGAGTATTTCTATACCCCTTTTTCATATTTTCACACTTTGGGGTGAAACATGTTACTTTATAACCTTTGCACTTGTAAACGTTTGATTCTTGTAAACATATGGCATTTCACTTGTGTGTTGTGGTTAGTTGAACCTTGTAGCTACCATGTAATGTCGAATACATGTACAATCATTAACTATTGCTAGCCTAGCGAAGTCATAGATCTATGGGCCAGACAAGCCTGCTTGGTTGATCCAAGTACACTTAGCTAATCGTATATACTTTTAAACGTTTGAGACTTGTAAAACTTTGTTGAGGTTTGATTGTGCATTCTGTCTTACATCCCTAGTTTACTTTGTTCTCTAACTCACAACATGAATTGCCATCTTTTATATACTTATGTATTGCAAACTATGGAAATCTCACCAACTTTATTGTTGACCTTTTATTTTTAACATGTTTCAGGAAATTCTCAAGCTTGATCGCCATTTTTGAAGTTGTTCACACCTAGGAATGGATCTAGTTAACTTAACGAATGAGCTTGTTATATTTTTATATATTGTGTTTTTATTTGAGACTTATGCTTGTAATGTACCTTTCAAACTTATGAATAATATATTTGGATTTAATAATAGCGTTATGTGGCTGTGAACGATCTTAACTCTCACTCCTCGACGTTTTCGCCGTTAAGGCTGGGGTGTGAAATCTCAATTCAACATGAGTAAAGTATACTAAAGTTTGTATATTGCTAGCATGTAAAGCCGATAATCAAACCAAAGTTTCCACTAGCGTAATCTTAGCATTAAAAATGACCAAGATCGTAAATATTGAATAACTTAACATAGACCCATCATAATAGGGCGGATGTGCTAGTTCTATAGCGCTATACATGTTAAGGGAGGTTTAGATTGCTTGCAAGATAATGTATTCTAGAATGTATTCACAAATAGTATAATAAGTAAGCATGTTTGTATGAATTGAGTTTTAGAATGATTTTGATTGAATGAATAACTGAGTGTATTTGATAATTGATACATGTTGCAACCCAATAGTGTTAAAACAAAATGGTGAAGTATGACTCACGGTTTGGCGATTAGAATCCACAAGAATAGATGATTGAGTTTAATGATTCACCAAAGTCACCCTAAAAGGTAAATGAAAATGTGTAAGTTTAGGATTCAAAGTTTAAGATTTTAGCAATTGGGAAGTATACAAAAATTACAAATACGAGAGTATATAAAAGTATATACTACTTAGACACTTATTTGCACACCATGTATTGTGTGTGTTATTTATGAGTTTTAGTCACTCATTGGAAGTCCAAAATAAGGAATCATAAGATTAGTATAATGTCTACCTTAACACATAACATTCAATCATGGTTGATTGATATTATGGTTTGGTTTTGACTAAGTATTATGTAGGTTTAAATATAAGTCATGCATTAGAGGTAGGGTAATCCACAAACCTCAAGTGTTATATTCATATAGGTCATGTATTAGAGGTAGGGATATCCACAAACCTCAAGATTGTCACCATTGCACAAAATCTCCACATAAGGGTGATTCGGATGGTCATGAGTATATAAATGAAAATACTAAGGTAAAGACTAGTTTGACTAAGTGTTCAAGTGGGATATGGTGGATAAATTAGTTGTAGAACCAAGGTTCAACATCACCATTTCATACCATAACACAAGCCTTTCAACATTGGTTGGAGGCTCGGTTTGGTTTCATCCACTTCTTGATTTGTAGATCACTTAGTGTTTTGTAAAGATGAAAGAATGGAGTGTAAAAGACTTAGAATTTCAGAAATATAACTTCAACACAAGCCTTCCAACATCAAAGTTGTTGATGACTTGTTTAGTATGTAAAAGGTTTAAAAATAAAACAAAAAAAACATGTATGAAAGAATCAAGTATAATATTTCCAACTTGGATCTCAAAATGGAGGTTACCATACTTGTGTCACCTTGGTGACTAAGTGGTTATGTCCTATAGGTTATTTCAAGTGATAGAGAAAATGAAGAAGAAAGTAAGAAAGAAAGTATAAATATATAAATAAATAAATTAATTAATTAAAACTCACAAGTTGTTATTGAATATTTTTTTGCTAAAAAGATGAAGTTCTTAGATGGATTGAGAGAGTTTAGAGTGATGAAAGTGATTACAGAGCGATTTGAGTTAGTATTTATAGATAGAAACTATGGTTGGACATTAATGAAAGTAGTTGGGGAGATGAGTGGAAGTAAATTCAATAGTTTCAAATTTAACCCTTCATGTTATTTATCAATTTGCATCATAAACTAATGATTAAATATATTTTGGGTATTTTAACATATGAACCATAAAAGAAACCTTATAAATAATTATCCAAAAAATAAGTCTCGATAAATTGCTTGGTTTTGCATTAAAATGCGTATTCGTAATTGTTTAATTGTTTAATTGTTAAACAAGCATATAATGAACAAGAATAATATAAAATAAATATTTCCACTATGATCAAGTCTTGACATTACAAGTATTAAAGAAAGAGGAGGATTACAATAAAAAAATAAATGAAAACCACGGAACGTTATAGCTCTCCCTCCCGCTAGCGCCCTCCAGCCGGCGATCCCCAGGCCTGCGCTTTCCCTTCTCAGGTCGTTCTGATTCATCCTGAGGTTCAGAAGAGGATGCAGGCTTCTTCTTCTTCTTAGACTTTGGTTTAGAAGCCATCCTATTCTTTCTCTTTCCAAATTTTAACTGAGAAGACTGGCCTGCAGCACCAGATTGATCTTCACTGTCTCTCTCAGTTGGGACTTCCTCTCTCTCAGGCTCAGAAGGAGAGGGAGGTTGACCCTGCTGTGGATCAGAAGATGAAGCTTGCTGAGCATTAGCAGGAGGTCCGGATTGTGTGTGTCTGTTTGTTCAACCTTAACCTCCACTTCAGGTGGGGCCTGACTTGGAGTGGAGTGTAAGTCAGTGAGCACTCCACTTTTGATCTTCTGCTTGATTACCCTGATATGCTCATCCATAGTGGATAGAGACATGGGTCCAAGTCTCCTTCCGGAGAATCCATACAGCTTCAAGAAGCTCATCATCCTCTGCCTATCAGCAGACTTCTTCATGCTCTTTTGGATGATGGCTCTTGACTTTGCAGCTTCTTTCCTCATCTTCCTCTTGTTGTCTTTCTTTCCTTGACTAGCTCAAGCTCAAGTTGTTTTAGATACTCAAACTCAACATAGTCATGAGGTAAGGGAAGGAGTGCATCTGCCTGATAGAGGCCTGTGGCACTCAGGTAGTTGATCATCTTGATTCTGTCTTCTCCTTATCTACCTGAGGTTCTTGTTGAACCACATCCTCTTGTTCAGGGCTTTCTTGAACTGGTGAGAGAGTAGGCATACCTCTGTACAGTCTTTTTCTTTTTCTTTCTTCTTTGATCTGTACTAGGAGTTCTGCATCTTCTGCCTCCTTCTTCTCTCTTGACCTTTCCAGATCAACCAGCTCATTCAATTCATCTAAGGGGAGACAAATGATATTATCTATGTCATAGTTCCTAGTCTGCAGATAGTTAATCCTGACTGCCCTTAACTCATCATTCTGAGTATCTGGTCTGGGGGCAGCCCTGATTGCAGACTCCATGAGTCTTGGAGACTCAGTAGAGGAACCTTCTCCCCTTAGCCTCCTTTTCCTCTCTCTCTCTCTCTCCTCCTCAATCTCCTCAGATGTCATTTTTCTTTTCCCTTTGTCACTCACAGACCTTTGTGACTCAGGGTGGAGAGAGCTTTGGCCTTCATTACTCATTGCAGCATTTGAGCTCAGGCCAGAGAGAGGTTGAGAAGCACCTTCACCAGCAGGTGTCTCAGAAGGAATATGGATCTCTGCAGCAGTTGGAGATGGTGAGATAGGGCTCTCAGGTTCTGTCACTGGGCCTTCAGTCAAGGTTTCCCCTATAAAGCTAATCTTAGGGTCTGCCTCAACATCCAGTTGACTGATGACATTGCCTGATGCCTTAGTCTCCTTCTTAGGCTGAACTCTGCAATGATCCTGTCTTGGATTCTTCTAGCCATTCTGTCAGCTTGTCTTGATTGGCTTGGGTTGACAAGTGGCATGTTGACTAGATCCAGACCTTCATAGTAGTTCAAGGTTTGAAAATTAAAAACTTCTTGCTGTCCTTGAACTCTTATGATGATGAGAGCCTTCCAGTGGTTGTCATACCTCTATCCAATGATGTGATTAAAGGATGATGAAGGTGACATGGCTCTTGGTATCCCATCCTCAAATAGACTCTGTATGAAGGAGTCTATGTAGTCCACATCAATGTGATCTAGAGGAGGTTGCTGAGAATGCATAGTTGCAAGTGAGGATGGTGAGTCCTCAATGTCCATTCTCTCAGAGGAACTCCCAGGTCAGTGGCTGTAACGACTTTCTCCCCCTTTTTGGTAGCATCACCCACTTGCATAGGTGAGCTGGAGGATAGATCAATCACATCCACAGGTTCTTGTGTTCCTGGTTGAGCTCTCCTTAAGGGTCTCCCAACTAGTTTTTCCTTAAGATATGAAATCTCAAGTTGCTGATCATTGATCCTATGTTTAAGGTAGTCACCTGAGATTCAAGGTGACTGACCTTTGAGACTAAATAGGTGCATGTTTTGGATAGTTGTTGCACCTTTAGTCTCAGATCCCCCTCATCTTCATCAGAAGAATCATTGGGGGTGGAGAAGATTGGACCAGAGTCTTTTCTCTCATGACCAGTTCTAGTTCTTGGCTACGATTTCCTCTGCTTACTGGCATCTTAGTTGAGATGTCAGCAGGCTGAGTTGCCATGGTTGAGGTCTTAATGATGTAATCACTTGCAGAAGTGAGAGCCTCTTCCATATGGACATCCTGACAAGTTCAGAAGTGTCCACCTCAGTTGTAGGTGACTGATGTGGGATAGATGTAGGAGACTCAGGAGTATTCATCTCTCTTGGAGTAGGGGAAAAGAAGAGAGACTCATATACTCACTGAAACCTAGATCTTCATCAGTGTAGAAGTCAAGGTTGGGAATTGGTTGGTTGAGATCTATAGGTTGGGGATGGTAACTGTCCCCTGAAGGTTGATCACTGAGTGTTGAGACTCAGAGTGATGGCTTAGAGCAGTAGGGCTAATGAGCTTATCAGGCTGAGCATGAGGAACCTCAGCATTGATTCTAGAAAAGATGGGAGTGGTCTGCTCCTCAGGAGAAATGGGAGCTCCAGTATCCACTTCTTCTAGTATTGGGAGTATATGGGGGCCTCCTCAGACTGAATAGTTTGAGCAGGGGTTCGTTTGGATTTTCTTTGGTAGGTGATGGATATTTGAGGCTGTGTAGGTGGTGAAACAGCAGGTGTGGGTTCAACACTAGCTTGTGCTGCTAGGTTGTCACCTGAGCAATGAGCTCTAACATTTTTGGGACTAGGGCTGTTTCTACCCCAGAGAATCCAAAAGTGGACTTTCTCAATGTTTTAAAGATGCCGGGCTTCATCTGTCCCAATTTAAGAGTGTTACTGTTTCCTTAACTGTGAGCCCAGTTCACAGTTAAGAATGTACTGGACATATCTAGGAAACATGTAGTACTCTAAGCAGTCTAAATTAGCAAGCAAATTGTATAAACAAATTGAGAGTACTGAATTGACCCCTTGAACCATTCCATGGACTATGAAGGAGAGATCTTCAGGAATCTGGTCCATCCACCTGCTTGTTTGATAAGTGTGAATGACCACATGAGCAGGAATCTCCATTTGGATGAGACCTTCCCTTTCCTGAAGGTCTTTAC
This sequence comes from Flaveria trinervia, assembly GCA_025506515.1. Classification (NCBI taxonomy): domain Eukaryota; kingdom Viridiplantae; phylum Streptophyta; class Magnoliopsida; order Asterales; family Asteraceae; genus Flaveria; species Flaveria trinervia. The sequence goes on along the minus strand of CM046450.1, from coordinate 24,974,611 downwards.
AGAGAAATCTCCCTCGTAGCCCATCTGCTCAAAGAAAGATTTACAGCTTCCTTTGGAAGAACATCTCACTTCTTCATCATCCAGCTGAAGATGTCGGTTGATGATGGCCGGAGTGATGAAGATTGTTTCCCTGCACTGTGGCAGGACAGTGCCTTCTCCCCGTCCATAATGACCTCTTGGCAGGTCTTCCAGAATTCAAGCAACTGATCCTCATAGAGGGGAGGATCAATGGTTAGGGAGGTGAAGTAATAGGACAGAGACAAGAAATGGCAAACCTCTGAGAAATGAGGATCTTTCTCAGCATAACAGAGCAACTTGATTGGGTTGTTTGTGTAGCTGCATGGTAAAGTTGGGATCATTCTGTGAGCAAGGTTAGCCATTGTGAGGTAGCTTAAGAACAAAGAAAGAAGAAAGAAAGAAATTTCAGAGAGAAAATTTTGGGTTAGGTTTGGAGGAAGAGCGGATGATAGAAAAGGGGGAACCGTGGGTTCATATGAGAGAGAGGGATTCAGATAAAGTTTAATGAAAGAGGATAAACTTTGAAATCCGGAGTCGGTCCCACCTCTGAAAAAGTAGTTTACTTTTTGCTCAAAAGTAGTTTTCTTGGAAATCAACAAGCTTCCGAAGGTAATCATCTTCGAAGTTTAATGAAAATCTTCCGAAGCTAAAATGACTTCGGAAGAATTTCCTGAGAGTATTTGATGATTTTGCTTCGGAAGGAAAAATAAGACTGAGTGCTTTGTATAGAGATCAACAAAGCTTCCGAGAGTTATTATTGCTTCGGAAGGAAAAGGTCCTTGAAAATAAGTAAGTGTCTAAGATAACTATTTAAGCTCGGAAGATAAAATGAAATTCTTCCGAAGGTAAATTTCTTAGACGTAAATATTTTGAAGGTGTGATTTTCTTCCGAAGTTAAAAGTATAACTTCGAAGTATAAAATCATCAATTAATCTAAGGAAAGTTCTTCCAATCCAAGAGAAAAACATGAGCTTATGAAGATGATAGACTAAAACTTAGAACACACATGTTTTAAGAAATAATAAGAATTAGTTTTAAGAAAATTTACTCGAGGTTGATCATCCAATAGCTGATATTAGATATTTAAATCTTTGTTCATCAAAGCCTTTGTAAACAAATCAACATATTGTTCATCTGTGGTGAACCTTGACTAGTTTAATTAATCCCTTTTCATAATTATCTTATTAGATGATACCTGATATTGATGTGCTTTGTCTTTGAGTGCTGCACAGGGTCTCTGTAATTGAGATAGCATTGTTGTTGTCTATGTGGATTGGAGTCTCCTTGAAATTTAACCCATAGTCTAGCATTTGATTCTGAATCCAAAGCACCTGAGCACAGCAGCTACGGCGGCAGCAATGTATTCAGCTTCAGCAGTTGATGCAGAGACAAGGATTGTTTTTGCATTGCCATGAGACAACCCTTCCACCAAGAAATTGACATCCCCAGATGTAGACTTCGCAGTCATATGCAACCACCATAATCACTATCTGTATAAGCATACAGATTGAAGTCAGAATTTTGGGATACCATAGACCAAGTGTTGATGCACCTTTTAGGTATTAGAATCCTTTTGACAGTGATAAGATGAGACATCTTAGGGTTGGCTTGATATCTTGCACAGATGCATGTAGCAAACATGATACCAGGCCTACTAGCAGTAAGATACATAAGAGACCCAATCATAGCCCTGTATAAGTGTTCATCTACACACTCCCTTCAAGATCAGGACCAAGGGAGTGATTTCTGGCTAGGTGGGTCTTTGCAATCTTACAGTCAGTATTGAACTTTTGAGTATGTCTTGAACATACTTTGACTGACTTATGAAGATGATATCTTCAACTTGCCTCACTTGAATTCCAGAAAGAAATTGAGTTCCCCATGCACTCATTCAAATCCGTCTTTCATCAGCTTCTCAAAGTCTTTGCAGAGCTTTGGATTAGTTGAACAAAGATGATGTCATCCACTATACTTGAACTAGCAATATGTCTTTCCCTTGTCCTTGATGAAGAGAGTTCAATCTATAGTACCTCTCCTGTATCCATGTTTACAGAGATACTCAGATAGTGTCTCATACCACTTCCTGGGTGCCTGATGCAGCCCATAGAGAGCTTTGTCAAGCTTGCAGACATAATCAGGATGATCAAGATCTACAAAACCAGGTGGCTGTTGACATAAACCTCTTCATCTATCACTCCATATAAAGAAGGCACATTTCACATCAAGTTGAAAGACCTTGAAGTTCTTGGATGCAGCAAATGCCAGGAATATCCTAACAGCTTCTAATCTGCCACGGAGCAAAGACATCAGTGTAGTCGACCCTTCTTCTTGGGTGTATCCTTGAACAACCAGTCTAGCTTTGTTTTTGATGATAATGCCTCTATCATCCTTCTTGTTCCTAACACCATTGGAGCCTCCTCAACTTTCTTTGGCTCTATCTGGGATAAAAAACAAGAGTGAAGACAAACATTTGCTTCATGGGTTTGTCCTCTTGTCTTTACCCCGGAGACAACATTTCCAATGATGTTTGTGGTAGGATGAGACTTGTGGATCCTAAGCTGAGGAATCACAGCAAGTTGTTGAGAAAGATCTAAATTTGAAAAATTTAGATCTGGCATAGATGTTTCTCCCACCACATCAGCACATTTTTCAAGTGAAACTTGATCCAAGCAGTGTGTGACATCATTGATGTTCTCATCTATGGTGTGGTTAGTGACATCAAGAAATCCTCAGTCACTATCACCATCACCATTGTTGTCTTCCACAGTGAGGTGTTCTTATCTGGTTGTAGAGCCTCTGAGCTAGAATTTAAAGGCATACCAATGTATCAGCTAAAATTGTCATTGTGTGCTGTGATAGAAACCTCATTTGCAGAAGTAGTTCCAACTGGAGCTGAAGATGTTGACTTGAAGGTCTTCCTAGCTTAAATCTTGGGTCAGGATCACCTGTATTTAAATATTTTGCAGATCCTGAAACATTCTCCAAGATTTATTAAAACAGTTGGTAACTAAATCGAGATCAAAAGCCAATCTGGAACAGAACCAACAACACATGGTGTGTGTTCATTGAAGGTCACATTGGCTGACTCCTCAACTATTCTAGTTCTAAGATTGTACACTCTAAGCCTTAGCTTGGGAAGAGTATACCAATAAAGTGTCCATCATCTGATTCTCAGCAAACTTGACAATTTGATCTTTGGTATTCAAAATGGTGCAAGGACATCCAAATGACCTGAGAAAACCAATGAAAGGTTTTCTCTTATGCCAAAGTTCATAAGGAGTCTTCCCATGAGTCTTAACTACTAAAACTCTGTTATGCACATAGCAGGCAGTGTTGACTGCCTCTGCCCAGAAGGTGATGGGCAGTTTAGAGTAAGACAGCATGTTTCTTGCAGCTTCAATCAGTGTCTGTTTTCCTCTCAGCAACACCATTTGCTGAGGAGTCCTGGGAGCACTAAATTGCCTTGCAATACCCTTATCATCACAAAATGTATCAAGGGTTGATTCTTGAATTGGTCCTGATCACATCTTATGATTTTGACCTTGTGATTAGACTGATCTCAATCTTTAAGATGAAATTCTTCAGAATCTCAGGAGTCTATCTTAGTTCTAAGGAAAAAGACCCAAGTGAATCTTGTAAAATCATCTGTGATCACTAGACAGTATGAGGTCCTTCCTAAACTCATTACAGGGGTGGGGCCAAAGAGATCCATATGTAAGAAGTGTAAGGGTGTAGTGATGGAGTTCATTTCCTTAGGCTTATGAGATACCTTATATTGCTTCCCTTTCAGGCATGCAACATAGTAATCATCACTTGTAAACTTTCTTTGGCATTCCAGTTACCAGATCATGCTAATCAATTTATTCATGTTCTTAAAGTTTACATGGCACATTCTTTATGCCATAGGAAAGATTCATCACTATTGGCTTTAGATAGAAAGCATGAAACTTCTCCGGAGGGAGAGGTTTCTTGCAAGTCCATCTTGTACAGTTTCCTTTCTGGGGGCTCTAAGCAGGATATGCTCATGAGGAATGACCCACCAGGCTTAAGAACAATGCACTCATGCTCAGTAAAGAGCATGTTATGACTCTGATCACAAAATGAGATACACTCAGAAGATTGTATCCAAGCTCTTTAACAAAGTTTACCTTTTCAATACTGAGCTTACCATTTGTGACCTTGCCTCTTCCTGAAATGTAACCACCTTCATCTCCTCCAAAGGCACAGGTCCTCCATCAATCCTAAAAGTTTTGGAGTAGTGACCTATTACCAGTCATGTGCCTGGAGCAGCCACTGTCTATGATCCAAACATTTCTGTTTGTCTTCAGCTGTCCTATACAAAAAGAGAATGATTAGTTACATCTGGAAAACCAATCCTGCTTGTCTTGGGCTTAATTACAGAAGGTAATTCAACAATGATAGATCCTATGGTTGTACTAAGAGGATCTTGAGCTGTTGTAGATGGAGAAATCTCAGTCATTCGGTCTTTCTTAGACATCCACACCACCTTTGGAGTCTTGGACTTGACCTTCAAAACTTCGGAAGCTTGTGGAACTTCGGAAGTTTTGATGATGATAGTTGGAAGATTCTGCAGACACGCAGCAGATTTCAGTGCTTCGGAAGAATTCCTTTCTTCCGAGACCAATATTTCTTCGAAGGTAATTTTCCATTTCTTTCTTTTTAGATTTGAGACTTCCGAAGGAAACTGGTTTTCCTTCTGAAGCCTGAATCTTCTTGGAACTCTTTGAAGCCTTGTTTTGGCCATGTGAACAGTACCTTTGGATTGAAGGGACAATCCTTTGCAATGTGAGTAGTGCTGTCACACATACACAATTCATCTTCTTCTTCACAAGAGCCTTTTCATGAGAATAAGACTGTTTTGGTAACATCCCTTCTCCACCTTCATCTTTACAGATGCTGAGACAGTCCTCTTGGGCTGAGGACTGTGCTTGGAGTTTGATGGTTCAGGTTGTGTAGCAGTGGTACACTGTAAATCAGTCTTCTTCTTGCTACTGAGATGAGTTGAACAAGAACCAAACTCTTAGCAGAAGAGTTTGGTTGATGTCTTCAGTCCCTACCACTTTAAACCCTGCAGAAATAAAAACTTGTTTCTGCTTAGAGTCAAAAGCAGCCTTGATCTCCCGAGCCTTCCTTGCCTTTCTTTTGCTTTTTCTGATCAAGTTCTTTCTCATGGAATTGGTCATCACAGTCTTCACTTTCTCCTAAGAAGGATAGTGGCCCTTCTTGGAATCCTCCTCTTCACTCTTAGTATAAGGATTCTTCACTATCTCTTCTTCATCATCCTCACTCATAGGATATATGAGAGGAAGCTCATCTTCACAAGTTCCACACCTAGGGGGTCTTATAGACAAGTTTGTGCGTGGAGAAGCTATCTCATTTGATCCCAGTCCCTGTCTGTTTTGATAGCACACTTTGTTGTGCAGGGATGAGGATATCATGTTCTTAAAGGTCTCTTCTTCAAGAACATTTTTTTCTGCCCTGGCTTTGCTGATCACAAGCTCAGCCTGGCACTCAGTTAGCTTGGTTATGAGATCTTGAATTTGAGTTCTAAAATCTGTGTGTTCATGTTTTAGAACTGAAATGGTTTTCTCTAAGTCCTCTATTTCAGCTTATAATCATTTTCAGATTTCTAAAATCAGATTTTAAAATATTTAAGGACTCAATATCAGATCTAATTCCAAGTTATAGGACCTGTACCTATTAACTTTAGCAATGCATTCAGGAGTACAGAGATGTTCCAAACCTGGCTTCATCATGATCTGCCATCAGTGGTTGTTGGAGAAGCATCTTCCACCTGAAAGCTCCAGTCAAAGCCTCCTTCTTTAACAGCAACAGTAGCTTGCTGCTTTGACTTCTTATTATGAAGAGCTTTGTCAGTGTAGTTGGTCTGGATTGTGTTTGGCCACTATTGGTTCTAGGTGTCTTACACTCCCTGGCAAGTGGCCCATCAGTTACAGTTGTAACACTTGACTTTGCCTTTGTCCAGTCCAAACTTTCCACCGGTTGCATTGCTTGGAAACTTTCTTCCAGTCCTCTTGTAGAACTTCTTGGCTTTGTGAGTGAGAAGAGCCATCTGTTGGACTATTTCCATGTACTCCAGATCATCTGGATGGGTACAGCCCAAGTCTTCAAGAGTGAAAAGAGAGTTGCCACTGCTTTCATCAGAAGACACAAATGCTTGACAAGAGCTTGTCTCTTGGAATGGGCTTCCTTGAGTGTAGTTCTCCCTTGGTGTCTCTGGGAAGGTGATGAAAGGACCCTTGGGTGAGTTGTCAGGGTAGCATATAAGATGATGTTTGAGTTCTATGCTATCCCTTTCAACCACATGTAGGGCTGAACCCATTTGATTGTTGGAGTTGCCAGATGAACCCTGCATGTTCATTTCCATCTGGTAGCCACTGAGAATCCCATATAACTGTCAAAGTGAGAGTTTTGAGATTTTCAGTTCTCTTGATCACCACACAGTAGTGTGTCCATTGCCTAGGAAGTGAGGACATGAACTTCCTTACAATGTCTCTATTCTCAAGAGCAACTCCTCCATCCACTAGGGTATCCACAATCTCAACATACCTGAAGTATTGTTGAGTCATGGTCTCACCTATTTTAAAGGTGAAGTTTTCAAACTGCTGCTTCAGGAGATCCTTCTTGTTCTCCTTGGCTTCAGAAGAACCCTCATACATCAGTTTCAGTGCATCTCACAGCTGTTTAGCTGTTTTGCACTACTTAAAACCTCTGTATACAGAGTTTGGAAGGGCAGTTTGAAGAGCTGTCATGGCTTTCTTGTCTATCTCTACTCTCTTCCTATCTTCATCAGAGTAGTTAGCCACATCCTTGGGGATCATACCAGCACCAGTAGCAGAGGGTGTGCTGGGTATGAAAGGTACATTCTCAATAGACTCCCACATTCTTGAATCGAGAGACCTGATGAAACGTTCCATTCTTAAACACCAGGTGTCAAACTCATTAAGAGTGATCAGTGGGGACTTGTTCATGGTTCCAGTTTCCATATTGGTTTTGGAAATGGCTGCCATTTGAAAAGTTTGGTATTTGTGTGTGTGAGGGATCTTAAGATGGTGAGATCTTATATCAAGAGCCTGAATGCTCTGATACCAAATGCAGGATCGTTGAAGGGTGTAAGTTACAACACAACAACACAAAAAGGAGATTGACCAAACTTTAACTAAGTAGTAAACTGGATTAACCAAGATAAGACACTAAGAACACAAGTAATGAAAGAGACAAAACACAAAGAACACAAGTATATGGTTTTCAAGAATGCAGTATATTGCTTTCTCTATGTTCTATTACAATGTTACAAAGCATAAATAAAAGTACAAGAACATGAGATACTTATACTACATCCTACAGCTGGCTATACTTTGAAAGCCAGCTGGATACAATTGATTAAACACAAACAAAATCAATTGTAGAGTCAAAAGGCAGATTGTCTTTTGACTTGTGACTATGACATGCCATAGCTCACATCCTTTTCAATTACAAAAAGGATAAAGTACATAAAGTAGAAAGAATACAGACTCAAGACCTCAATGTACAGTTACCAAAAGCATGGACCTTTCACCAAACCATGTTAGTTGATGACTTGCAGAGTTGCAGCAGAAAGATGTCCAGCTTTATGGAACAGTACATCAGATAAAGCATATGTTAAAAGTCTTCGGAAGAAATCTGTCTTCATGAACTTGAAGCTTCGGAAGACTTTGTCTCTGAGGCTTCGGAAGACTTCATCTTTGGCTTCGGAAGATGTTGGTCTTGGCTTCGGAAGATGTTGGTCTTGGCTTCGGAAGATTTCACACTTAGAGTATTTCTGTTGCACATGTGAAACTTCCAAAGCATTTCACTTCAATGCACTTGTGCAGCATACAGGAGAGACTAAAGATGTTTAGGTTGCATCAGCCTCTTCATTAATCTCTACAAGTATGTAAAAGGTTTAAAAATAAAACAAAAAAAACATGTATGAAAGAATCAAGTATAATATTTCCAACTTGGATCTCAAAATGGAATTACCATACTTGTGTCACCTTGGTGACTAAGTGGTTATGTCCTAGAGGTTATTCCAAGTGGTAGAGAAAATGAAGAAGAAAGTAAGAAAGAAAGTATAAATATATAAATAAATAAATAAATTAATTAATTAAAACTCACAAGTTGTTATTAAATATTTTTTTTGCTAAAAAGATGAAGTTCTTAGATGGATTGAGAGAGTTTAGAGTGATGAAAGTGATTACAGAGCGATTTGAGTTAGTATTTATAGATAGAAACTATGGTTGGACATTAATGAAAGTAGTTGGGGAGATGAGTGGAAGTAAATTCAATAGTTTCAAATTTAACCCTTCATGTTATTTATCAATTTGCATCATAAACTAATGATTAAATATATTTTGGGTATTTTAACATATGAACCATAAAAGAAACCTTATAAATAATTATCCAAAAAAATAAGTCTCGATAAATTGCTTGGTTTTGCATTAAAATGCGTATTCGTAATTGTTTAATTGTTAAACAAGCATATAATGAACAAGAATAATATAAAATAAATATTTCCACTATGATCAAGTCTTGACATTACAAGGATTAAAGAAAGAGGAGGATTACAATAAAAAAAATAAATGAAAACCACGGAACGTTATAGCTCTCCCTCCCGCTGGCGCCCTCCAGCCGGCAATCCCCAGGCCTGCGCTTTCCCTTCTCGATCTTTCAACGGGCAAATGGCAATAACATCTGTTCCCAACTCATGGTTTCAATTGCACTTTGATTAGGGTTCTTGATTTGGTCACTTGTTTACTACCAGAGGTATGTTTGATTAACTTTAATTAGATGAATTGGTAATCAAAACCCATTGACTTTAACATTTAGAATTGTTATTGTTCACTTTGATTTTTAGAATAGTCATTTGGTTCTAAAAAATGCTCTTAAAACTTTTGAGATGTTTGGATGTGCATTTATGAATGGTTTGATGGTAAAAAAGTCGGCTGGGGTTGATGGTAGATTTGAGGGCTTTTAGGGTGGCGATGTCGAAGAAGACGGTGGTGGTGGTTATGGTGGTGGTGGTGGTGGAGAGAAGGAGGAGGGAGATGATGATGGTGGATGAACTTGACATTTTAATTACAGACTATTTTTATAGTCTGCAGATGTTAAAAAACAAATATTTTTTTTTCTTGCAGACTGTAGACGTTTGGTCCACCTATTCTCCTGCAAATGTCTGTTGATGTGGTCCACAGATTACAGATATTTTCCTGCAGAAAAAACAAGCAACACCTAAGTCAATGTTTTCTAATCCATTTATCATTGCAAATGAATTTCAGTAACTGAAAGTATTTAAACATTGATGATTTTATTTTTCTTATTTTCCAATACGTGTAATACACGAGCTTCATACTAAAGCTTTTAAAAAGATAATAAAAATGTTATTTAGTAAAATTTACCCGGAAAAAACGCAAAAGTTTGTTGGAAAAAGACAAATACGATACAATGCGTCTTTATTACCAGATTAAAAATAACGCTACCTTTCTTTCCATTAATACGTGTGAAACAAACTCTGCATATCATCTCTCAATCATACAGTTCCTCAAGTTTAACTAAAATCGTGTTCGTTCTTTTCTTTCAACAGTCTCATAGAACCTTAACTTGGTGATAAGATTTAGACAAGAATATGAACATTTCAATTCTCATACCCAGAGGTTTTGTCATGATAAAAACTACTATGGTTGGATTACCGAGAGTGATTAGGACGATTGGTCCAACACAATACTTGTTAATATGGAGAGCAGTCGCATGTAGATCAACATATAACGGTGGAGTGCTTTATGGTAAGTACATAATTTATACTACATATGGTTTATTTGATTTTCAAATTGGTACTCTCATCTTGCAGTTTCAAAATCCCCTACATAAATTTCTCAAAATCACTAACTCTTTTCATCCAAACAACAGATACACCTCAAGAATATTATATGTTAATTATTTTAGTCTACACAAAAAATTTAACACATCTTAACTTTATTGATAAAGTAAATTGAAATTGTTAATCACAAAAACTAAAAAATCTAGAAAAAGCTTGCATATATCTTTTTGAAAAAAAGTTACTATACAAGATCTAGTTTGCGTATAATGTGTATAAAGTGATCTAAGGCGTTGATCATGTCATTGTATGGCTCGTATTATTTGTGTGATTATTCTACCATACTTACGTGATAATTCTACATCTTATGCTTGATAATTTAATTAACATAGTGCACACTTCGTACGCAAAGATTTTTTGTGTATCCCAACTTTTCTTTACTTTTATAATTATTATAAAATGAACTTTTTTCCTTCGATAAATACATATTATATTTTCAATCATTATAACAAGATGTGTTTTAGGCCGTATTTATTTTATTCATAAGATGATGGCCATGGACTAATGATAATATTAATGTTTTTCATGATATGAATGCGGTTATTCATTCCAGTTTTCTTACTTCATAATTAACTTTTGTTGATAAATAATATAATAGTTTAAAATCGTTTTTATTTATCCAGATATCAATTCAATGTACAACATAAAGACAGTAAATGCCATTATAGAAAGACCCGAAAGTATGTAAGTACAAAGCTATCACGATACGACTCATGTCACTGGGGAGAAAATGCGTTATTATTACACACAAGGCTAAATAATGATGCTATATATATAACTAGCTACCACATAGTTAAGCAATTTATATGTGATTACACACCTTATATGATAATCACACAATCTATGTTTATATTACGCACAATAACTACACAGCCTATACACACAACACATCAACATTTATAAGATTTTTAGAAAAATATAGCAAGATTATAATTAGATTAAATAGAATAAAATTCTCAATTTTATCATATCTTTTTTAAAAAAAAGATAGGTTGTAAAAAAATTATGAAATGGATTTTTTTTCAAACAACTGTTCCATTTAAAAGATCCATATCCTTTCTTGCGTAATAATCGTTTATATTAAGCGTGATAATTCCCTTTTGTATATATCATTAACATTTTCATATAATAATAATATATGATGTAACGTAAACTACTTAACTATATCCAACTTTTTTATTACAATGATAATGATAATTACGATATTTAAAATTTAACTATATGAATAATAATAATATTAAAACTTGAGAAGAAAAATATATACAAACTTAATTTATTATATCACACATAAGAATGTTCCATAGGTTGGGTATGAGACGCATTTGATCGGCTTTAAACGCGGTGGGTCGGAGAGATTTAAAGATTTACCCACAAAATCAAACCCAAAATCAAAAGCAAAATCAAAACAAAAATCACCAACAAAATCAACCACCATACTTTCTCTCTTTCTCTCTTTCTCTCTCTTCTTCTTCGCAAAAGATCCCCACAAATCGAGAAAGAAGGAGACACAAACAACATCACCCATCATCCCTCCTCTTCTTGATCCCCTAATTTTATGAGACCCCATAATCATCACCCTCGTGTTCCATGATCTCTGCTTGAATCAAGAAGAAATTCAATCGGTGACGACGATTTCAAGTCATCAGGCCGATTATTAATCAGCTATGCTGTCGTTACAGACCGATCTGCGGCAGCAATTGCAGCAGCAGCAATTGCAGCAGCAGCAGCAGCATCAGCTGCTGCAGCAGGCTGCTAGGGTTGCGTATAATAATGGTGATCATCAGCGTGAGTCTTCGTTTGTTTTGTCAACGGAGATTGATCCTTCGTCGTCGAGCGTTAATCTTAAATTCTCGCAAGGGCTTGACGTTCGTGAAGGTTTGATTTTGGTCTGGTCTTTGTGGTGTGGATTGTAGGATGATGCTACTTAGGGTTTTTGTTTTTGTGTGTGTTATGTTATTGATTGTGGGTATCTGGAACTTCGTTTTTAGGGTTTTGAAAATTGGGGATTAAAGTAGTAGCTGAATTTGCGGTCAGTGTTTCGTGTCTGACTTCTGAGACGATCAATCGTAGTTTAATTCTGGTGTTAGTGGATCACAAGTTGTAGTTCTCTTTTGTCCTTATAAACTTTAATTAATTTTAAAATACATATTTTTGGTTCAACAAGTTTTGGGCAATGTGAACCCTTCTGGAGTAAAGGTTCAGAGAACGAGTAAGATTTGATGATCAAGAAGTCAAGATGATTGACCGTGATATGCTAACTTTAAAGGAGTGGTGAGCAAGAGAGCTAAAGGTTTTTTTCTTTTGTCATTTGAGGTTGGGTTTCAACTTTGTGGTGATCCTTTGGCATAAAATGTTAGATCTTTGTAGTTGTTAGGTTGAGATTCCATCCTATCTCTTTGCTTTCACTTTTTGCCTGGGTATTGTTATTTGCCATGCATTCTACTGCTCTTATGTGTGTGTGTGAGGGAAAAAAATAGAAAATCTAAGGGAAAAAGATTATCTGAATATAGTTAGAGTCCTGTTCAATTGCATATTATGAGTATGCAGTCTTTTGTTTCGTACTATTTGTCTTGGAAGCTGAAGATAATGTTTACGTGCTACAGCCGATGAAGATATGCTCATGTCCCTTGCTCATCAGAAATACAAGTCTGGGGACTTTAGACAGGCATTAGATCATAGCAAGGCTGTTTATGACAGAAACCCTATGCGAACAGATAATCTTCTTCTCCTGGGGGCAATATATTATCAGGTTGGTTGAACCTGATTTATGTAGCTTTCTTGCTTTCTTGTTTAATGCATGGTTCTCACAGAAGTTTTGTTTACTGTTATTTTAGTTACATGACTTTGATATGTGCATTGCAAAGAATGAAGAAGCCCTCCGCATTGATCGAAATTTCGCAGAGTGCTATGGGAATATGGCAAATGCATGGAAGGTTAAGATCGTTTCTGAAACATCTGGTGCATTGTTTGTTTGTATATGTTCGAGCAGTATGTAAAGTTTTCGATTCATTTTTTTCCGTTTACACTTTACAGGAGAAGGGGAATATTGATGTTGCAATCCGTTATTACTTGGTTGCAATTGAGGTATGTTGGTTTTTATTGGATGATCATTTTAGGCATCTGGTTTTTAATTTTCATCTCATTTCAGGGTGGGTGGTACTTTTCTTTTCCTCCAGAATTCTAGGCTACATGCTTATAGGGATAGGCAGAAGTTCTCTTAATAGCATAGCCGCATAACAATTTACTAGTATTAAGATTTGACAAATGCATGTCATATTCAAGTCTGCAATTGTATTTTACAAAGACAATAATATGATTTGTGCAAACGTATAGAGAAAAAGCCTTCTTCTTTGCTTATTTCTATAAGTATGATTAATGCAGCTTCGTCCCAATTTTGCGGATGCTTGGTCGAACTTGGGAAGTGCTTACATGCGGAAAGGAAGGCTAACTGAAGCTGCTCAATGCTGTCGCCAGGCTCTTTCATTGAACCCTCGTTTGGTAAGAGTTCTACCAATCTTACTCTTCTGATTTACTGATTGATTCTATTCTAACCATAGGGTTCTTCTGTCTGTTTCTGTAGGTTGATGCTCACAGCAACCTTGGGAACTTGATGAAAGCTCAAGGATTAGTTCAACAAGTAAGAAAGCTTGACCAGCATGTCATCTTGTTATGTTATAGATGTAATTGTATTTAATTTGCTTTGTACATATCATCTTTTGTCATTCACATGTGAGGTTCAGAGATAGTGTGAAGGGGAATTTCCATCAGGATTTTTTTCTTCAAGATTTTCATGGGTCATTTTGAAGCCCCTGCTATATGTTGAGAACTATTTTTTAAACAGGCATACAATTGCTATGTGGAGGCACTTCGAATTCAACCAACTTTTGCCATTGCTTGGTCTAATCTTGCTGGACTTTTCATGGAGTCTGGTGATCTTAACAGGGCACTCCAGTATTATAAGGTATTTATTTTTCTGTTGCTTCTGATGGCTGGTTTGTTAAACTTGTCACTATGTTAAAGATGATCCAATTTCGTTTAGCTGCTTAAAAAGTTTCCTGACTTGTTGACAAATTCATGTTTCAAGTTTGTTTGTTCATCTATCCAGTTTTGGTTTGTTGTCATTGTATGCAAGACTGCAAGTGTATATCATGTATTATTTGGTTAAATTTACTCTCAATGTGGGACTTGCATATTGCAGGAGGCAGTCAAGCTTAAACCAACATTTTCTGATGCCTATTTGAACTTAGGAAATGTATACAAGGTGAAGCTTTTGTTGTTTATCCTCGTATTTCTTAATAGATAAAAAGGCTAGTACAAAAAGTGAATTAAGTAGGTTTACTTTGCACTATATAGGCTTTGGGAATGGCTCCAGAAGCTATTGTATGTTATCAGCATGCTCTTCAGTCTAAACCAGACTATGCCATGGCTTTTGGTGAGTAATACTTGAATACTTTTTCTTCTATGTTCTACATGAATTGAAAGTCATCCTCTGGTACGTTGCCATTTTTCAGGGAATTTAGCTAGTATATATTATGAGCAAGGTAACTTGGAGATGGCAATTAACCATTATAAGCAGGCTATCGCCCGTGATTCTGGATTTTTGGAAGCATATAATAATCTGGTGAGCTTGTTTTTCTTCTATATTTATTATTATGTAAACTGAGCTTCATGTTTTTGTTTCGTTACCTATGTTTCTTACTGTATTATGTTCATTAGGGAAATGCACTTAAGGATGCTGGCAAAGTTGAAGAAGCAATTCATTGCTACCGTGTATGTTTTTTATATTGTTTTTCATTGGTATTATTATACTCTGAAGCTTTTCATTGGCTTATTTGTGACTGGATTTCTTTTTTACAATTTAGCAATGCCTATCTTTGCAACCCAGCCATCCTCAGGCTCTCACTAATCTTGGGAACATTTACATGGAATGGTATGTTTATATATAGGCTGATTTATGATAAAATTAGTTGACAAGCAATAAAAATCCTTCATGAAATAGAATAGCTATATATGTTAAGTAATCTTAAAAAGATGTTTCAATACTCAGGAATATGATGACGGCTGCTGCGCAATGCTACAAGGCAACTTTAACCGTAACAACAGGATTGTCTGCCCCTTTTAACAATCTGGCAATAATATACAAACAACAGGTAAAGAGTCTATGTTTTGTTCTAATAACTTTGCGTGAACAACTGATTTTCCCATCATGCTTTTTGTTATAGCTCGTTAAAGAGTCTATGTTATGTTCTAAATAACCTTTGCATGACAACTGATTAGTGAATATGTGATTTAACATATAGGGCAATTATGCGGATGCTATATCCTGCTACAATGAAGTTCTTCGAATCGATCCACTGGCAGCTGATGGTCTTGTTAATCGTGGAAACACTTACAAGGAGATTGGAAGAGTTAATGAAGCAATTCAAGACTACTCACATGCGATTGTTATACGCCCAAACATGGCTGAAGCTCATGCTAATCTGGCTTCAGCTTATAAAGACAGGTATCTTTTAGATTATTCTGAGTTTTGAGACATTTCAAACAAATTTTAACACCTAGTCTTTTAATTTGTAGTGGACATGTGGAAGCAGCTATTAAAAGCTACAGACAGGCATTGGCCATACGCCCTGATTTTCCTGAAGCAACTTGCAATCTGCTGCATACATTACAGGTATTAGGCTACAACCTCAATCTTTCAACAACTTTTTTTTCATGGATTTCAAAAAGTTGGGTTGCTATATTGGATATAAGCTGGAAGATTGCTGTTGTTTGGATCATAAGATTTTTTTTTCTGTGTTCTTTGGAGAAAGTTGACTGTGTTCGTTTCTATACTTCTTGCTAATTGGACGTTTCTGAGATTTGTTCGTTTTCTTCTTTTTCTAGTGTGTATGTGACTGGGATGACAGAAAAAGAATGTTTGTTGAAGTTGAAAGCATACTTCGGAGACAGATCAAGGTTTTGGACAATATCTACTTGAAGTTGTTTCTTTTTCAATATCCTCACAATGTTAGTCTTTTTGTCTCATATAGCATGTTTTCACTTTTAATGCACTGATAATTTCCATCCAGATGTCAGTTATTCCAAGTGTCCAACCTTTCCATGCAATTGCATATCCCCTTGATCCAATGCTTGCACTTGAAATCAGGTATGTGCATAATTTACATGAGTTGGAATTGTATTGGCTTACATTTTAATTGGGTTCCCTTTTCCCTTTTTTAGTCGCAAGTATGCTGCCAACTGTTCTGTCATTGCAAGCCGTTTTTCGCTTCCTGCTTTTAACCATCCTCTTCCACTGCGGATAAAAACTACAGGGGGGAACAATCGGCTGAAAATCGGGTAGACAAATATGAGATTTAATTTTTTGTTATTTGGATCATTATATGACTTAGCGACTTACTGGAGTTCTGTTGCTGCTTGTGTAGATATGTCAGCAGTGATTTTGGAAACCATCCGCTGTCACATTTGATGGGATCAGTGTTTGGCATGCACAATAGAGACAATGTTGAGGTTTGCTGATCCAAGATTTCCTTTATGAATTTTAGATTTTAAATTCTGGGTTGAGATAGAACCGTGTTTGGAATATAGGTATTCTGCTATGCTTTGAGTCCAAATGATGGGAGTGAATGGAGGCTCCGAATTCAGTCAGAAGCAGAACACTTCAAGGATGTGTCAGCAATGACTTCTGATATGATTGCGAGACTGATAAATGAAGATCAAATACAAATACTTATTAACCTAAATGGTTATACCAAGGTATGAAATAACTAAACCATCTTGTCATCAGTTTGTAGCTTTCTTTGATTGAAAAGTTTTTTTTATAGTTTCCAGGTCATGATTCTTTAAAATGATTTAGATTTGTCAGTATTAATCACATTTAAGAATCATGAATTGGTGATAGTGATTTTGAGTCGCACTTTATTTAGAGAGCTTGGCCATGTGCTCTTTGGTTTTCAGAAGGGTAACTATAGAGAATAGAGAAACTAGGATAGTTATACCTCATAGGGATTTTTTTTGGTTGGTTTTGTTTTTCTGTTATTTCTCTCTGTTGTCACATTAATTTGGTAGTTGAAGTTTATTAATGATCTGCTGATCCTTGTTACTTCATGCACGTAGTTTTAGATTGTTGATAGGATCATAGGAATCTTACAATTTGTTTATACTGATATTGCAGGGGGCTAGAAATGAAATATTTGCACTGCAGCCTGCTCCCATTCAGGTCTCGTATATGGGGTTCCCTGGTACAACTGGTGCAAGCTACATACAGTATCTGGTCACAGATGAGGTAACTTTCTCTCTTATCGCTCTCTCTTTCTGTACCTTATCTCTAGTTGGTGCTGATAGCTGAAATATCTGGATTCCTTTGGCAGTTTGTTTCTCCAACTAGGTTTGCTCATATTTACTCTGAGAAGCTTGTGCATCTCCCTCATTGTTACTTTGTAAACGACTACAAACAGGTAGCCTTCTCAGTGCAAAATTTGGATTTTGTCATTTTCATGAGCATATTTGTATGCTCACTAATATCTTTTTATGGTTGGTTTCAGAAAAACCTTGATGTACTGGATCCGAACTGTCAGCCCAAGAGGTCAGCCTATGGTTTGCCAGAGAACAAGTTTATATTTGGTTGCTTTAATCAGCTTTACAAGATGGATCCTGAAATCTTTACAACCTGGTGAGATGTCTATTCGTGTCAAATGCATCTGTAACCAGTTTTTTAACCACTTAATTTGATGTTTCAGGTGCAACATCCTAAAGCGTGTTCCAAATAGTGCACTTTGGCTTTTGAGATTCCCAGCTGCTGGTGAAATGAGACTCCGTGCCTGTATGTGTGTTTATTAATGTTGGTATTCTATCATCTGCATGTGTAGGAACTAGGAACTTGTGTTACCATTTCATGTTTGCTTCTGTAGATGCTGCTGCACAGGGGGTGCAGCCAGACCAGATTATTTTCACCGATGTTGCTATGAAAAATGAACATATCAGACGCAGTTCTTTGGCGGATCTATGCCTTGATACGTATGTGGATTTATTTTTATTGTTGAATTAAGTATTAGAAAATTGTTATCTAAATGCATTGATTGGTTATAACTATTTATTCTGTTTGAGTAGGCCGTTATGCAATGCACATACAACAGGCACTGACGTACTTTGGGCTGGTCTGCCAATGGTGACCCTTCCCCTTGAGAAAATGGCAACTAGAGTTGCAGGCTCACTTTGTTTAGCTGCTGGATTTGGTGAGGATATGATCGTCAACAGGTTGGTGGTCCAATTTCTTTAACAAAATATTGAAGCAGTAATAATGAATTTTGGGTTTTTCGTCTTAATCGTCTTTGTCCTTTTTTCAGTATGAAGGAGTATGAAGAGAGGGCAGTGTATTTAGCTCTTAACCGGTCAAAGCTTCAAGAGTTGACCAACAAACTTAAAGCATCACGCCTAAGCTGTCCGCTGTTCGATACATCCCGCTGGGTGAGCAAGCCATTTTATTCTTTATAGTCGATATGCTAAAATCCATACTTTTCCTTCTTTGCTTATTTATGGTCAATAATTGTTCACGTGGATGTGAAATTGCAGGTGAAAAATCTTGAAAGATCATACTTCAAGATGTGGAATCTGCACTGCTCAGGGCAACAACCTCAACACTTCAAAGTGACTGAGAATGACTCAGAGTACCCTTATGATCATTAATGGTAGGTGAGTGTTAATGAGTAAGAAGATGATGTAAATCATATTATTATACTGCGTTTGTTTAGGATTATGTGGACACCTGGTATCTAAAAGTGCTTTGAGGTATGCAAGGAGTTATATGAGAGATGATTTACCCTTGTATCTTCTATTATCTTTATCAAAATATGACTTCTTGACTGTTGGTGGAAGTCGTCCCTTGCACATTGCATCAAATATCAAAGCATTTTCGATGCATGGTTGCACATCACCTTTATCATATGCTAGGTTGCTTTCGACACCTACTAGTGTGTTGACCGTAATCACCACAACTTCTCTAGCAGAAGGGTTATCGTTGGTATTTCGGCCCTAACAACCTCTATAATCTTGAATTTCTCTAGAGAAATCAAATACTAGAGAGGGGTGTGTATCTGTGTATTCGTACAAGAAAAATAAGAGGATATCACCTTTTTCAACTACAAATGTTCAAGTTAATCGTATTTTACATGCAGTGGTCCTATTTCCAAACTTTTTTAAAGGATGTAACGAAACGAATATGATACAAAAATTTATTTCATTTGAAATAAAAGTGCATAATTTTGTTGGGTATAAGATTCATTTGGTATTTCACAAATAACAAAACATACAGTAGACGGGCATTCGATCTGTATATTACGTTGTGGCTCACCTAATAAAAAAAATTAAAATGTCCCTTAAAATCAAGGGTCTCATTTTTCAAAAATCTATACGCATATATTAAACATAATGTCACTCTGGCAGTCTGGCATACTCACACCCCACCTAGGAAAAAGTTTAATGTGATCGATCGATATCATCTAACAGAAAACTTTTTTTATTTATATTACAATAGGTTGAGTTTTGCGCTTTACAAAGTAAGTTAAAATCTATTACAAACAATTTATTCAAAACAACCAAAGTTTCTTCAAATTCTGATCAAGTCTCTTCCTCCAAAACCTTCTCCCATGGTTCACCTGAGATACACTTGAAAAGTAAAACCTTCTCCCATGATTCACTTGAGATACACTTGAAAAAAATATTTATTTCTAAAAACATAGTTTGATTTTTAAAAAATGTAGATGAGAGAGAAAAATGTATCAATCGACCAAATTAATTTTTATGAAGAGAGAGAAATTGTTTAAGCGTTTAAATTACTTTAATACTTTTTGGAAGGAAAATAAAGTTGAGATGTTAGAAGAATGACAAGTGTCAAAAATGTGATTTATAAGATGATAAATCTATAATCTATATCTATAAATATTAATAAAAAAGTTTCTTTTGCTACTTGTCATCTTCTTAAATAATCTTTTTAACACTTGTCATTTTTCTAAATATTCTTATTTTATTTTGCCTCCAAAAGAGTATTAAGGTAATTTAAACACTTAAACAATTTCTCTCTCTTCATAAAAATTAATTTAGTCAATTAATATATTTTTCTCTCTCATTTACATTTTTTTAAATCAAACTATGTTTTAAAAATAATTTTATTAAGAAATTAAAATTCATATAATTTTTAAAACATTGAACATTTTGAAACAAAATATTTTAAATTAGTCCTTTTTAAAAATTATTAAAAAAATATGGAATTTTCTAAAAATAGTTTTATTAGAACAAATAGAATAATTAGAAACTTAAGTTTTTAATAAACAATAAATTTTTATAAGAAAATGTTAAAACAAATATTTAAAAATAAACTATTTAGATAAGAGAGTTAAAAATAGTATAATTGTTTTATCTATTGAACAAGTACGTATATATAATTATATATATAATATATATCTTATGTTAAAATATCATACTGTAACTTTTCATGTTTATAACTAACTAATACATTTAATAAATGAGTTTTTAGACTATCTATTTATCTATATATCTATTTATCTATAACTTATACATTGTTTATTTATTTGAAAAAGCTATTCATATGCAATTATAGTCATAAACCTACTTGCGTCATCATAAAACATTTATAAAAATATATCCCGAAGTTTTTTGCACCAGAAAGATATTCAACGCAAGCAATTTTACTATTCATATACTGAATTGTTTTAATAGTTAATTCATGCATTAAACCAAATTTCAAGATACATATTTCCATATTTGAATGCATCTCAATAATGATGTTATATAGCGGTTAACTGGTTTCTTAAACGACTACGATAACCTATTAAGAAAATTTGTTACGGATTAGATGGTGGTTCGCTTGCTAACAACCTCAAACCGATCCCTAACAACGTTTACGATCCGTTTTTGAAATCACTAGTTCCCATACTGGCTTTGTTCCCGTTAAAAAACTAGTTCTGGTTCAATAACCCTTTTTTTCACTCACTACTTTTCCCTAATAAGCATATTTTTATTAAGATAACGAGATAAGCATAGAGGTGTATAAAAATCGGTTTGGAAAAAAGTCCGAATTGGTTTGAAACCGACAGTTTGTATGCGTGTTTGTAAACCGTCACCAAAAACCGGTTTGTAAACCGATTTCAATTAAATAAACTGGTTAAACCGGGATAAAAACCGGTCCAAACCGATTTGAGTAGTTTCAGGATTCTTGATGAAAAACCGATTAAAAAAATCAATTTATACATTACATATATAGGTCTAGTTTAGAAACCGAACATGTTTGAAAAAAAACTGGTTTATACACCTTCAGATAAGCAAACACAACTTATTTCTTTTCTAAAAGCCCATAATTAACCCATTCGCTAATCACACAGCCCAATGACCCGATCCGATTCGGAAGAGCTGAACCGCAGCTGAAGCCCCTTTAAGACGGTCGGTCCGGTTCGGTTCGGGCATTCTGAAAAGGATCTTCTGAGTTCGACTTCTGAGAGCGTTTGTTTGATACGTTGATTCAGACTTTCAGTGCTGAAGGAAGCAAGTTAACTATGGTGACCAAAGTACTCATGGTGAGAAAATCATCCTTCCTATTTCTAGGGTTTTCAACTCTCAAATTTCATTCAACTGTAATATTTGGCTTTGATTAGGTTGCGGAGAAGCCAAGTATAGCTCTTTCAATTGCTACAGCACTGTCTGGTGGTCGAGTAAGTCCTTCTAACTCCTTTTCCTCCGTTTTATATCGTAATTGTGATTTACGTAACTTGAAGTTGACGTGGATGGACATTTCTGATAGCATATGTATGAATTGCAATTGTTGGTGTTACAAGTCATTTGATTGCATATGTAATTATACTTCGTTTGAATATGTTTATAAGAATTGATATTGAGAAGAATTAGAGGTAAATTTACGCAATATTATGTTGATACGCATCTTAGGGTGAATTGACGTTCAATACTATTTAATCAGTTCGTAATGAATATTTGTTGTGCTGTTTAAACCCCATATTTGTGAATTTATGAATGCATTTTGCATCAGTGATTTATTTAGACTTATCCAAACAATGAAATACTTTTTAATCTTCCTTCCTTTTGTTTCTTATTTGCCTTCTTCTTCTATATAGATTGCATCAAATTGTCATGACTTAACAAACCATGCGATTTGCCATGACTGTTATTGCTTTTTTGTTTATATTACAAGGGAGGTAGTGAGGTACACTAATGTCACCATACCCTTTGGAACCATTTGGCTATTTGATTTTTAGAGAAAGGTTTAAACACTTGGGAAAACATTATGGCTGAAGAGATGACCATTTCCTAGATGAATTTGGACCATCTAGTGGAGGGATCAGTTCACTTCTGATATTATGGATGTATTACTTTCAAACAGGGGCTTTGAAAATGCTCACTAATTACCTTATATCTCTATGCTGTATTTATCATAAAGATTTTTCTGGGGTTTATAATGATTATACAGATGTCATCACGAAGGGGTAGTACTGAGGTCCATGAATTTGATGGCACGTTTCTCGGATATCGGGTGCAATATAAAGTGACATCAGTGATTGGTCATGTTTTCAGGTTTCCTTTCCTTCAATGCATCATATAATACTTTATCATTGCTATCACATTAAAAAGACTGTACAAGGTTATCAAATAAGTTGGCAAATCTAGTGACTTATAAATTATAATCATATGTGGTCAAGTGCGCAAAAGTTGTTTAACTTGTATACAGTGGTTTTTTTATATATATATATCTAAATATCAACATTTTATCTTGTGTGAAAATGTAGTGTAGATTTTCCACCAACTTATCAAGACTGGGCAGCTACAGATCCTCTCAGTCTTTTTCAAGCTCCAGTCGTCAAATCAGAATCAAATCCAAAGGTACTTCTTCATTGCATTTTTAAGAGTTTTTTATTTTTTATTATTTAATTTTTTATCTATTTTTTTATACTGTTGTGCAATCAACTGTAATCATAATTTGGAAATTACTATCCAAATCGGGAGTAGAGATGTGCTTTTCATTTTGTGCATTTAGTTAACAGAACAACTTATTGTGTATGGCATCTGTTGGCAATTTGAAAATCTTATATATTAGAAGCTAATGATATGGGTTCTGGTTATTTGCTCTCTTAATTTATTTATCAACTGAGAGAAAATCTATATAACTATCGTATTGCTGTTTATATTTGTTCATCTTACTTACCAAAACCTACTTCTCTTTGCTAACTTTACTGTAACAAGGCTCATATTCGTCAACATCTACACCGAGAGGCACGTGGTTGTGAAGATCTGGTACTATGGTTGGACTGTGACCGTGAAGGAGAAAACATATGCTTTGAAGGTATTCTTTTGGTATGACTGCACATGTGGCTTATTCTAGTTTTCTGATCTTTTCAATTTACAATTTCCTTGAATTCAGTTATCGAGTGCACAGGATTTAATTCTAATGATGGTAGAAGAATTCATCGTGCAAGGTTTTCTTCCGTGACTGAGAAAGACATTACCCAAGCTATGAAAAATCTTGTTCAGCCCAACAAAGATGAGGCATTGGCTGTAGATGCTCGCCAGGAAATAGATTTGAAAGTTGGAGTTGCATTTACACGGTTTCAAACTACTTATTTTCAAGGAAAATATGGAAATCTGGATTCTAGAGTTATCTCGTATGTTCCTTGCTCTAACTCATACCTTAAGTTTTATCTAGAGGTTGCAAATATGGCCGATTTACTTATGAACAAGTTGATTAGGATTATTTTCTATCTCTAACTGGTCAAATGGGTTTATAAAGAAAAGTTAAAATGGAAACTTGTCAAATTGATCTAATGTCACCTGGATTTTACTTTTAATAACCTCCAAATTCATAGTATATGCGTTTTTTATTATTTTTATTTTATTATTTATATCATTATCGAAATAATATAGTTCATCTAATCATATCTTTAATAATTTTCTCTTCACAGATATGGCCCATGTCAAACTCCTACCCTTGGATTTTGTGTGCAACGCTACCTTCAAATAAGTACCTTCAAGCCAGAAAAATTTTGGGTTGTGTTTCCTTACATAATAAAGAATGGTTTTGAACTCAAACTGGAATGGGATCGCAATAGGTTGTTTGATCATGATGTGAGCAATGCTTCGATCTTCATGTCATCTAATTTATATCTTTTATGCTGACTTAAAAAATCTCCAACAGGTTGCAGAGATGTTTCAAAAATTAATTACTGAAGATGCAGTTGTGAAAGTTACTGGTATTTCAGAAAAACAAGATAGCAAAGGTCGCCCTTCTGGTCTTAATACAGTCAACCTTTTGAAGGTCAGGAAACGGGACACCATGTAATCACCTAGGACTGTTGGTTTATGTAATCCTTTATATAACACTTTTAGATAAATGCACTTTTCGTGTTTGCTTAGGTCTTTAATATGTTTTGTAAACCATAATTTGCTGTTATAGGTCTGGATGATAACAGGATATTTACTTATGCAAAGATTGAGCTAGTAATGACTTTTTCTAACTTTCTATCTTCTGCTAATTACAGGACCATGTCTTTTGTGGTTTCAATATCTTCTCTCTCTGTTTAGAATTTTTTATTTATAATGAAGTCTCCATCTAATGGGGGCATAAAACACCATCATATTAGTAATATGACTTCAATTTTGTTTCATGATTTGTAGACTGGCATAATGCATAATGTAAATGGTGGTGCTTGACAAATGTTTGTTTACTTTTTACTAAATCAGGTTGCTTCGAGTGCACTAGGGTTTGGACCTCATTTGGCCATGCAATTGGCTGAGCGGTTGTATACGCAAGGTTTTATCAGGTATTATTTCCATCCGTGGAAGGGTTATGTTAATAACTTCACACATGATTTAGCAAAATCTTTGCCATGTCATTCTTTAGAGATGGTAGAATTGTATTTATTGTTTTACTTCATCCAATCAACTTTTAATATTTCAAATTTTGTTCCCCTTTTATGTTTGCTTCCCTTGATGTTCCAGCTATCCAAGGACAGAAAGTACAGCATACCCTTCATCATTTGACTTTAAAGGAACTCTTGCCGCATTGGCAGGTAACCAGTTTGGGGCAGTTATGTGCAGACACTGCTCAACAATGGCTATCACAAGCCCAAATCAGGAACTGATGTAGGGGACCACCCACCAATTACTCCTATGCGTTCGGCTAATGAAGATATGTTAGGTGGAGATGCTTGGAGACTTTATCAGTATGTATGTCAACATTTTCTTGGTACTCTCTCTCCTGATTGCAAATATGTAAGGTAAGGGATCCATAACAGTAGATTATTCATTATTCTTACTGGTGTGAGGTGCAAATGAAAAATTCACATTCTTGTTTTTAAATTTTACATAGATTACATTATTTATGTTCATCTGTCCGTGGTTATTAATCCGCCAAAACTCAGAACTAGATGTTGCAAGATGGCGGGTTAGGTAGCTGGTTCGGTTGAAACACTCTATTAAGTATGGGTTAAAAACAACTGATATGTTGACCGACAAAACACTTTTCTCCATTATTTAAATTAATTAATTGCGTAGTAACGATTACAATTGATTAAAAAATAACCTAAATCATTGAATAAAAAAATCTAAAAAAATAACTTAAATCGTTGAATAAGACAATCTAAGAGATAGTTAAACAAGGAAAAATATTGTATATAATTGTGTTATTAATTGTATCAATGATAGAATACAATAGAGATATATATATAGATCTATACTAGGTTACATAGGAGGCTATATATCTAGACTAGGACCGACTGATGTATAACTAGGGCCGGGCCCATTACGATTAGGTATACCGACTATTACTCCCCCTCAAGCTAAGGCCGGGGACCAACTCTTAGCTTGGACTTCAAGAATAGGAAACGATCTGTGGGCAATGGCTTTGTGAACACATCAACAATCTGATCATTTGTAGAAATAAACTGGACATATAGCTTTCTTTGGGCAACCTTCTCTTGAATGAAGTGGAAGTCCATTTCCACATGCTTTGTTCTTGCATGAAAAACAAGAATAGCAGATAGGTAGGTGGCTCCCAGATTGTCACACTATAGAATTGGAGCCGAATGCAGTGAAACACAAAGTTCTGTTAGTAGTGTTTGAAGCCATGTCAGTTCAGCAACCATGTCAGCCAAGGCCTTGTATTCAAATTCAGTAGATGACCGAGATACAATCTTTTGTTTTCTGGCTGACCATGAAACTAGATTGGACCTAAGGTAAATAGCATAACCTCTCGTGGATCGATGGTTATCGGGGCAACCAACCTAGTCCGCATTAGAGAGGCAGTCACCTGTGGACCGGTGACATCAGTATAAGCATGTAGAATAGGGGATGATGAGCTAGAAATGAGAAGACCATGATTAGCAATCCCATGAAGGTATCGTAGAATGCGCTTTACAACTGACTAGTGTTTTTAGTAGGTGAATGCATGAACTGACACACTTTATTAATTGCAAAGGTGATATCAGGCCGTGAGAGGGTAACATACTGCAAGGCACCAACCATTTGTCGATATTTAGCTGGGTCATCAAAAAGGGAACTGTCACCTAAAGAGAGAGAGGCACCTATAGCACATGGGGATGGAACCGATTTGGACTGAGACAAGTTTGCACGGTGCAACAGCTCATTGATGTATTTCCTTTGTGAAAGAATGAGATCAGAACCTTTATGAGCACCTCAATGCCCAAAAAATAAGATAAGGGCCCCATATCTTGTATTGGAAACAGTTGACTAAGGCGATGTACCACATGATTAATGGCCTAGGTGTTGTTACGAGTCAAGATAATATCGTCGACATATACTAGCATATACATAAGCGTCCCATTAGCAGAATAGATAAACAAAGAAGGATCTGTTTTAGAGCCTCGAAAACGGGAGCAAGTAAAGCAGTTGAGAACCTGTCAAAGTCAAACCAAGCCCAAGGTGCCTGCTTAAGACCATATAAGGATTTATGTAGGAGGCACACATGGTCTGGTTTATGAGGATCAACAATCCTTGTGGTTGCTTAAGATATACCGTTTCTTTCAAATCGCCATGCAGGAAGGCGTTTTGAACATCAAGCTGACGAAGGGACCATCGTTGAGTGTCTGCTAGAGAAAGTGGCATAGTTGTCAATAGCGATCGTAGCGCGTGCTATAGCGCGCTACGTCGCGTATAGGTGAAGCGGCGCTACAAGGTGGTTAGCGGCTTAAAAGCGACCAGGTAGCATATATTTTATTTATTTATTTGTTTTTTTAACACCAAATTGTGAAAATATGAGATTTAGATGATTAGTAATAGAGTGCTTTAGTTATTTTGGTGGTGTTTGCTTAAATTTTCTACTATTTTATTGCTAAACATGTTTAGTTATTGAATATAAAACATTCATAAAATATATACTACTTAATCGCTAAATACAAAATAGCGGGCGCTATTTACCGCTATTTGCTATGTAGCATATAGGTGCCTTGTCGCTATATACTGCTATTCGCTATTAACAACACTGGATGGTGGTAGGCTTCACTACAGGACTGAAGGTTTCAGTGTAGTCGATACCAGGTTGTTGACTGAAGCCTTTTGTAACCAAACACGCCTTGTAGCGCTTAATATTCCCATGTTGATCACATTTGACTTTGTATACCCATTTGCAATCAACGACATTGGCGGTTGGAACACGAGGAACCAAGGACCAAGTGCCATTACAAATAAGAGCGGAATATACATCCGCCATAGCCTTACGCCAGTGAGGTTCTCGGTTGGCAATGGTAAAAGATGTAGGTTCATTGTCGGGTGTAGTGGCGGATGTATGAAAGGCAGAGGGATTGCACGGTTTTGTTTGTTGTGGATTGGTCTTAAGTTAGGTGGACATTGACGTTGTATGGGTGGCTGGGGTGGGGGTGTGGGTGGGGAGGATGGTGAGGAATCAGATTGAGTGGGGCATGGTGGTGATTGGTCGATTGGGTGGATGGGGTAGGCAGTTGGTCAAGTGAAGAAGGAGGTTGTTGGTGGGTGTAACGATCAAAGGCAAGAACATAAGATGTCGGTGTGCTTGTGGATCGACGAGTGTAAGTATGAGTTGGTTGTTGTGTGGCTTGTGTTGAATCAGGAAAAATGGAGTCCGAGGTAGTCATAGGTGGAGGCACCATGTTAGTGGGTGGAGGAATGGAATCTGTCGGGTAAGACGAGACGTAGGGGTTGGGTGAGGGTGAAGGCTCGGGTGGTTTAGGAAAAAAGGGTACGTTTGTTCATTGAATCGAACATGACAGGCAATATAGATGCGTTCAGAAACGGGATCAAAGCAACGATAGCCGTGATGAGAGGTGCTGTAACCGAGAAACACACATGGGGTAGATCGAAAATCCATTTTGTGTGGATTGTAAGGACGTAGATGAGGGAAGCATAGACAACCAAATACTTGAAGGAAGGAAAAATCTGGTTTTCGTTTGAACAGGTGTTCAAAGGGAGAAATTCGTGAGTTTGCACGAGAAGACATTCAGTTGATTAGATAAACCGCGGTCTCAAAGGCATAGTGCCAAAAACGTTGAGGAACGTGAGATTGTGCCATTAAAGTTAGGCCGGTTTCAACAACGTGTCGGTGACGTCGTTCAACAACACCATTTTGTTCACTTGTATGAGGACAAGAGAGACGACGAACTATGCTCATGGAAGCAAAAAAGGAAGAAAGGTTTCGGAATTCCCCTCCCCAATCAGTTTGCATGATTTTAAGTGTAGTGGAGAATTGTCGTTCTGCCATCGTGACAAATTGTTTAAACGTGGAAAATACATCCGATTTTCTTTTTAAAGGAAACAACCACATAAATTTAGAAAAATGATCTACACAATAAGAATAGGTATGACCATCAAACGAGGTGATAGGAGCTGGTCCCCAAACATCACAAAACACTAAATCCAAAATATGAATACTTTTATAATCATAAGATAATAAATGAAGTTTGGAAGATTTTCCAACTAAACAAGAATCATAATAAAAATGAGAAGTCTTTGCAGAAATAGGTAAACTACATTTTGAAAGCATGGTTTGAAACAACTGGGAGTGTGGATGTCCCAAACATTGATGCCATGTGGTTGTTGTAGCACGTGTGGTGTAGAAAGCAACTTTTGGAATTGATCGGGTTGTTGAAAGTTGGATGGAGTAAAGTTCGCCATCACTTGGACCCGTGAGGAGGGTAATGTGAGTAGACGTGTCCTTCACAGAAAAGAAATTGGAATGAAATTCAAAACATACGTGATTATCTTGACAAAATTTTTGTACAGAAAGAAGGTTTTTCTTGATTTCAGGTACATGGAGTATATAGTTTAGATAAAAATTTTGTTGGGTGAGGAGATTTGTGTGGTACCAATATGTAGAATGGGTAGGGCCTTACCATTGCCAACGCGTAGAGTGTTATCACCAGAATAAGGCTCAACAAAGTCAAAACCACACATATCCGATGCTACATGGCTATTGGAACCTATGTCCGGAAGCCATGAAGTAGAAGCTTGAGAATGATAGTCAACATAATTAGCAGATGGTTGTCTTGACCGAATGGTAGACGAGTCTCTATTCGGGCATTGCGATGGTACATGTCCAATACCACACCTATTATGAGTGTTGGGTTTGTGAAGGCTTTGGGATTTGGCCCATGTTTAGTTTTCTGTTCATTAAGTTGTTAACCCTAATTATTAGTATCTATATATACCCTATCATGTATTTGTAATCTTTGTACTGTGCAAATAAAGAAAACCCTAGTTGCAGCCCGTGGACGTAGGTCACACCGACCGAACCACGTTAAATCCTTGTGTTGTTTATTGTTCTATTTTCGCGTGATAATCGTTTGTGCGTGTTCGTGTGTTGGTTCCGCCGCGCCGCTTGAGATCTAACAAGTGGTATCAGAACTTTGGCTTGTTGAATACGCGTAACGTATTGAAGAAACGATCACAGAAGTTTTTATTATCATGTGGAAGTCGGTTAGGGTTTTGGATTTGGTTAACGGCTGTGGTCGATCAAAGAAGCCCTTGGACCGTGTCGTGTCAGATCGTGGGTTTTATATTGTCTTCATCCCAACCGTTATTTTAATAAGAACAAATGATGGCCATGTTTGTTTTGTGGTGCTTGCTATTTTAGAGCAAAGGAACAAACAAATTTTGTTGCTTTCTGTTTCACGTTCTCACAACAACCAAGAAATCAAGGTACCAAAAGTCAAAGTTAATATTAATTGTCCAATAGAATTTTTCTTTCACGTGGCTTATGTTAGAAGGATTATTATTTTTTGAAAATTACGAACTAAGACGAGGGAAAAAGAAAAAGGGACAAATTTATATTTCTTTTTGGGTTTGATTTGCAAGATTGGTTGTCGAGAATTGTACCGACTTTGGGTATTGTGTTTGAAGTAAAGATTTCTGAGTGTTTATTATCAACTGTTTGGAAACCATCTTTTGTGAACGAAAAGTATATTCTGGTTTAGATTTGTCTACAAATGTTTTTGTAGGAGCAAATCGGCCAATTGACAGTGTTCAGTAGAACAGTCGTCAAGTTCAGGTTCGTGCCATTGCTGTGTCTGTTCACTGTTTCGATTTGCTTCTTGTTTGCTGTTTGAGATGGCTGAAGACGGGAAGGTTGTGATCGAGAAGTTTAACGGTTCTGATTTTAGTTGGTGGAAAATACAAATAGAAGCATTGTTATGTCAAAAGGACTTGGATATGGTACTGGAAGAAAAACCTGCGAAAATAGAACAAGCTGATTGGGAATCAAAGGACAAAAAGGCTCGTGCGGTTATTACATTGGCTTTGACTAAAAATGTTGCTTTTAACGTCATTAAGGAAACCACGACTGGTGGTATGATGACTGCTTTGTCAAATATGTATGAGAAACCGTCTGCGGCGAATAAGGTGTTCTTGATTTGGAAGCTAGTGAACACAAGGATGAAAGAAGGAAGCTTAGTGATTGCTCACATTAACAATCTAAATTCAATCTTAACAAGACTTGTATGTGTTGGAATTAAGTTTGATGATGAAGTTCAAGCTCTACTGTTGTTGTCGTCTCTGCCTGATAGTTGGTCTGGAACTGTGACTGCAATTTGAAGTTCTGTGGGGACTAAGGGTTTCACTCTTAATGGTATTCGAGATCTAATTATGGGTGAAGAAGTCAGAAAAAAGAACTCGGGTGAATCATCAAATAGTGAACTACTAAATGTTGGCAGGAGTCGGGCTAATAACAGGAACAATGGGAGTCGGGGAAGTTCATCTAGATCTAGAAAGAATGTGAAGTGTTGGAGTTGCAATGAGGTGGGGCATGTTAAGAGTCAATGTCCGAATAAGAAAGAATTGAACACTCCTACCGGGATGTTTCTGATGATGATGCATTGATACTCAGTGTGGAAAACAGTGTGGACTCTTGGGTCATGGATTCAGGAGTTTCGTTTCACGCCATGGACAATGGGGAAACGATGGTGAATCTGAAACATGGTGATTTTGGAAAGATACGATTAGCCGATGATGAGATACTTGAGGTAACGGGCATGGGTGATATTGATCTGGTTACTTCATTGGGTACTACATGGAACCTAAAGAATGTCAGGGTGATTCTGGGGCTGAAGAAGAAACTGATTTCAGTTGGTCAGCTTGATGAACAAGGACTTGAAGTGAGGTTTGGTAGTGGTAAATGGAGGGTGATCAATAGTAATCTGGTTATTGCTCGTGGTATGAAGCGTGGGTCATTATATATGGTTGAGGTACCTGCTGAGGGATGTATGACTGTCCCGGTCAAGCATGACAAAATCTGGTTCGCTAAATCTGGTGCTAAGAGAGTTCATTTTGCAAACGTGAAGTCTGGAGCAACGATGTTAGGTGAACGAGTTCGAAAGTCTAAACCATTCAGGGTATTCGGTGACAGTGGGAGCACGGGACGTGTTTCGGGTACAGTTACAAAGAACCGTTGGGTTTTAAAGACTACGACTGAAAAATTCTCTCCTGGTGATTGTTTGCTAAATTTGGAGAGTGATAGTGATCCTTGGTGTATCTTTGAATCTAGTGGAATGTCCAAACCGGTTAAGATGGAGGATGAGTCGTTGGCAGGACTAGCCACGATTGAGTTGGAGCTCGGGGGAGCTTCAACTGGCCTCTCTGGTACGTGATGATGAGGGGTCGCTGCAACTAGGAGATATGATGGAGTCTTAGCTTGTTCTTTGGGAACTAGAGGCTTGGAAGACTTGTTTAAAGATTACTGAAGCTACTAGACGACTGGGTTGCTTTGTACTTGAATGACGGGCTAGAATTTATCGCAAAGCCTTAAAGTGGGAGATTGTTGAGTTTGTGAAGGCTTTGGGCTTGGGCCCATGTTTAGTTTTCTGGTTCATTAAATTGTTAACCCTAATTATTAGTCTCTATATATACCCTGTCATGTATTTGTAATCTTTGTACTGTGCAAATAAAGAAAACCCTAGTTGCAGCCTGTGGACGTAGGTCACACCGAGCGAATCACGTTAAATCCTTGTGTTGTTTATTGTTCTATTTTCGCGTGATAATCGTTTGTGCGTGTTCGTGTGTTGGTTTCGCTGCGCCGCTTAAGACCTAACAACAAGTGTCATAACAGTGTTTTGAAGCCCAACTAAACTAACCTGGATTGCGAGTGTTGCCATTCTGATTGGATCTGTAACCTCGGCCACTACGGCCACCATGTTGTCCGCGGCCATGCTCGAAGTTGGAGGGGCCAGATTTATTTGTGAAAAAAACCTGAGGGCTAGTTATTATAATATATTATTAGGAATTAAAATTTTACCTGGGTCGCGAGTAAGGTGAGATGATGCCCCGGTATCCATGATGTCCGAGGTCCAAGAGGCATTGGACTGATGAACCTGCATGTTAGCAAAAGCTGCACTAAGGTCGGATGTGCTCAGGGCATTGTAGCCGCCTGCTGTGGATTCAGAGCCATCAGTGTAATGGGCTTGAGGGAAGCCTGCAAATTGGGCCTGTTGGGTAGTGGGCAGCTGGTTTTGGTGGTTATTGGGCCGCCAAGAAGGCTGTGTGGGGTAAGGACATGGGGAGGGCTCCACCAGGCCCAAGGCGGATAAGAGGTCCATGGTTGTTCCACTGATTAGAATGAGACCGACCACCGCCTCGTCCCCTACCTCCTCGGCGATTTCCATAACCACGACCTCGTCCCCATCCACGCGAGGTGTAGGAGTTAGGGTCATAAGTGTCGGGTCGTGTGCCGTTGTTGGTGTCGGAAGACGGTTGTGCAGAGGCGGCCGGGGCAACGAGGACATTGGAGGTCATCCCCTTGCGGGCTTCAATCCGAAGCACTTCATCATTGAGCATAGTGACCGCCTGATCCCAATTTGCTCCGTTCTGATTGATTAAGGATGCGGTGGTGTTGTACTTTTCTGGGAGGCCGCGAACGAGTTGGAGAACCAATCGGGAATCAGAGACTGGCTGATCCACATCAGCAAGTTGATTGGCCAAATCGGTCAATCATTGACAGTAGTCGTCGACAGAGGAACATGCTGTGAGGGTAAGGTTACAAAATTTGGTCTCTAGTGCTGCTGCTCGGGCCTTTTTGTTGCTGAGAAAGATTTTCTCGAGTTTTCCCCATGTAGCTCATGCTGTTGCGTTGGTGTCAAGGATACGATTAAGTAGATCGTCGGACACAGTGCTGTATATCCATTGAAGAACCAAAGCATCAAGTTCTTTCCAAGCTTCATATTCTGGTGCTGTGGCTGCGGGAGCGGTGGTGCCATCGATGTGGTGAGATACCTTATAGGCAACAACATGAAGCCGGAAGAGTTTCACCCAGGAAAAGTATGTGACCTTAGTGCCATCCAAGGTCCGGATCTTCGTCTGAATATTTGTGACCGAATAAGCAGGATGCAGAGGGGTTGACTGCTTAGGAGAGGGGTCTGATGCTTCTTTTGTCATGGTGGCCGATAACGGTAAAAGGTATGTGATAAAGGGGGTATTCAGAACCGAAGCTCTGATACGAGGCTTACAATAAAAGTTCTTGATGATCTTATTGATAAAACGCATCCCTTATATAGAGATGAAAACAATTATCTCTAACCATAATTCTAGGAACTTTGCTAACTAACTCATGATAAACATAATGCTAACTAACTTATGATAGACATGAATTCAAACAATGATAATTATCTCTAAGACACCCCCGCAGTTTGAGCGGGCGAGGACAAACGCTCAAGCTGGAACGGAATGACTGAAAGAGCTGTCTGGATAGCCCCTTCGTGAAAATATCTGCATACTGGAGCGAAGACGGGACGTGGAGTACGCAGATGTGGCCCTCCTGAACCTTGTCTCGGACGAAGTGGATATCAATCTCAATATGCTTGGTTCGTTGATGTTGAACCGGATTGTTTGACAAGTAAACGGTTGAAACATTGTCACAATAAATTACGGATGCCTGTCGTAATGGAGTATGGAGTTCGAGCAACAAGTTACGAATCCAAGTGGCCTCGGCCACAACATTAGCGACCCCTCTATACTCTGCCTCTGCGCTTGATCTGGACACTATAGTTTATCGTTTAGACGACCAAGAAATAAGATTGTCTCCAAGGAAGACACAATAACCTGATGTAGACCGCCGCGAGTCCGGACACCCGCCCCAGTCAGCGTTCGAGTAAGCCACCAAATGCGGAGTGGAGGACTTAACAATGCGAAGGCCATAATCAATCGTGCCCTGAATATACCTGATAATGCGCTTCATAAAGGCAAAATGTGGATCTCTTGGCTCATGCATGAACAAACAAATCTGTTGGATGGCGTATGTGATATCTGGGCGCGTGAAGGTGTAAGGTATTGCAGGGCCCCGACAAGACTCCGATATAGAGTCGGATCGGAGAATAACGGACCAGCTGTGGCACTAAGTTTGGTGGACAAGTCGACAGGTGTGGTGCATGGTTTGCATGATGACATTGAGGCCCGAGCAATTATATCTTTGCATATTGTTCCTGTGACAAGAAAATGCCATGTGTGTGGGGAGTAACCTTTATCCCAAGGAAATGATGAAGCCGTCCAAGATCGGTCATTGCAAACTCACGTGAGAGAGTGCGTATATGTCATTCAAAAGAATGTCATTGGATGCCGTCAAAACAATATCATCCACATATAATAGTAGGTAAGCAATATTGGTAGCATCCTTGTTATAAATAAATAGGGAATTGTCACACGTGCTACTTTTAAAACCATGAGAGGTAATATAAGTGGCAAACCGGGTATACTATTCCCGGGACGCCTGTTTGAGGCCATAGAGGGATTTCTTTAAGTGACACATGTGGTTAGGGAAGCGTTTATCAACAAACCCCGGGGGTTGGTGCATGAACACAGTCTCATGCAAGTCCCCGTGAAGGAAAGCGTTCTTGACATCCAATTGGTGAATGGACCACGAGCGCGAGACAGCCAAAGATAGAACTGTCCGGATAGTAGCCGGTTTAACCACCGGGCTAAAAGTGTCATCACAATAAACGTCCACAGTTTGAGAATTGCCATTTGCAACCAAACGTGCCTTGTAACGTTCTAAAGTCCCATCGGATTTGAACTTGTGTTTAAATAGCCACATGCACCGGATAATGGGGCGGTCCGTAGACGAGGGACCAATTCCCATGTTTCATTGTCCTGTAAAGCAGTAAATTCCAGTTGCATGGCATGTAACCAATTAGAATCGGCAAAGACTTTGGCGTAGGTGGTGGGTATGGGTGAGATGGTTATGGCGGGGAGTGCGATTGGGGAAGATGTGGTGCGGGACTTGGAGCGGGTAGTCATAGGATGGGTATTGGAGCGGGGAAGATGAAGCACACCGCCCTGTCTAGGATTTGACATGGTATCAGAGCCTTAGGGTTCTGGTTACCTTCTTCTCCAGTGCATTACCTCAAAAACATACAAACCCTAGTCGTTGCCACCAGGGTCAAATCCTAGACACGGCGGTGTGCCGCCATCGCCACCGCCGCCGCCTTGTCCCACCTTCGTCTTTTGTTTCGTTTCTTATCTATTTTCTAGTTTATGTTTAATAAAGCTTCGTTATCGGTTGAGGATTCAAAACTATTACCTATAATCATTCTCTTAGTTTGTTCACATCCATTCTCTTGGTTTGTTTCTGGATTATGGCTTCCATTTGCAGTGGTCATTATGTTTTGTTTGTTCTAGTTTTTATTTTTCGTTTATCGGTGTTTTAGCCACATTAAGGACCACGGTCCACGACCACCGATCTCAAACTACGGTTTGATATTTTTTAGATCTACGGATCCAAAAGACCGCCAACTGACCACGGTCACCGGTCTTGCTTTTTTTTATATCTACTTATGTCATCTCTTGATCTACGGATCCAAGAGAGTGCCGCTTGCTCGCCTTGAGACATCACCAACGACTACGGTTGCCGGGTCTTAACTTATTATTCCAAGAATCAAGACCATGAAGTATCAAGCAAAGTATGGATAAAACAATCAACCAAAATATGAATTACAACATCAAGCACAATATTGTTTGTTAGCAATAGTTTGGATAGTCAAGTCAATCGAAGCATGTTTATCTAATTATTATTGATTTATGTTCTTTTTGTTTTCCAGTCTTAGCGTACGGTTTCTTCCGCCACGACTGCGGGGGAGTATTAGAATATATTATTAGGGTTTGATTAGAATGAGCCCACGGGCCCAGTTAGGTTTCTAGGGTTTCTTATGATCTCTATAAATTGTAACCTAACGATTCAATAATATCAATGAAGTCTTTTACCATTTGACAGTAGTGGCATGGGACAGGCTGGAGGAAGGTTGCAGCTGGAACCCGAGACGAGCAACCAGTTGTTGAAGGGCCTGAATGGTGTCATTCGGAAGAGGAGAGGGGCTGGTTGCAGTGATAGCAGCGAAGGCTTGAACAGGTGGGATTTCAGCTGCTGGTTTCTAGATCAGAAAATCGTGGTCCGCAAGAAGTGCATGTAGTTCAGAAAAAATCAGCAGTGAATTCCCTCGTGAGAAGGCCTTGTTTAACTCCATTGTACTCGTCACGAAGGCCTGCCGTGACTAACATAACAAGATCTTTCTCAGGCATAGGGTGGCCAATATTTGCAAGGGCGTTGGCATACTCCTATGCCTAGCAAGATAGGCGGTAGCTATCTCATCTCCTTTCATCTGTATTTTTAGGAGTTGTGTTTTCAAGGTGAATTCTCTTGAAGAAGTGTGTGGGGCATAGGCTTGTTCAAGGCCGAGCCAAAGATCACGCGAGGTGGTACCATGAACATGTGGAAAGGATTTTTCAGAAATTGTGGAAGGAAGTAACATACGAACGTGGGCATCATTACATAACCAGGTTTTGTAACCAGAGTTTGGGGTGGTGACAGCTGCTTGATCGGTAGATGAGGCTGGAGAGGATATAGTTGGAGGAGGGCAGGGAATAGTGCCTAAGCAGTGGGTAGCAAGAAAGGGCTGGATTATTAGTTTCCAATGACCATAGTTGGTAGGGGAGAGGGTGAATCCAAACTTATATGAGTTGTGTGCAGTTTTCCAGTGGTGGTGAAGGCAATAATCTAGTTGGCCATTGTGGGATCAATGAGACGAAGAGAAGAGAAAAAGATTGGCCCCCTTGTGAGGCGGGTGATGGCAAAGAAAGCAGGACAGAAACCCTAGGCTCTGATACCAAGTTAAACAGGGAAAAATATTGTATATGATTGTGTTATTGATTGTATCAATGAGAGAATACAATAAAGATATATATAGATCTATACTAGGTTACAATAGGAGGCTATAGATCTAGACTAGGGCTGGCTAATGTATAACTAGGGCCGGGCCCACTACGATTAGGTATACTGACTATTAGAGATTCTATGTAGTAAAAATAGACTTGGGGTGACTTCCAACTAATTTGACCCGCTCTACTTCTAGCTTAACCTTTTAATTTGACTTCTTTTAAATGTAAACAACCTAGAGGCTAGATCTACCATTCATGAGAAATAGGTCAAAAGCACCACCTTTACAAAATCATGTCATGTTGTAAAGAATTCCTTTGTGTCTTACTACTCAAATTCACAACATTGCCTAAACCTGAACTTTGATGAGTGTGTTTTGGGTTGTGGACCTAAGTTAACCTAGTTTAATTAGTTTAACATTGTTTTTATTTTTATTTTTTGACAAGCAACATTGTAGTCTTCTAGCTATCTAGTTTTTGTAGAACTTATTCTCTTTCTATTATCGTATGTATATTTCTCCAAAAACTTCACACATTATAATGACTAGATGTTCATCCTAATCTTTCACACGGACACCTAGTCTCACCAATATGTATATTTCTCATTCTGCACTCTCATTTCTTGTATGGCATGCATCTATAGTGATATCAATACTCAAGCAAACACAAATTGCCTCTAAAATATACACACAAAATCTAAAGCAACCTTGTTTCTTTCTAGAGTTGTAGATACATTCTTTCCTCAACTTTTTCTCTTGAAAAGCTCATACTTCATATTTGTAGACACATATGCATATACTTGACCTTAGCTTAGTAGCATTGTGATTACCCCCCACAAAACTGGTGTGGGTTCAAAACTTCAAATCTTGCAAGTGCAAGTTGATAAGGTGGCCAGGAGAAAAAAATATTGCTAAAAGAATATGCATATACTTTCTTTTTGTGAAGCGTTCCAAAGTAATCCCTTTCTAGTTTATAGGCAAATTATTTGTTCTACACTCTGGAACTTATTGGCACTATCCTCTCTAAAATCTCATATTTTTCTTTTAAAAAGGTCATTTTTTTTCTCTCTAAGAAAATCAAAGCTCAGTTCCACTGGCATGACATACTTGGTTTTATACACTTTGAGGCAAAGACTGGTCAAAATCGGGGTCTGTAGGCTGTACGAGGGTTATACGTAGAAACAACAAAGGGATGAGATTATGAATGGTTTACATGATAAAAGAAGGCTGGTTTGTAAAAAAGATGAGACATATGCGGCCTTTGATTGCACATAGAGCAATGCCTCATGTACTTGAGGCTCTCGTGTCATGCTTCGGGTTTTGAGGCCTAAACGCCTTGGAGTGCCTCACACTTTTTGAAACTATTATGACATATATGTATTTTATTCTCAAATTTCTTGGGAGTATCCACACATCTTCATCTGATGATACTGCATCTTTGAGTTCAGGAAAGCAAATAAACGAATGTAACACACTATGTACTGTCTTTTTAGTTAGAGTTGAACTACACAGGTTAAATATTGGTTACTTGAGTATTCTGTAAAATTCAAAGAGACCAACCTGTATTGTTTTAAATACAATTTATGATATGCCAATCCATACCAAATCTGTAATCTGGAAAACCCATCTCAACCACTCTATCGTTTTTCACTACAAACACATGTTAAACCCTAAAGCTAATCCCCTCACTCCTGAAAAATAAGAAGGACAAAGTACAAACCGAAAAAGAGAGATATTTTGTTGTAACATGCGGTACCAAGTACCTGTGCCCCTTCTCTCAAAATTCAAGTTCTCTTATCCCTTTTAGTGCAATATAGCATATTTACTTAAAAAAACCCCATTTACAGTGAAGGGAGAGTTTGTATTAGTTTATTTTCTGTAGTAAGTTTATCATCCATAATAGACAGTTGTTGTTGATAGGACAAAAATTGAGTTTTCTGTGGGTGGAGAATTCTTCCATTGTGTTGGACAGCATGTCACTGTGAAAGGATTTACAGCAATAATGCCATGGTTGGCAGTGACGGAGAAAATCTACCTCAGTTCACTGAAGGGGAGAAAATACAGATTTTAAAGGTCGAATTATATGAGGTACTGTTCTGTATATTTAATATTTTTACAAATTTTACCTTTCAAAATGGATATGCTCTCTCTCTCTCTCTCTTCCCACTTTTTAGCTTTCGTCTCTTCCCTACGTCATGCAATATCAATTATGGAATTCTTTGCTTTATTGACTAAGCCTATATCTTACCCTTTTACCGTTCATGCCACTCATAAGGTTTAAGTATTTTTTTTCTCCATGCAACCAACTAGGCATATCTAGTTACGAGGTGGCAATTTACCAATTTACATAGGAAAGAGTTGATCTGTGTTGTATACTACTAGAGGGTACCCATGCCATGTGGCGGGGATCACAAGATGTATATTTTTAATTAATAAAAATGTATTATGATATAGTATAGATATGTGATAGGTCAAATAGGTTGAGAGCGACCTAAAGTGTATTTAAATGCATTCCTTATTTATAAAATTGAAGAAAAAAGAAACAAAAATTGTTAAGAGCATCAACCCAACTCCACCATGTGTTAAAATAATCCTTATGCCCACAGCCCATTACCCATCCTGTCTAAGCCACCCATTTTGCCAGCCCTATATTTGGCGAACATCCAGTTTATGGCACTTCTTAACCATCTCTGGTAACTTTCCAGGGTAAAACTGCTCCTCCAGACTACTTGTCCGAGAGTGAGCTGATATCCCTAATGGAAAAACATGGAATAGGAACAGATGCATCTATTCCTGTGCACATCAACAACATAAGTGAACGCAACTATGTAAAGGTATGTATATTAACTCCTTAAACATACGCTTCTATAGTCCTATTTCATCTAGGTTACATTGAACTAATATTTTTGCATCTTCATTCTAAAGGTAGAGACTGGAAGAAGGTTGGTTCCAACAGTTTTGGGTGTTAGCCTTATAAGAGGTTATCAATGTATAGATCCAGATCTTTGTTTGCCCGACATACGCAGTTTTATAGAGCATCAAATCACCCTTGTTTCTAAAGGTCAAGCAGATCATTCACTTGTTGTGCAACATGTACTTGAACAGTTCAAACAGAAATTCAATTACTTTATTAAGCAGGTAAATAGTTTTACACCTTTCCCGTGAAACCCGCCACACTTACTATTTTGAATGTGTTGTAAACTTTTTTAATCGGAAAATTCTGTTGTGGTGAATTTTCATGCAGATTGAAAATATGGATGCTTTGTTTGAAGCACAATTTTCTCCACTCTCGGATACTGGGCGTTCACTTAGTAAATGTGGAAAGTGTTTGCGATATATGAAGTACATATCTATGCTTCCGTCACGGCTGTATTGTAATACATGTGAAGAAGTCTATTATGTTCCTCAAAAGGGCACAATTAAGGTAAAGCAGCTTTTTTTCGATGTATGCAATAAGGGTATTTATAAACTGATGAAACCGATCGATCCACCCAAACTGAAGCAAGTCAGCTGGTTAAGCTGTTTGGGATTTATGTGGTTTGGCTTTGATGGTTTTATGGTTTGACTGACGCTCTGGAGCTTGTTACTATTCTGTATTCTTTAATTGTGCCATATGCATTATATTCATGAATCATATTATATTAATTAAAAAAAATAGCGATTTTGAAAAAAAATCGGTCTGGTTTGGTCATTTTCCAAACTGTAGTTAGCAGTTTGACCTAAAATTTCATCAAAAGCACCCTAACTGGGCCACGAGACCCTTCAACGATACCAATTTGGACTTTTGTGAATCCTTAAACATGATCTTCTCTAATTACTTTCCATTTTCCCCATTTGACAGCTGTACAAAGAACTCACCTGTCCACTAGACAACTTTGAGCTTTTACTGTTTTCCATGGCTGGACCAGATGGCAAGTCATTCCCTTCCCTTTTGCCTTATTGCTATAACAACCCTCCATTCGAAGGTATCGACACATTATTTGGTGCCCCCAAAACCGGTGGTTCAGTCAAGTTAGGTAAAGGGGTTGGTATGCCTTGTTTCCTCTGCCCGCACCCCACGTGCCGCCACTCTTTAATATCTCAAGGTGTGTGTGCTTGCCCGGAGTGTGACGGGACCCTTGTTCTTGACCCAGTCAGTGCTCCAAAATGGAGACTTTACTGCAACATGTGTAATTGTCTTGTATTGCTTCCGGAAGGCGCTCATAGGATTAGCACAACTAAGGAAAGATGTCCTGAATGCG
Source organism: Flaveria trinervia (assembly GCA_025506515.1). Taxonomy (NCBI): domain Eukaryota; kingdom Viridiplantae; phylum Streptophyta; class Magnoliopsida; order Asterales; family Asteraceae; genus Flaveria; species Flaveria trinervia. Next base: position 24,932,732 of record CM046450.1, on the reverse strand, counting down.
ACTCCACTATAATAGAGGTGGACTTCAATAAGAAAACAACACCATTGAAAGATGGAGCCACGTTACATGTTGGATGTATCCTTTGTGATGAGCTGCTACATTCGCTTGTGGAAATGAAGCATGGGAAGTCGTTTTTTTAGACGTGGTGGTGGAAGAGGAAGAGGTCGGGGGAGGGGTAGGGGTAGAGGGAGGGGGCGGGGTGGCAGGAAACAAGACCCCAAAATGAGTTTTCGAGATTTTTGAAAACGTTATCGGTGGTTGTATTATCACTTTTTTTTGTATGAGATCATAGACTTGTTAACACAGATGTAGGTTAAATCAAAGATTTCATAGGACTTGAAAATGCTTAGAAAAAGATTGAACTTGTTTGATGCAAGAGTGGATATCAAAATTAGATGCTACTGCTACTAAGAGATTCCAGTTTTAACGTTGTTATGAATGAGTGATTGGTTCTGTTGTGTTTTATTTATGACATATTAAACGGGTAAAAGGTGGCTATAAACCAAGAAATTACTAAAAAGGGATGTTTACGAAAAACTGTAGAATCACATAAATAACAAGAGAAATAATGTATCAACTCCTCCTTGATTGTATTCAAACCCATCTTGGTTGTAAGGAGCTTCTTTGTTAGATAAACAAAGGTATCTTTCACTCACAAACTAATAATTTTCATTTATCTGAAGCATCACTTAAATAACAAGAGAAATAATGGAAATAAACAAACTAAGCTAAAACCAGGTACTAGCCCACTACCCAAAAGAACCGGCCAACTAACACCGACTTATTCAAACTCAACTACTAAAGACTTGGGTAGCGTTTGGTTAGAAGAAATGAAATGGAATATAATGAAATTAAGAAACTAATATAATTTTTAAGTAAAATATGTTTGAGAGAGTAATAAAATGTAAACTCAAGAGAATGTTTCACTTCAAATTCTTTTGGTTGTGAGATTTCAAATTCTCTCTTTAGGTGGAAGGATTTTGAAATCTCACAACCAAACGCCCCTTTAATCTTAAGCATAATAACCTAATTAACAATTAACATTTCAAGGTGCATTTGTGTAACACCCGACCTTTCATACCATCGATATTGTCTGCTTTGCTCACGAAAAAGCTCACAAATTTTCTTTTGGTTACCTAGGTGAAAACTTAACACACGTTGGTGCTATTAGAGACCAAGCATTCCTTATGAACCAGGAATCTCTCCTGTTCACGGTTGATATGGGATTTATGTAGGGTGTCACAATCACCCCCCCTTGGACTCATTGTTCTTGAGGAGCCTGTGAAGTCACCATCATCGGTGAGGTATGTCCCACATTCTGAACAACACATGAGTGATTCCGATACCATTCTGTAACATCCGACCTTTCATACCACTAATATTGTTTGCGTTGCCCACGAGAAGCTCATGTATTTGTTTTTGGTTACCCAGGTGAAAACTTTCCAGGGAGGTCACCTATCCCTGGATTGCTGCCTCTTGAGCACGCTTAAATATGGAGTTCTCTTTTCATCCACAACCAATATGCCTAAAACACGTTGGTGATATTAGAGACCAACCGTTCCTTATGAATCATGAATCTCTCCTGTCCATGGCCGATATAGGATTATGTAGGGTGTCATAATCACCCAAAAATAACATGAAAAATTGTTTTCCATAGGGTCGAACCCATGTGGCTGTTGCAGAAAGGTGGGGTGAATACCAACTCATCCACTCTCTAACTATGACTCTTTTTGTGATGGTCCCTGTGGATGCTAATGCAATTTGATTTCCGCCCAATGCTCTAAATGTCAAAGTGAAAAAATTAAACCATGTGTTTTGGGTGTATTGTGTAACATCCGTCATTTTTCAAGTTAAAACCCAAACCCGAATCCATTTAGAACTTCCATTATTAAATTATTTTAATAATTTTAATGGATCAAATGCATTAAATGTGCAATTTATATTGTGAATTATTCATTTATTAAACATCTAAACAACTTGTAATAATTCATGGATTTATAAATAATTATTTTTCATAAAGTTATAAAGTTTTATTAGTCATTTTACAATAAATAACTAATGGAAAATCTTATTAAAATTTATAAAGTTATAAAATGAGTTTTAATAAACTTATAAAGTTTTACTAGTAATTATGAATTTTAATTATTGAAAGTAAATAATCAAATTATAAGTTACAAGCTTTATAAAAGTTATAAAGATTAATAAATAATTAATTTGATTTATTATTCAAATTACTTTTATAAGTCTAGGGTTTATTTTGTAATTTTAGAAACTTAATTTAAAAGCTTTTACATGAAATAATAAACATTTAAAGTTCAGGGACCAAATTGCAAAAATACCCAAACCACCCCCCTTTTTCCTTGTTGTCCTTCTCTGCCTCCGGCCATTGGCTCCGGCAGCCTCCGGCGACCACCAAACTTCTACAAAACGTTGAATTAACTCAATTGAATGGTTCTTAACTCTCGCATGCGTTTTTCAAACCCAATACTCGTTTCAATTGACCTTAGTGAGCTGTTAATTCTAAACACTCGTAACCGAACCTACATTCAAAGTATGTAAACTGTTTAACTTGAAACCGATCGAATTAAACCAATGTAATGGAGGGCACACATCTCAGACGACCTCTAATTCCATTTATAGAGCACATGTCACACCCTCAAAATCCACTTGCGGAGTTTTACCGCGAGGCGTGTGAACAAACCAGGATCACAGTCAACAGTTACTCAAAACGACTCTATATGCCATAATTTAAATAAAATCAACCAAAGTACAAACTTTAAACTGTGCGGAAGCGTTTTGAAAACAACCCAAAGAAATAAAAGTATAACTATGGTAAAACATGTGCCAACCCAAAAGAGTAAACAATAATCATTAAAATACTAAAAAATGTCTTGAGAACCGAGTCTTAGAATGCAAGTGAACCATGCAGTGCTCCTATGACAAGCAAGCTAATGACCTGAGAATAACATACTAAAATGTCAACACAATGGTTGGTGAGTTCAAGAGATATTCAAACATAAACAGTTTAATAATAGAGATATAAAAGTAGTGCATTGTAACAGATAGCTAGTCCATTAACAATAAATATTATTTCATAGTGATTTCGCAATTGAAGCTGACTGTGTTACGTTGTTGCCTCCTGCCACGACTTAACAGGTCGTGACAATGTTTATTAGGACAAATTGCATCCGGTTGACCTCGAGTCACACAGGTGGGGCTCGTCAGACCTAGTAGTACTACCCAAATTTCCCCGCTATTCAATATTAACAATTCGAAAGTGGGAGGACTTTTCCATGATATCAACACTATATAATATTATACACAACTTGAATATATAAAGCGTTTGTAATTTACCAGTATGCTATCTCCCCCAAAAGAGATTAAATAAAGAGTGGGGCATGAACTCACCTGATATGCGTATAGATACTTAGGGTTTGACTTGTCAAACAGAATAGACAGACAACCTTCAGAGGTTACCTAGATCATGTAAGTACATGAGTACGTGTAATCAAAGAACACGTGAAACCCTAAGTACACTACAACCAAGGACTCAAGATTTCAAACAAAACAGACAGGTTTGACCTAGTTGACCCGTTTGACTCGTTGGTGACTTCATGTGTTGTAAAACCATTCCAGCAATTCAAACACATATATCATACATGGTTAACATTCAAATGGATCATATGTATGCTATACTATCCAGGTGTATCACTCAGATAATCATACAACCAAGTATCATACAAGTCATGCGAATCTAGAACATTAACATGTCTACTAGTCATAACATAACTAACATGCCACACAAAGATCAAATCACGCACCAAATGCCATGTGAAGCCACTCACGACTTCACATCCTAAACCCCGCCAATCCTACTAAGTAGGGGCCTCAGATTCGCACGCGTGTATGATGATCACAATCATATTCATTACATCCAACATACACCACAATAATCAATTTCCAGTCCCAAACATGATGTCCTACTACTAATCAACATCCAAATCATACATGATCATAAATGTCCAAATATCATTCATGATTACCCCAGCATCACATACAACCAAATTACCATGTTCTACCACATTAGAATTCATCCATGATCATACTAACATGCTCCTAACATCCCAAACATGTTCAAACTATCATTCTTCAGACTTTATGCAATTAAAGTTTCCCTTTTTAGAAAGTACATCCCAACATCTATCAACCACCCAATGTATTCATGAATTCATCATAATTATACAATCTCAAGCTCATAACAATATCTAGACATGATCAACAATACCTAATCACCATAATCTAACAATCTTCATGAACAAAAGTTTCTACTTTTGGCAAGCTATGAACAACAACATCCATTCAAAGATTTCTAGCATTCATAACAACAATCTAGCATCTAATCATCATCATGAACACATCAATAACATCAATCCATCACTAGATCATCATGTCATGAAAATAAAGTTACTATTATTAGTAACCTATGAACACCAACTTCAATTCATCAATTTCTTGCAAAATCATGTAACCTAGCATTCATACAACCTATTAATCATCAAACATTCATCAAAAATCACCATTCATCTATAATCCTACCAATTTTCGAATTAGGGTTTGCCTATAACCAAAGTTCATGATCAATCCACTAAAAACATACAATTCATACATAATCGACGTTAAACAACATGTAATCAATCCAACTAACATACTAACACCAACAACTAACATCAATTTCGACTCCATGAAGACCCAAAGTCGCATTAGGGTTCGGCCCTCAACAAAAACCCACAAAAACATGAAAAATCTAACCTTTAAACGTGTTATAGCTTGTAATTGATGATTCCAACAAGTTGTATGCCTTGAAATCGATCCAATTTCGAGTTCTCTTGCTTGTTCTTGGCTGATTTCGCAAAGGAGAGGGGTGTGTGTGGGTGTTTGCGGCCGATGGGGGGGTGGGGATTAGGGTTAGTGTGTTTTGTTTAATTTTAATTTACATATTTACCCTTTTAACCCTTGTAATTTGTATTTTATGAAAACTAGGCTTTAAACTCTTTGTAAAGTGTTTTTAACTTAATAATATAAAGATATAAACTAATGAAAATCATCATATATCTTATCTTTATAAAAACACAAGACATACGAATAAATAGACACGTTTTCGCGTTACGCGATAAATTTTCTAATTAGCATTTTAAAAACATGTAAACACATAAACATAACACAATAATCACATAATCAATTAGATTCTCATTAATTTAACATTATTCATTATTATTAGGTCACCAACGTTAAACGACAACTAGTGTGTGTTTACGACACGTGTATGCAAGACTTAACGGAACTAACGGAGTTTGGTAACGGAAATTTATCGGATGTCACAACACACATTCCTCGAACTAGACCCTCAATTCCGATCGAACCTGCGTCTTAGCCGAACTCCATCTTATGGGCAACTTAGATCGCAATTGATAACGGGCTGCTACTTTCTATAACATAAGGATGCTACGCACTCAAGGAATAAGATTGTGATAAACTCAATCACCAAAACCGACTTCCACTCGTCACGACTTGCTTCTATCTTGTTAACCATCCATATGATCGAATCAGGTAAATTAAGGACACATACGAACTCGATTTCACATGTAGAATCAAAGCCTTAAGTTTGAATCTAGTAACATTCACGGATTGATGTTCAATTGGATTCATTTTGATGCTAGGCTTCATATGAATTTGGGGATTTAATTTGTTAACATTTTTATGATTTTCTTTTTGGATATTGATCAGCATCGGGCTTTAGCCCAACTTGTAACTGGTCACAACCATAAATAGGAGGTCTTGTGTTCAAACTGAGCCTCTACCAATTTTTGTTTTACTAATTTTTTTATTTTTATAATTCAGAAAATTATTATCATGTTACTAAATTAAAATAAAAACTATTTTGTTAACTAAAATATTTCAAAAATTATTAAATAAATTTTTAAAGATTTTAAAACTTATAGTTTTTAAATTTAATAGATTATAAAAAAATATTAGTCATTTATATGATTTAAATATTATAAACCTATTATGGTTCAAATTTGGATTATTTCAAAAATTATAAACAACATGTTAAATAATCAATTATTCAAATAGTTAATTATTTAAATAATTAATTATTCATCAATTTAGTTAATCATGTTATATCACAAATAGTTAATAAATTTATTCCTTAAACTTTTATTTAAATTCTTGAAACTTATAAAATAATATAACTTTCTAATACTCTTTATTCTTATTTTAAGGTTTTGATCTGATAAAACCATTATAAAATTCATTTAAAAGTTAAAAAAACTTTTTAAAATATTTTTAAATCAAGCCTAATAATTTTGAATTATTTTGCAAGTAATTTAAATAAATATTCAATTAACTATCTTTATTGAATTTTAAATAATTAATTATTAATTAATTATTTCTTTTCACACATTATACTTAATCTTTATTTAATCAAATGTTAAATTAAATTATTGAATCATTCTCAATCTTAATTGATTTATTCCATCTTATTAAACCAAAACATAATCGATTGCATTATTTCATTTGATTTAATTATTAGAACCCCCAAATTCCAATTGAAATCCTAATTCATAGTTAGTCGATAATCATATCTTTATTTTAATCCTAGGTCACCAAATATTAGGTTGAATCATGAAGAAATGTTGGAGTAATCTTAATATCTTATTGTTATCATAAATGCACCTTCTAGCACGTGAGTTTTTATGTGAGTTCTTTCATACCCCTTTTTATTTTATTTCACCCCTTTTGGAGTGATACATATTAACGTATAAACTTACATTTATAAACATCTTGATACTTGTAAATACACATGCAATTCATCTTTACTTTTTGTCATGATTATTTGTAATATTACGAGGCTTATATGATAGACATTATATGTTGACAATCATTAACAATTGCTAGCCTAGTGACATCATAAATCTATGAGCCTGACAAGCCTATTTGGTGCTCAAGCCGAGTTATTGCCGGCTCCTGATGACGTATGCTTGTTCATCATGGGAACCAAGTACAGTTAGCTAATCGTTATACTTGTAATTGATATTCTTGGTCAAGGTTTGATTGTATCTATATGTTATCTATAAACTTATTTTATTCGTAACCATTGACATTAACTGCTACTTGTAAACTTTTATATATGTATGTATGCTTAACCCATAGAAACTCAACAACTTTCATAGTTGACCCTTTATTTTTAACATGTTTTAGGATCGCTACTTGAGGACTTCTTGTACATATAGGAATTGGACTTAGTTTAACTAAATATCTTATTGTTGTGGTTTAATTATTTGTTGTATTGTAATGACTTAATTTTCTAGTATTATTCAATGAAAAATAACATAAAATCTTATTTCAAATTATTTAATTCCATGAGCTATGAACAATCGTTTCATATTCGTCCGCCTTGATGATTCCGCCGTCGGTCGGGGTGTGACATATTGGTTGTGGATGAGAGGAGAACTTCACAGTTAAGCGTGCTCAGGTGGCACCAATCCAGGGATGGGTGACCTTCCTAGAAAGTTTTCATCTGGGTAAATAAAAGCAAGTCTGTGAGCTTCTCATGGGCAAAGTAGACAATATTGGTGGTATGAAAGGCTGGGTGTTACAATTTGGGTCTGCCACTATGAGTACATGCTGCACAACAAAACAGCGGATGGTGAATTGGCCATGCTAGGAATATATATGGACCAGAAAGATGTTGTTGACATTGTTTAGAATGGACTCGATCACTCCACTTACAAACCCATTTTGGATGATATTCATGTTAAAAATATGAGTTGTAGGAAAAACTTATCAACCACGAAGTCTGTTTGGCCCAACAAATTACAACCATTGGCATCTAGTGTGAAAGACCTGTTGGATCAAGAAGAAGGCTGGTGCAACCAAAACCAAATCACTTAGACAAATTTTGGTGCTGCTTACAAAGGCTTCCGAAGCCAAGTGTGGAACTTCCAAAGGAAGTAGAGTTCTTCCGAAGACAAAATAAAAGTTCCACTTCCGAAGGCAAAGCTCTACTTCCGAAGCTAAAGTATTCACTTCCGAAGATGAAGTCTCAAAGGAAGATATCAGAAGACTACTTCCAAAGTATGAAAAAGGAAGAAGTTCTCAAGCCTCAGAAGAAGCAGCCTCTTCCGAAGTATAAGTGGCTTTGAAAGTACTTGTTCTGCCGAAGCCATTTAACCTTCGGAAGACACTGCTATGAAATGGTGGACATAAGTATGGTCTCTGACACTTTGCTGCGGACTTCTGATACTGCATGGAGTTTTCTCAAAGAGTCATGTAGTTGACCATAATTTATTCCACTATTCACCTTTTTATGTTAGTACAAGTTACCAACTTTAGTTGGTGACAAAAGGTAAGTCAGGGACATGTCCTGACTACCATATCTCAGATAAAGTCTATCTGAGATACCTTAAACTATAGCTTTGTAGTATTTGCTTTAGTTAGAGGGTTCCAGCTGGTATCAAAGTATATCTGGGTATAGGTAGTATTATATATAGTCTCTAATTGTAACTCATAAGAACATGCTTGTAAGAGTCTTGTAATATTTGAGTTGAGAAGCAATATATGCAAGTATCTTGAAAATTACTTCTTGTGTTTTGTTATTACTTATTATATTGTTATCAACTCTTAAAGATTCTGCTTTCATCAAGAGTGTTGTTTAAGTGAGTTTGATAGAAAACTAAGTGTTTAGTGACACAAACCGATCCTACAATTGGTATCAAAGCTATTTACGCTATTGATTGTAAGATCTAACCATCCAAATCAATCTGTTTCTCACTCCTCCTTATAACTCTCACAAAAATGGCTCTTAACAAATCCGAAGTAGAGATGGAACCATGACCAAAGCTCCTATCATTACTCCTGAAAACTTCAGGTCTTGGAGCAAAGAATGGAAGGCTTCATCAGATACCAAGACACAAAATGTGGAACTCCATTGTCAACATCCCGTATAAACCAAAGGTGGCATCACCTGGTGGAAACCTGGCCATGATAGAAAAAGCTGTTGAAGATTATTCTGACGAGGACCGAAAGAAAATGGACATCGACAACAATGCTATGACTATTCTAATGACTGCAATACCCAACTCCATCATGGTGGGGTTTAAGCATTGTAAGTCTGCTAAAGAATTGTGTGATGCACTTGCTCAGATGTATTCAAACTCTAACGACTCCAAGAAGGACTCACTGAAGCAGCAGTTTGAGAACGTCACCTATATTGCTGGAGAGACCCTCAGCTAGCAGTATTTCAGGTACATGGATCTTATTTCTTCACTTCAGTCTGTGAAGATCACTCCTGAACTCAAAGATCTCACAAGAAAGTTCATGAGTGCTCTTCCAAATGAGTGGACATTTTACTATGTCTTTATCAGAGGACATAGAACTTGAACACTCTTACTATGACTGAACGCTATGGCATCCTTGATGGATATCGCCTAGAGATGGAGAGTAAGAAGGGCCACCAAACAAGCAGACCTCTGAGTCTTCCTGCTAGCAACGCTTTATTGGCTGTTGAAGGCTCAGTACCCCCACAACCTCAGCAATACCTAACATACAACCAACAACCATCTTGCTCTTCTGGACCTTACATCACTTTCTCTGAGACTCGAAGGTCTTAACAGGCTCAACACAACTCCTTCCAGGACAGTTGTGCCTTTGTCTCAGAAAGTGGGCACTCTGGTGATTTTCAATACTGTTTTGATGATCTAGAGTGTTTTAGTCCAGACGATGTAGAGTATGTGGACATAGTCCAACAGATGGCTCTTTTAACCTGTAGAGCGAAGAATTTCTTTAAGAGAACTAGAAGGCAATTCCCTCAAAACCCAACTGCCAGTAAGTTTGGGTTTGACAAGACCAAGGCAAAATGTTACAACTGTAACCAACTTGGTCACTTTGCAAGGGAATGCAAGGCTCCCAAGACCAACCTGGGAACCCCACATGCCTCCACACATCCTTCAACCTCAAAGCCCACTGGAAAGTCAACTGAAATAGCTGCAATGGCTCAAGAAGTTGACTGGAGCTTCATGGTACAAGATGTGACTCCTACTCAAGCTCTCATGGCCGGAACAGATAATAACCAGGTATATGAACATCTCTGTACTCCTTCCTGTATAGCTAAGGTTAAATTATATCAGGATTACAATATGGAAATTAGATATGATATTAAGTCTTTAAATATCTTAAAATCTGATTTTAAAAGGGCTGAATCTGTCTATCAAAAGAAAATTGAGGAGTTAGAGAAAACCGTGTCCTATTAAAATATGAACATACCAACTATAAGACTCAATAAAGGATCTGATATCCAAATTGTCTGAGGCTCAAGCCCAGCTTGTCACTGCTGAGGCTCAAGCCAGAAAGCATGCTATTTCTGAGCAGAAATTCCAAGCTATTATTGCATCATCCTCCCACTCCAAAATCTGTTATCAGAACAAAGGAGGGTTGGGGACCAATGAAATTGCTCCACCATATTCTTATGAGTCCATAAGACAACCTAGATGTGGTATTGAGGAGCAAGAGGTCCTAACTACTGACCCATCTTCACATGAGTTGAAGAATTATGCAATAATAGTGGCCACCACGGGAAGAAACAGGTAAATCCACCCACCTCTCCCAGTGAAGATCAAACCCTTACCACCAAAGCCCGCATAAGCATAGCTAAAGCTTCCAGAAGAAATGCTAAGAAAGTGGCTGAGTCTAAGCTGAAGATTGACCTAAAGCAGAAAGGTGTCTTTATCTCAGCTGGATTCCAGGTGATAGGTACTTCTAATTCAGTAAAGGAATGTAATACCAACACTCCGGTCCTACCAAAGGATCAGAAGTTGAAGGGAAATGTTGCTGACAAAGAAAGAAAAACTAAGAAACAGCAACCTACAAGCTCCCAAAAGACTACCATTACATGCATCATGTGTGGTCTGCAAAACCACATGGCTAAAGATTGTTATTATAATCCTGCTAGCACACATTATGCAAATAATGTTAGAAAAGAAGGAGTCAGGGAAGGTTTCTCATTTGGACCTTATCAGATGGTCCAAGTGATTAAAAAGGGAAAGCTAGTTTTTGAAGCCAGGTTGTCTTCAGAAGAAACTCCTTCTTCCGAAGGGAAAATGGCTTTGGAAGCAAAAGCACTTAAAATTCCAAAGAACAAGAAAATTCCCTTGAAACCATCCCAGAAAAAGACTGCTTCGGAAGAAAAGGTGGTGAAGGCTTCTTCCGAAAAGAAAGAAGCTTCGGAAGATTGCCATGCTGCAAAAGCTTCTACAAGTACATCTTCCACGATCAACCAAAGGATGGATTGAAAGATCAAGAAAGATGCTGTAGCATAAACCTCTTCTTCAAAGACATCGATTGAACCCCCATGCTTAACTTTTGGTTCAATTATGTCACTATTATGTCACAATGTCTGGATTGTGGATAGTGGAGGCTCTAGGCACATGACAGGAAACAAATCTCTCTTTCAACAGTTTCAACACTATGATGGAGGTCCTATCCAATTTGGAGGTGAGGCCGGAGGATATATTTCTGGCAGAGGGAGTATATCCAATGGTAAGTTAAACGTTGACAAAGTTAACTTTGTCAAACAGCTTGAGCACAATCTGTTAAGTGTTTCTCAGTTTTGTGTTCAAAAGCTCCAGATGCTTTTCACAAAGCATGAGTGCATTATCCTCAAACCAGGGATGACAATTCCTCTGGAATTGGTGCTTCTTAGATCTACCAAGAAAGGAGATATGTACAAGCTGGATATGAACAATGCTTCCCCAATAGGTGAAGTATCATGCTTTCTTTCCAAAGCTGATAGTGATGAGTCAACGCCTTGGCATAAACGTATGTGTCATGTAAATTTTAAGACAATGAATAAATTGGCTAAAAATAACTTGGTACATGGTTTGCCTAAAAAGGATTTTTTTTGCAAAACAACTGTGTTGCATGCCTGAAAGGGAAGCAATACAGGACCTCTCATAAATCCAAAAGTGTTAACTCCATCACTACTCCATTACACTTATTGCACATGGATCTCTTTGTCCCACAAGTATAATGAGCATTGGAAGGAAATCATATTGCCTTGTGATAGTTGATGATTTTACAAGATTTACATGGGTATTCTTTCTAAGAATTAAAGATGAAACTGCTGAAACATTAAAATCTTTTATACTTTAAAAGAAAATCAAATTGATCACAAGGTTAAGATTATTAGAAGTGATCAAGGGAATGAGTTTAAGAACTTCGTTCTTGACTCATTCTGTAACTCAAAAGGGATTGCCAGACATATAGTGCTCCCAGAACTCCTCAACAAAATGGTGTTGCTAAGAGGAGGAACATGACACTTATTGAGGCTACTCGAACTATGTTAGCTGATTTCAAACTACCTCTAACATTCTGGGCCGAGGCAGTCAGCACTGCATGCTATGTGCAGAATATAGTTCTTGTAGTTAAGCCACATGGAAAAACCCTTGTGAGCTATGGAACAAGAGGTCACCTTTCATTGGCTTTCTAAGGTCCTTTGGCAGCAGGTGTACCATACTTAACACAAAGGACAATTTAGCAAAATTTGCTGAAAAGTCGGATGATGCTATCTTTGTTGGATACTCTTCTAGCTCCAAAGCTTACAGAGTATACAACATTAAGAATCAACAATTTGAGGAGTCATCCAATATAGTTTTTAATGAGCATATTCCTTGTGTTATGGGGAATGGCCCTGATCATATCTTTGATTTAGAATTGTTTCCAAACTATTCTAAACCTTCTTGTGAGAATGTTTCAGTTGGAACAGGTGCTTAAAATGATGCTGTTGCTGATGATCAACTATTTGAGCTACCCAGACCTCTTCCAAGTTCTCCAAGAGCTGCAACAAATCAAACTTTCACTATTTACAGATCAGACAGCATATCCATATCAAGGAATAGTGAAGCTTCAACTAGTGAATCACCTGCTGAACCTCAAAGCTCATTAGGTTATCCTACACAACACCTAGCTGATGTATGTAGCATCTTGAAGGAGCAGGCAACTGTTGATGCTACTCTACAGCCAACCATTAATGATGTTTCTCATTCATTCAATCAGTCCTCATTGAATGACTTTGAAACAATAGCTGGACAAAGTGTTCCAGTTCCTGAGCAGAATATGTCCAACCTGGATCTATCTCTGCAACTAGAAGTGATTCCTCGTATTAGCTTTCATAAAACTCATCCAACTAAGAACATCATTGGGGATGTCTCTGAAGGTGTGAGAACAAGAGGGCAGACTCATCATGGGAATGTCTGCTTGTACTCATGCTTCTTATCCCAGATGGAACCCAAGAAGGTGGAAGATGCCTTGAAGGATAGTAGCTGGGTTGAATCAATGCAAGAGGAGCTGCTTCAATTCAAAAGACAGAAGGTTTGGAACCTATGTCCGCTACCATCAGGTCAAGTGCCAATAGGCACTAAATGGGTTTTTAGGAACATAAGAGATGACAGAGACTTGATCATCATGAACAAGGCAAGACTAGTAGTTCAAGGATACACTCAAGAGAAGGAATTGATTATACTGATGTCTTTGCATCGGTTGCAAGACTTGAGGTAGTTAGGATCTTCCTTGCTTATGCTGCTTCCAAGAACTTTACTGTCTACCAGCTTGATGTCAAGTGTGCCTTTCTATATGGGGATATAGATAGGGAAGTGTATGTGTGCCAACCTCTAGGATTTAAAGACCCACAACATCCTCACTATGTGTGCAAATTGTATAAAGCTCTATATGGGCTACACCAAGCACCAAGGCTGTGGTATGAGACTTTGTCTCAGTTTCTCCTCAAGAATGGCTACACCAGAGGAACCATTGACAAGACCTTATTCATAAGAAAGTCTTGTAAATACATTTTTCTTATTCAAGTCTATGTTGATGACATCATATTTGGCTCTTCAATGACCAAATGTGCAAGGACTTTGAAAGCATTATGAAAAAGAAGTTTGAGAAGAGTTCCATGGAAAAAATGGATTTTTTCCTTGGAATTCAGGTGAAGCAATTGAAGAAAGAATTTTTAACTAATCAATCTAAGTATGTCAATGACATCTTAGAAAGATTTGAGATGAAATATTGCAAGCCAGCCAAGACACCCATACCCAGAAACCATAATCTTTTTCCTGACCTTGAGGGAGAGGATACTGATCAATATCAGTGTAGGGCAATTATTGGTTCTCTGATGTATCTTACAGCTAGTAGACCTGATATTATGTTTGCAACTTGCATCTGTGCAAGATATTAGGCCGCTCCAAAGGTGTCTCACCTAGCTGCTGCCAAGAGAATCCTCAGATACCTCAAAGGAGCACCTAAACTAGGTCTCTGGTATCCTAGAAACAATGATTTTAATCTCTATGGATACTCTAACAGTGACTATGGTGGCTGCAACATTAACAAGAAATCAACATTAGGAGGATGTCAATTTCTTGATTGAAGGATCATCTTATGGCAATGCAAGAAACAATCCTGTGTCTCTATATCAACTGCTGAAGCTGAATACATTGCTACTGCTAGTTGTTGTGCTCAACTCCTATGGATTCAAAATCAGATGTTGGACTACGGATTCAACCTTATGAGTACTCCTATCCATATTGACAACAACAGTGCTATCTCCATCATTGACAATCCAGTGAAGCACTCCAAAACAAAGCACATTGATATCAGATACCATTTCATTAGATATTCATGAAAAGAATCTAATTAAACTAATCAAAGTTGATTCAAATGAACAATATGCTGATCTGTTCACCAAAGCTTTTGATGAACAAAGATTTAAGTATCTTATAACAGCTATTGGGATGATAAACATTGATTAGATTACCTCTCTTGAAAACCTTTTAATGTGTAAAGTCTTATGTCAATACAAATTAAGCCCTGTTACAAAAGATCTCTCTAAAATTTTCTAAGTATAAATTCTTCTGAAGAGAAATTAACCCTGGAAGTTATCTTCATATCTTCCGAAGCAAAATTTCTCCAAGGATAATTTTCTTCTCGGAAGAGTTTTTAGTCTAAGAAGAAGCGATTGATTTCATATTAGATCTACTTCCGAAGCTTACAAAATCTCTCCCTTCGGAAAGCAATCTCTACTCTCGGAAGTTACTTTTTACCTTCGGAAGTAGGATTGCCTTCGGAAGACAATTTACCTTCGGAAATGTTTTATATTTGGAAAAAGAGATTTTACTGTGTAACGGAAATCTCTTGGGTGCCACATTGTAAAAAAGCAAAGATTTTGTTAATGATGTCGGATTATTTAACCGAATTAAGCCTTACCGCCCCTGTCACTTCATCCACTAAACCATCATTTCACCTTATCCTAACACATTACCGCCATTCCACCCTCTTTTAAATAATCCCGACTATTCACTTTCATCTTCTTACCACAAATTTTACAGCCCTAAAAGTTTCCTAGCTTCCAAATTCATCCAAACTCAAACTGCTCAACCTTCATACTTTCCCAATGGCCCTAAATCCTCAACACAACCAAGTCGCACTTCTTGATTCTTCAAGAGATGCGGACTTCTCTGAATCATCTCCTTCCTCACCCAATTATCCTACTACACAACCTTGACTGTTAATCCCATACTTTACCTCAACCACATGACTGAAATTTGGAGAAATAGTCACGTCGAAACCCTAAATAGGGTTCGTGTAATACAATCCAACATTTGTGGCCAAGAGTTGGTCATCTCTGAACAGCTCATTAGGGAGCATCTGGAGCTTCATGATGAAGGTGCCCCTACTGAGTTCCCCAAGGCAGATTTAGACAGCACATACATCCTCATGGGATATGGAGGAGATGTGAGTAGGTCGACAGTCTACAAGTTCAAATCCCATATGAACTAGGGTGACTAGTTCATGGATTGGTGTGAGGCCTGCACTTCAACTACGCAAGATTTGTGCTGCTCAATCTCATTGGAAATCTTCAGAGGGAAACATTTTTTATGTATCCCAGATTTCTACAGCACATTATTAACTGTGAGCTGGACCAGAGTCGGCTTGTCTGTGCAGTCACTCTGTCTATCCCTTACATGAGGCCAACCATCTTCAAGACATTGAAGAGAGTATCCACCAACTTCACTTGAAGGTACACTTCTTTACCTCCTAGTATGACTGAGTACATCGCTCCTGGTGACATCCCTATTCACCCCACAGGTGATGAACCCACACCAACAATTGCAACCATAATGCCAACACTACCTTCTCCTCCCATCACCATTACTTACACAAGACGCCCAAAATGAACCCTTTTCAATCTACTCTGATTGAACAAGCTCCTCCTATTCAACCTAAAAAGGCTAGAGTGGAACATTGGGCTCCCACTCAGTCTGAGGTCTCACCTTCCTTCACCATTGACCTCAATATGGGTATTGAGTCTCCTCAGACTCAAACGCATGAGCCCACTACCCAATCTGCAAGCCCTCAGGATGAGTCTTTACACTCCTCTAAGCAGCCAATAAGGGACAGCCCAATCAAAGGCTCAATGCCTGTAGACATTGACCAAGGTCCTGGGTCAGCAGGTTTAACCTCCTTATCTTTCACTGACCTTCTCTTTAAAACTGATGAAGAGATAACATCTCTCCATGGCAATGATCTTGATCTACAACTGTAACACCCGTTTATTTATCTATTTGAGGTCGACGAAGAAAGAAAAGAAAAGAAATAAAGCCCAAAGTCGAGGGACCAAACTCGTCAATGAGGGAAAGTTGAAATATGGTGATATGTGTAGGGAGAGGGCAGCCATACTCTCCCCACACACTCATATTTCAGCCAAGAAAAGAGAGGAGAAGAGAGAAGGAAAGGAAGAAAAGAGAAGTGTTGGTTCGGGTTGGTTTGAGTGGCCAAAATCATTGAGAAGCGAGTCAAATCGAAGCTCTTCTCATTGTGGTCGTTTGTGTGAGTTCTAGGACCCCTCCTTTAAACGTTTTTGAATGATTTGGGGCTGGAAAACTTCTGAAAATCGGGTTTTTGTGTGGGTGCATGTTTGACCCGTATGTGTGTGTGTGTGATGTGTTTGAGCCTTGTTTGTGAGCTTATGTGTGCTTGAATGGTGTTTTGGTATGCATCCCTAAGGTTTAGGATGGTCTATTTAGGCTTAGAATGGGTTTAGATGAGCTTGGAGGTCGAAAACGGCAGATTGTGTTCGGGATGAACTGCATTCTGCAGCAGCTAGGGCTAGGTGACCAACTGGAGGCCATACGGCTGAATAAGGAGCGATTGGGGTTCATTCACATGAATGGGAGTTCATTCACACGATTGGGGCCAGTCGCCTGGGAAGTCATGCGACTGAGGGTCCAGTCGCATAAGTGCTCATCCGCATTAGTTTCATTCGCATGAGGTCCATCCGCATTAGTCCATTCGCACGATTGGGTGTTCATTCGCATGAGTGTTCATCCGCATTGTTTCATTCGCATGATGCTCAGTCGCATGGAGGCCATGCGACTGAAGGGTTTCCATACGCCTGAATAGGGCTGTTGCACCCGAGGAGAAGTGTAGTTTAACTTATGACTTTCGGGGGAAAGTGCAGATGTAAGCTATGATGTAAAGGTTCCCATAAGAGCATGTAAGATCACGATTAAGGCCTTAGAGAGCATGTTGGGCATGATGATGATGATGTTGCATGATTATGCATGTTATGTATGTATGATGTTGTCCTGTATGATGTGATGACTGTATGTTATGTTCCTTATTATGATGTATGTTTATCTTTTTGTGGCTTTATGTGTTATGATAATGAATGAACCAAAAGTATTAAGTAAAGTAAAGCGAATATAATGAAAGAGGAAAATGATGAATGAATGCATGCATTAATGAGCGAATGAATGTAAGAAGGCTTGCAAGAAAATGTATGGAGGTGCACACCCGATGAAGGTGTTAGCTCAACGGTGTGCGGTTTAGCTACCCCGAAGGATGCACACTGGGGTCGAATCTTTGTGATTGACCATATGAATGGGATCCTTGCCGCTTGCCCTAGGTGCTAGAGTCAGCTTAGTACCTAATGTTCGAGGTCCATGAAAGACCTCAGGCTCAGTTACTCGCTTCGTGCATAATGTTCGAGGTATAGCGTATGGCATTGATCCGGAACGGAAGAGAAAAGATAAATGGTGAATGTACTTGCCCTAGGTACTGGAGTCAGCTCCGTGCCCAATGTTCGAGGTCTATGAAAGACCTCAGGCCCAGTTACCCCCTTCGTGCATAATGTTCGGGGTAATGTACATGTCACTGAAAGTAATGAATGAACGAATGAAAGTAAGAATATATGAAAGAATGGAAGTTAACGTATAAATGATGAAGATAATAATGATATTATCTATGTATACGTATGATGTATGATCGCATGAGAAAATGAAAGGGTTTTAATGAAAGTAAAGTATGGTTTTAACAAGAAAAAAGTATGTTTTATTTATAAAAGTAGAACTCACTTAGCAACGCTAACTTTGATGTGTTTCCAGTTGGCAGGTAATAGTTGCTAAGGATGGCACGAGGCGGCTACTCAGCTCTTTTGGGATGGCATCCATGTTTATAATGCTTTTGTGATGTAATGCAACTTGGGTTTTGTAATCGAATTACGATGTATTATTTTGCAAAAGCTTTTATAATGAAATGAGATGTCTATTTTGTCATTTCCGCTGCGATGTTTTATGGAAGTTATATGTAATTATATATTTTATGTGCGATGAATGACCAACTGTAGGCGTCCCGGGAATGGGGCTTTACAAGTTGATATCAGAGCCAAAGTTTAAGTGAAATGGGTAAATTTTCAAAATAAATCTTAACTTAAACTGAGAATGGGACGGAAAGGGAATGAGATGCCAATCTGAGTAGCTGCGTGCCATCATGTATTTTTGTAATGTTAACCGGTATTATATATGCATGTGATGTGCTATGTGTTGTTTGTGGATTTAAACACTGATGTAGTCAGGATAGGTAATGCTTGGGGTGTGAAGAGTAAAGTAAGTGGCTAATCATCACTGGCCACTATAATTAGGGACTTACTATACTTAACCTAAACTGAGCTGTTCCCTTGAATGACCGTGTTGGTGTTTGAATCTTTCAGTGTGCGTGTGAATGGCTGGTGGTAGATCTTCGAAAGCTTCACAGGGTGGAGGTCACAGTACTGAACCGCGACCCAAGAGGGGAAGACCTAGGGTTGAGAAGGTGGTTCCTGAAGAACCAGAGACCTTTCATCCGGAGGGTGTCGACGAGAGCGCCAGTCTGAGAGCCTTAGTGAAGGAGGCTGTCGTTGAAGAAGTTCATCAAGTCATGTAGACGATCTTACCGTCTGTAGTGACTGAAGTTATTAAGGCAGTACGGGAAGGAGAGAGGAAGGAAAGAAGTAGACCTACGGACGAAAGGAGACAGCCCGAGATTGAGATGGTTTTGTCTGACGGCAAAGAGATGAGGAAGAAGAGCCTACCCGGAGGCGGCACGAGGCTGTAACTATAGGGCATTTATGAGATGCAAGCCCCCTACTTTTAGCGGTAACGACACTGCTGCAGCCGCACACTGGTGGGTGAGGGAAATGGAGGCTGTACTTGATATCAGCGAGTGCCGAGAGGACCAGAAGGTGAAGTTCGCTACCTACTCTTTTATGGACTCAGCTCTATGTTGGTGGGACAATATTGTCCAAGCTGAGGGCAGCAGGGCCATTGGAAGAATGAGATGGTCCGAACTGAAAAAGTTGATGATTGAGTAGTTCTGTCCTCACAGAGAAATGGATAAGGTTGAAAGAGAGTTCCTGTAGTTGGACGCGGGAACGATGACGCACCAACAGTATACCACCAAATTCATTGAGATGGCACGTCTGGTGCCGGATCAGGTGACACCTCTGTCTCGAAAGATCAAGAGGTATATTCAGGGTTTGCCAGCGGATATTCGCAGGCATATGATCGTTGCCCGCCAAGCACGTTTAGGTCGGCAGTGGATTTGCAGGGAGACTGTATGATGAGAGAATGGTGGTGGTGACTAAAGGTGGCAAGAAGAGCGGTGGTGATCGAAACTGGTAGGGGAAGAGGTTTGGTTGGGGTGATGCCTCGACGGGTAATAAGAAGGCACGAGTGGATGACTGCCGTGTGGTCACATCAAGTGCGGGGTCGAAAAAGTGAAGCAAGTGTGGGAAGGAGCATGGTGGCGAGTGTAGATGGGAGTTGAATGTTTGTTTCAAATGTGGGAAGCCTAGTCATATGGCTAGATATTGCTGGGGTGTGAGGTTTTCAACTGTGGAGAAGGTGGTCATATGGTAAAAATTGTAAGAAGCCAAGGGTTGAGGTTCCGGGGCGAAGAAGACGGGGAGTGAAGGACCAAAGGAGAGCGCCAGGGCATTCACTATGACACAGGAGAAAGCTAGGACGGACCCTGATGTTGTGTCCGGTACGTTTCTAGTAAACCAAAGTTTAGCTTCAGTGTTATTTGATTTTGGTGCTGGTAAAAGTTTTATTTATGTTGCTTTCTATGCTAAGCTGCCTATTAGTAGTAGACGTGTTGATGCGCCCTTCGATGTAGAAACTGCCATAGGTAAGTCAACCAGGATTTCTGAATGATAGAGGGTTGTGATGTGGAACTAGAAGGTCATAAATTTCCGGTTAGACCCTTCGTTATGACCTTAGGTGGTTTCGATTTGGTTCTTGGAATGGTGGTTAGCAGACTTCGAGGCGAACATGTGTGTCGCAAGAAGATGATTTTTCTGACAGCGCCTACGGGAGTTCGGTAACTGTCTATGGAGGTCGGGTCACGGCGATCCCGAAAGTGATCTCAATGGCAGTGGCGGGAAAGTGTATGAGGCGTGGATGTAGCGCCTATTTAGCCTATGTAAAGGATGTGGATAAGCCAACACCACAACTATCTGATGTACTGGCTGTGTGTGATTTCTCAAATGTGTTCCCGGAGACTTATCAGGAGTGCCACCTGACAGAGAGATTGAGTTTCAGATTGAGTTGATACCGGGTGCCCAACCTATTGCCAGACACTGTATCGGTGGCTCCGACCGAGATGAAGGAGTGATGGAGCAGTTGCAAGAGCTGCTGGATAAGGGGTTCATCAGATTGAGTATCTCTCCTTGGTGTGCTCCGGTCCTGTTTGTGAAGAAGAAAGACAGTAGCATGAGGATATGCGTTGACTACCGAGAGCTGAACAAGTTGACGGTGAAGAACCGATACCCCTTACCAAGAATAGATCATTTGTTCGATCAGCTTCAAGGTGCCAGTTGGTTTTCAAGGATAGATCTTCGATCTGGTTACCATCAGTTGAAGGTGAAGGAACAAGATATCCCTAAAATAGCCTTTCGCATGCGCTACGATCACTACGAGTTTCTTGTCATGTCTTTTGGTTTGACCAATGCGCCAGCTACTTTTATGGATCTGATGAACCATGTGCGTCGGCCTATGTTGGATAAATCAGTGATTGTGTTTATTGATGATATCTTGATTTATTCGAAGAGTGAGATTGAGCATGCCGGTCACATTCGAGAGGTTCTGGAGACGTTGAGGAGGGAGAAGTTGTATGCAAAATTCTCCAAGTGTGTGTTCTGGTTGCGCGAAGTTCATTTCTTGGGTCATGTGGTAAATCCCGATGGGATTATGGTGGACCCGGCTAAGGTGGAGGCAGTGATGCGATGGAAGTCTCCTAAGACACCATCCGAGATTCGTAGCTTCTTGGGTTGGCGGGCTATTATAGAAGGTTTATCCGAGACTTTTCTAAGATTACTTCTCCACTAACCAAGTTGACCCGAAAGGATGTGAAGTTTGTATGGGGTCAAGCTCAAGAGAAGGCCTTCGAAGAATTGAAGGCGAGATTGACTCAAGATCATGTTCTGTCATTACCCGATGGAAGTGAAGATCTGGTGGTTTATTCCGATGCTTCCTACTCGGGGTTGGGGTGCGTGTTAATGCGAAGAGGGAAGGTCATAGCTTATGCATCCTGGCATGTGAAGGTTCATGAGGTCAATTATCCTACTCATGACTTGGAGCTAGCAGCCGTGGTCTTTGCACTAAAGATTTGGAGGCACTATCTGTATGGAACGAAGTGCACCATCTTCACCGAGCACAAGAGCTTAAAGTACTTCTTTGAGCAGAAGGACCTGAATATGAGTCAGAGACGATGGTGGAGCTTATAAAGGACTATGATTATGAGATCCATTACCATCCGGGCAAAGCCAACGTGGTAGCTGCTGCCCTTAGCCGAAAGAAGAGGCCTGAACTGATTTGAGTGAAAGCTATGAACTCTGATGTGATGAAGCAAGTTAAAGAGTTTAAAGATGAGGCACTGAAAGAAGATCATCTTAACTCTGAGAGGATGAGAGGTCTAGTTGGGGAATTGGGTGAAAACACACTTGGTGTTAAAAACCTGATTTGCACGGGTGTGGATTCCTCGTTTTGGGGATCTATGGGTGAAGATTATGGATGAAGCTCATAAGACTCGATACTCTATTCACCTGGTACCATGAAAATGTACCAAGATATGAAGAAAAACTATTGGTGGCCGGGTATGAAGCGCGATGTGGTGGAGTATGTGAGTAAGTGCCTTACTTGCTTACAGGTGAAGGCCGAGCATCAAAAGCCGTATGGGAAAATCCAACCTTTGGATATACCGGAATGGAAGTGGGAACACATCACCATGGATTTCATTACGAAGCTGCCGTGTACTCCGAAAGGGTACGATGCCATATGGGTGATTGTTGACAGCCTGTCGAAGAGTGCTCACTTCCTACCGATCCACAAGACATATTCATCTGAGAGGTTGGCTAATCTATTCATCAAGGAAATTGTAACTCGTCATGGTGTACCGGTGTCTATTGTGTCTGATCGTGACACCCGGTTTACCTCCAAATTCTAGAAGAAATTCCACGATGCCATGGGGACGAGGTTACATATTAGCACGACTTATCATCCCCAAACTGATGGTCAGTCAGAAAGGACCATTCAGACATTGGAAGACATGCTTCGGGCATGTGTGATTGATTTTGGGGGAAGTTGGGATGACCACCTACCGTTAGCCGAATTCTCATACAACAACAGCTATCATGCCAGCATTGGTATGCCACCATATGAGATGCTATAGGTAGGAGATGCAGAACACCCGTTTATTAGGGTGATATTGGTCAGAAGGAATTGGGGAGAGTCGAGGTAATCTAGGCTACGATTGAGAAGCTTGAGAAGATCAAAGCCTTCATGAAGCCAGCCAAAGATAGAAGAAGTCGTATGCCGATAAACAACGCAGACCGATTGAATTCCAGGTGGGTGACCGGGTTATGTTGAAGATCTCACCTTGGAAGAGTATCATTCATTTCCGAAAGCGGGGCAAGTTGAGCCCGAGATACATAGGCCATTTCCGAATCGTTGCTCGAGTAGGAGAGGTGGCCTATAGACTGGAGTTACCAGAAGAGTTAAGTGGAATTCACCCGACATTCCATGTATCTCATATGAGAAAGTGCTTAGCTGATGAAGACATGATTGTTCCACTAGAGGATATCGAAGTAGACGAACAACTTAATTATGTGGAGCAACCAGTGGCAATTATAGATCGAAAAGAGAAGAGGCTGAGAAATAAATGGTTCCCATTGTGCGTGTACAGTGGAAGCACAGGAAGGATACGAGTAAACGTGGGAGACTGAGGAAGAAATGAGACAGCATTACCCATGCTTGTTCGAGGAATAACAAGTTTCGGGGACGAAACCTATTTAAGGGGGGTGAACTTGTAACACCCGGTTATTTATCTATTTTGAGGTTGACGAAGAAAGAAAAGAAATAAAGTCCAAAGTCGAGGGACCAAACTCGTCAACGAGGGAAGTGGAAATATGGTGATATGTGTAGGGAGAGGGCAGCCATACTCTCCCCACAAACTCACATTTCAGCCAAGAAAAAAGAGGAGAAGAGAGAAAGGAAGAATATAGGAAGACGTGTTGGTTCGGGTTGGTTCGAGTGGCCAAAATCGTTGAGAAGCGAGTCAAATCGAAGCTCTTCTCGTTGTGGTCGTTTGTGTGAGTTCTAGGACCCCTCCTTTAAATGTTTTTGAATGATTTGGGGCTGGAAAACATCTGAAAATTGGGTTTTTGTATGGGTGCATGTTTGACCCGTATGCGTGTGTGTATGTGTGTGTGTGATGCGTTTGAGCCTTGTTTGTGAGCTTGTGTGTGCTTGAATGGTGTTGTGGTATGCATCCTTAAGGTTTAGGATGGTCGATTTCCTCTTAGAATGGGTTTAGATGAGCTTGGAGGTTGAAAATGGCAGATTGTGTTCGGGATGAACTGCATTCTGCATCAGATCGGGCTAGGCGACCGACTAGAGGCCATACGGCCGAATGAGGAGCGATTGGGATCCATTCTCACGAATGGAGTTCATTTGCCCAATTGGGGCCAGTCGCATGGGAAGTCATGTGACTGAGGGTCCAGTCGCATAAGTGCTCATCCGCATTAGTTTCATTCGCATAAGGTCCATCCGCATTAGTCCATTCACACGATTGGGTGTTCATTTGCATGAATGTTCATCCGCATTGGTTCATTCGCATGATGCTCAGTCACATGGAGGTCATGCGACTGAAGGGTGTCCATACGCCTGAATAGTGTTGTTGCACCCGAGGAGAAGTGTAGTTTAACTTCTGACTTTCGGGGGAAAGTGCAGATGTAAGCTATGACGTAAAGGTTCCCATAAGAGCATGTAAGATCACGATTAAGGACTTAGAGAGCATGTTGGGCATGATGATGATGATGATGTTGCATTATTATGCATCTTATGTATGTATGATGTTATCCTGTATGATGTGATGACTGTATGTTATGTTCCTTATTATGATGTATGTTTATCTTATTGTGGCTTTACGTGTTATGTTAATGAATGAACCGAAAGTATTAAGTAACGTAAAGCGAAAGATAATGATAGAGGAACATGATGAATGAATGCATGCATTAATGAACGAATGAATGTAAGAAGGCTTGCAAGCAAATGTATGGAGGTGCACACCCAATAAAGGTGTTAGCTCAACGGTGTGCGGGTTAGCTACCCCGAAGGATGCACACTGGGGTCGAATCTTTATGATTGACCATATGAATGGGATCCTTGCCGCTTACCCTAGGTGTTAGAGTCAGCTTAGTGGCCAATGTTCGAGGTCCATGCAAGACCTCAGGCTTAGTTACCCGCTTCGTGCACAATGTTCGGGTAAGCATATGGCATTGATCTGGAACGGAAGAGAAAAGATAAATGGTGAATGTACTTTCCTAGGTACTGGAGTCAGCTCTGTGCCCAATGTTCGAGGTCTATGAAAGATCTCAGGCCTAGTTACCCGCTTTGTGCATAATGTTCGGGGTAATGTACATGTCACCGGAAGTAATGAATGAACGAATGAAAGTAATAATATATGAAAGAATGGAAGTTAACATATAAAGATGAAGATAATAATGATATTATCTGTGTATACGTATGATGTATGATCGCATGAGGAAATGAAAGGGTTTTAATGAAAGTAAAGTATGGTTTTAACAAGAGAAAAGTATGTTTTATTTATAAAACTAGAACTCACTCAGCAACGCTGACTTTGATGTGTTTCTAGTTGGCAGGTAATAGTTGCTGAGGATGGCACGAGGCGGCTACTCAACTCTTTTGGGATGGCATCCATGTTTATAATGATTTTATAATGTAATGCAACTTGGGTTTTGTAATCGAATTACGATGTATTATTTTGCGAAAGCTTTTATAATGAAATGAAATGTCTATTTTGTCATTTCCGCTGCGATGTTTTATGGAAGTTATATGTAATTATATATTTGATGTGCGATGAATGATTAACTGTAAGCGTCCCGGAAATGGAGCCTCAACAACACCCTCTCCAGGATCAACAGAGCCTAGAGAGACCTCTTATCTCTAGCCCCATCAAAAACCATTACTGAGGTGAGTCACACTGATATGGAGGGGACTCATGCAGATTCAGCTGCCACTACAGAATGTGCCTCAATGGACCTTATGGACAGTGATAACAATTCTGAGACTGAATCTGCGGCAACCATGCCTTTTGATGACTCTGCAAGAGACATCATTAAGCAAGGGAAACCAAGGTGCCAAGAAACCACATCTGGTGGTGAGGCTGAACATACTAGGTATGTTATCTCATCTCCCCGTGATTCTTCAAAAAAAGATGAGGGAAGCATGAAACTCTTCATTGAAGACCTACTATCTAAAGTCTCAAACCTTGAATCCAAGGTTAGGACTTTAGAAAAGGTCCGCCACTTAGCAACTTGAGATTGACAATCTCAAGGCTCAACTAGCTGAGAAACAGATTGAGAGATCTATTAGGCATGTACCTATTAAGTTCTCCTTGACCTCTTCCTCTAGCTCATATACCTCTCAAGATGATGCTACCAAAAGGGGGAGAGTGTTCAGAGACAAACATATGAGGACCCACAGAGCCAATCTTCAACTTCTAAATATTTGGCTCCTATCACAACTTTTTCCAAGCCATCTCAAGTCACTCTAACAATTGATTCAAGGATGCTCAGAGATCTCTACAGCTTCTTCTTAGTTCTTGTTGAGATCTACTCGTGAGCAGCCAAGTCCTAATGCTTCCATGATTTACTTTGGAGCTAAAGAGCTTCAAGGCTTACTACACCTTCTACCACTGTTCAAGAAGTTGGTCAACCTAAGGTCCACATGGAACCTGAGATTCAATTCGAAGGGAAATAGGGACTGATGGCCCAGCAACTGAAACAGTTGGGATAGAATCTGCATTCCCTTTACTTCGAAGCTGAAGTTAAAGCCTCGGAAGAACAAGCTGAATCTTCCGAAGCTGAAATGGAAGCTGTGGAAGGACTGTTCAAAATGTGCGAGGAACTAATCATCACAGATGCAATCCTTGAAATGACATCTGAGGTGAACAATGAGGACTTTCTGGATCAACCTCCTGTCCAGACACCATCTCTACCTCTCACACAATCAGTATCCACTATCCAAAAACCACCAAAGTCAAGTTCTTCAAGATACCAAAGGAAAATAGAAGATGACTACGGAAGAGCTTCAGGAAGAGAAGAAGATTGAAAAGCTGAAAAGAAAAGGGAGACTTTCAACTGGGAAGCTGTTGGCTGCTAGTACCAAAGCAGATGCAGCCAACCAGGAGGCTGTCAACAATAAAAGGAGAGAAGAGATCATTGTCCAGCTCATTCAGCTTGGAGCTACTAATGAAGAAACACTCCTGCTACCATTAGAGAGTTGGTGAAACTGGAAAAGACAACCAAGCTGCAGCAGGAAGCAGCAAGGTTAGCCTCAGAGGAAGAGAAGGAAAAGGAACAGAGGGAAGCTAACATGCAGCTCAGGAGGGAAATGATGGATTTCCTAACCTCCAGAGGCTTCTCTCTTCAAGAACTTTCTCCACACAATGATGAAACGATCCTTTGGCTCGTCAACAAAGAGCAGGATCAAATGGAGAAAGAAAGAAAAAGAGCTGCAAGAGAAAAGTTGAAGGAGAAGAAGAAGAAAGAGGAAGAAGCAAGGGCATCTACAACCAGAAAGATAGGTGACAAAGCCTGGATGAAAGACTATCTCTGGACTCACGGCTTCTCTGGAAGGCAGGTGGGTCCCATGTCTGAAAGGACACTCCAACGAATTTTTAGTGAGATCAAAGCTGACATTCGTTTGGGGAAAAGGAGAGAGATGTACAGAAGGGTACAGGGGATAACCTTCACTCCAACCATACTACCCCAACCTGAACCAATTCCCTCTCCCTTCACCATCAAAACTGAACCTTACACTCCTAAACCCACACCTTTACCTTCATCCACTTCCTCACCTCAACACCAAAACTGCCCATCCTTCAACCCAAAACTCTAACCCGAACCACCTCACCACATCCTACCCCACAACCTTCTCAACCATCCCCTCAGCCTTCCAAACATCTCTCTCTAGAAGAGATTAAAAGCATCAAGAATAGGCTCATCAACTGCACAACCCTGAGCGATATCTCCTGTGAGGAAGACTCCATCAAGCTAACCTATGTGGATGGATCTTCATGTTCCCTCACAAGAGATCAATTTCTTGATCTACCCAGAGGAACACTGGGCCAGGCTGCAGTACTTCTAGGTATCAACTCAGAATCATTAAACGAGGAAGAGAAGAAACTAAGAAGGAAGCTGGTGACTCTACTGGATACAAGAAAAAGGACAAGATTCCTAGTCAGTCTTTTGTGCCTAGAAAGAATATACTCCGTTGGAGTTTCGATGAAGCTACTCACAACTTTGTTGTAGAAAGAGAGAACGGTGAAGTTAATAGACTGAATGCCACCTCTCTGCTACACTCCAGTAGATTTGATATTGCTGAGTTAGAAGAGAAACCATTCTCTAACCCCTCCAACTCTGAACTGCTGCTCACATCAAGAATCAACTCAGCGGTCTTCATCTGGCTGAGTTAACAGCAAAAGCCAAGATTAAGGAAGAGTTAAGATTGAGAAGAAAGGAAGACAAGGATAGATCTCTCACCAAGGGCACAACCTTTTTACAGATGGTGGAAGGTCCTGAATTGGAACCTATAGTTTGATGGGAATATGATTATAGCTCCCATCAACTAACTCTTTTCAGAGGGCCACAACAAAGGGTACATATCATTCAGGGAGACAGACTGGACATCCTGTCAACAAAAGATTTGTACAAACTTCTCAGCACCACATCAGGAAAGAACAAGGAGACTATAAGTATTTACTCTCCCTGGTGCTGAAAGTTTTAAGGAGCAGAAACAAGTGAGGTTTTGGTAGCATCAACCTAGGGGGAGTTTGTTGGATCAAGAAGAAGGCTGGTGCAACCAAAACCAAATCACTTAGACAAATTTTGGTGCTACTTACAAAGGCTTCCGAAGCCAAGTGTGGAACTTCCGAAGGAAGTAGAGTTCTTCCGAACACAAAGTAAAAGTTCCACTTCCGAAGGCAAAGCTCTACTTCCGAAGCTAAAGTATTTACTTCCGAAGATGAAGTCTCAAAGGAAGAAATTAGAAGACTACTTCCGAAGTATGAAGAAGGAAGAAGTTCTCAAGCCTTGGAAGAAGCAGCCTCTTCCGAATTATAGTGGCTTCGGAAGTACTTGTTCTTCCGAAGCCATTTAACCTTCGGAAGACACTGTATGAACCAGTGGACATAAGTATGGTCTCTGACACTCCGCTGCAGACTTCTGATATTGTATGGCGTTTTCTCAAAGAGTCATGTAGTTGACCATACTTTATTCCACTGTTCACCTTTTTATGTTAGTACAAGTTACCAACTTTAGTTAGTAACAAAAGGTAAGTTAGGGACATGTCCTTACTACCATATCTCAGATAAAGTCTTATCTGAGATATCGTAAACTATAGCTTTGTAGTATATGCTTTAGTTAGACGATTCCAGCTGGTATCAAAGTATATCCGACTGTAGGTAGTATTATATATAGTCTCTCATTGTAACTCATAAGAACATGCTTGTAAGAGTCTTGTAATATTTGAGTTGAGAAGCAACATATGCAAGTACCTTGAAAATTACTTTTTGTGTTTTGTTATTACTTATTATATTGTTATCAACTCTTAAAGATTCTGCTTTCATCGAGAGTGTTGTTTAAGTGAGTTTGAGAGAAAACCAAGTGTTTAGTGACACAACCGATCTTGCAAGACCAATTCGAGATTGGCAATATCCCAATGAGATGACACTTAGAGTGGGTTAGACTCCAAAGAAACATAGATAAAAACAAAGGCAATATTTACATAATTCTTCTTGCCTTTTCATTAAACATTTAAGGCTATTTAAAGACACACAAACGAACATCAATATATACAGTACGTGGACATTATAGCATGTCTGAATATGACGACACAGTGGAGGCCACTCACACCTCTCTGGTACATTTAAAATGCAACGGTGTGCAGAAGTACTTAGTCCTTAATGTGCATGGAAAAGATCTACTGGGGGTCAAGTGCATGCAACTAACAATCCGATAAGACCCGGCCAGTGGTTGCAAATTGGTGGTGAAACAGTGTCGGTTTTAGTGGAGATGATGTTACAAACATTGATAAGAACAAGACAGAAGGCGATTTTAGGGTTATAGCAAGTTTGTGTCGATGTTGGTTACGGACAAGGGTGTGGCATCAACGGAGATGGAGCATAGTGGCTAGCATTTTACAAAAACAATACAAAAATATACATGTTATATGAAAATAGCATAAAATGCGATTTAATTGGGACAACCTCATGCTATATAGTGGTAAACATTATGTAATGTAACTTATATTTCTATTAATAAATTAATCAATTAATCAAATCATTTATAAATATAGTGCAGGACCATTTAAGGGCTTTAACACAATTACAACACAACGACACAAAAAGAGAGATTAACTAAACTTTAATCAAATAGTGAACTGGGTTAACCAAAGTGATACAAAGAGCACAAGTAAAGTAAGAGACAGAACAAGAGAGTTTGGTTTTCAAGAATGCAGTATATTGCTTTCTCTATGTTCTTTTACAAGTGTTTCAAAGCATAAGATAAAAGATACAAGAACAAAGATACTTATACTACATCCTACAGCTGGCTATACTTTGAAAGCCAGCTAGATACAATTGACTAGACACACAAACAAAATCAATTGTAGAGTCAAAAGGCAGATTGCCTTTTGACTTGTGACTATGACATGCCATAGCTCACATCCTTATCTATTACAAAAAGGATAAAGTACATAAAGCAGAAAGTATACAGACTCAAGACCTCAATGTACAGTTACCAAAAGCATGGACCTTTTCACCAACTCATGTAAGTTGGTGACTTGCAAAGGTACAGCGGAAAGGTGTCCAGCTTTAGAAAGTACATCAAAAAAGCATGTCTTAAAAGTCTTCGGAAGAAATCTGTCTTCATAACTGGAAGCTTCGGAAGACTTTGTCTCTGAGGCTTCGAAGACTTCATCTTTGGCTTCGGAAGATATTGGTCTTGGCTTCGGAAGATTTTACACTTAGAGTATTTTCTAATGCATTGTGTAAACTTCCGAAGCATTCTTCACTTCAGTACTTAGTGCATGTTGCTGAGACACTTTGGATGTTTTGGGTTGCATCAGACTTAAGGAATCCTTACAAACTTCCCCTAGGCTGATGCTACCAAAACACTTAGAAGATCTTCAGATGTTGGTAGTCTTCAGTACAATCAAGACCATTCCTTTCTTCATTAGATGGTCAGGATCATCAAGATTCTCATAGTATCTTCTCATCTCAAAGAGAACATGCAGAGGTAAGTTGATTATGTCTTGCAGGAGTAGACATTCTCAACACCTTGATCTCTGATAACATGCCATCTTTCTGGATTGGTAGAATAAGTCCAGGACAAGATGGGTGTCTCAGTTGTTAGAGGAGCCACTTGCATAGGAGTTGATTGGGTTGCCTCATCATGCACTTCCTCAGGTTGATCTGGTTCAGCCTGAGGTGTAGAGGTAGATGACTTTGGCTTCTTCTTCTTAGTCTTTGGTTTAGAAGCCATTTTCTTCTTCCTCTTAGATGTCTTTAACTGAGAAGACTGGTCTGCAGCACCATGTTGATCATCAGTGTCTTTCTCAGTTGGGTGTTCCTCCCTCACAGGTTCAGAAGGAGAGGGAGTTTGACCCTGTCTTGGATCAGAAGATGAAGTTTGCTGAGGCTTAGCTGGAGGTTCTGGTTGAGGTGTCTCAGGTTGTTCAAACTTGACCTCCACTTCAGGTGGGACTTGACTTGGAAGAGAGTGCAAGTCAATCAGTTCTCCACTTTTAATCTTCTGCTTGATCACCCTTATATGCTCATCCATTGTAGATAGAGACATGGGGCCAAGTCTCCCTCCGGAGAATCCATATAGCTTCAAGAAGCTCATCATTCTTTGTCTGTCAGCAGACTTCTTTGCATTCTTTTGAATGATGGCTCTTGACTTTGCAACTTCTTCCCTTAGCTTCCTTTGGTGTTTTTTCTTTCTTTGACTAGCTCAAGCTCAAGTTGCTTTAGGTACTCGAACTCAATGAAGTCATAGGACAGGGGAAGAAGCGCATTTGCCTGATAGAAGCCTGTGGCACTCAGGTAGTTGATCATCTTGATCCTATCTTCTTCTTTATCTACCTGAGGTTCTTGTGGAGCCACATCTTCCTGTGCAGGACTTTTTTGAACTGGAGAGAGTGGGAGCATGCTTGTAAAGCCTTTTCTGTCTCTTCTCCTCTTTGAATTGGAGAGTAACCTTGCATCCTCTTTCTCCTTCATCTCTCTTGACACTTCCATGTCAGCCAGTTCATTTAACTCTTCTAAGGGGAGGGAGATGATTTCATCAATATCATAGTTCCTGGTTTGTAAATAGGTAATCCTGACTGCCCTTAACTCATCATCTTGAGTATTTGGTCTGGGGCAGCCCTGATTGCAGCTTGCATGAAGGTAGATGACCCAGAAGAACTTTCTCCCCTAGCCTCCTTTTCCTCTCTTCTCTCTCCTCCTCAATTTCCTCAGGAGTCATTTTCCTTTTCCCTTTGTCACCAACAGACCTTTGTGACTCAGGGTGGATTGAGGCTTGGCCTTCATTGCTTGGTGTAGCTTCCATGCTCTGGCCAGAGAGAGGCTGAGAAACACCTTCACCAGCAGGTGTTTCAGATGGAGTTTGGACCTCTGCAGCAGTTGTGATGATGAGACAGGGGTCTCAGGTTCTGCCACTGGGCCTTCAGTCAAGGTTTCCCCTATGAAGCTAATCTTAGGGTCCACCTCAACATCCAGTTGACCGATGACATTGCCTGATTGCCTATGTCTCCTTCTTAGAGAGAACTCTGCAAGGATCCTTTCTTGGATTCTTTGAGCCAGCCTGTCAGCTTGTCTTGAATTGCTTGGATTGACAAGTGGCATGTTGACTAAATCCAGTCTTTCATAGAAGCTCAGGCTTTGGAACTGAAAAACTTCTTGTTGGCCTTGAACTCTGTGAAGTATAAGGGCTCTTCTATCCTCATCATACCTCCACCTTATGATGTAGTTGCCAGTTCCTTGTGGTGGAGATGAGACAGCCCTTGTATACCTTCCTCAAAGAGACTCCTGATGATTGAGTCTATAGAGTCCACATTAATGTGAACTTGAGGAAGTTGCTGAGAATGCACAACAGCAAGTGAGGATGGTGAGTCCTCTATGTCCATTCTCTTTGAAGAACTCCCAGGTTCTGTGGTTGTAACAACTTTCTCCCCCTTTTTGGTAGCAGCACCCACTTGCATAGGTGAGTTGAGGATAAGTCAATTACTTCCACAGGTTCTTGTGTTCCTGGTTGAGTTTCCTAAAGGTCTCTCAGCTAGTTTTTCCTGCAGATATGAAATCTGAAGTTGCTGATCATTGACCTGGTTTTGTAAGGTAGTCACCTGAGATTCCAAGTGACTGACCTTAGAGACTAAATAGGTGCATGTTTTTGACAATTTCTGCACCTTTAGTCTCAAATTCCCCTCATCTTCATCGAAGAATCAGTGGGGGATGAGATGATTGGACCAAAGTCCTCTCGCTCACCACCAGCTTGAGTTTCTTGGCTGCTGGTTTTCCTCTGCTCACTGGCAGCCTCAGTTGAGATGCCAGGGAGCTGAGTTGCCATGGTGGAGGTCTTAATGATGTAATCACTTTCAAAAGTGAGAGCCTCTTCCATATGGACATCCTGAACAAGTTCAGAAGTGTCCACCTCAGTAATAGGTGACTGATATGGGATAGACTGAGGAGAGTCAGAGGTACTCATCTCTCTTTGAGTAGGTGATGGGAAGAGAGACTCATGGTACTCACTGAATCCTAAGTCTTCATCAGTATAGAAGGATAGGTTGGAATTGTTGGTGGTTGAGATCCAAAGGCTGGGGATGGTAGCTGTCCCCGAAGGTTGTTCACTTGAGTGTTGAGACTCAGAGTGAAGGCTTAAGGCTGTTGGGCTAGTGAGCTCATCAGGCTGAGCATGAGGAACCTCAGCACTGATTCTTGGAAAAATGGGAGTGGTCTGCTCCTCAGAGAAGTGGGAGCTCCAGTATCCACTTCTTCCTGTATGAGTGAGTATATGGGTGCCTCCTCAGACTGAATAGTCTGAGCAGGGGTTCGTTTGTATTTTCTTTGGTAGGTGATGGATATTTGGGGCTGTGTAGGTGGTTGGAAAGCAGCAGTGTGGGTTCAACACTAGCTGTGCTGCTAGGTTGTCACCTTGAGCAATGAGCTCTAACATTTTTGGGACTAGGGCTGTTTCTACCCCTGAGAAGCCTATAGTGGGCTTCTTCATTATTTTAAAGATGTCGGGCTTCATCGTCTGTCCAATTAAGAATATTACTTGTTTCCCTCAACTGTGAGCCCAGTTCACAGTTGAAATGTGTTGAACATATCTAGGAAACATGTAATACTCTAAGGAGTCTAAGTTTGCAAGTAAATAGTATAAACAAATTGTGAATACTTGAACTTGACCCCCTGAACCATTCCATGAACTATAAAGGAGAGATCCTCAGGAATCTGGTCCCATCCACCATGCTTGTTTGATAAGCTGTGGATAACCACGTGGAGCAGGTATTTCCACTGGGATGAGACCTTCCCTTTCCTGAAGGTCTTTACAGAGAAATCTCCTTCGTAGCCCATCTGCTCAAAGGAATGATTTACAGCTTCCTTTGGGAAGAACACCTCACCTTCTTCATCATCCAGCTGAAGATGTCGGTGATGATGGCCGGAGTGATGAAGATTGTTTCCTCCTTGCACTGTGGCAGACAGTGCCTTCTCCCCGTCCATAATGACCTCTTGGCAGGTCTTCCAGAATTCAAGCAACTGATCCTCATAGAGTGGAGGATCAATGGTTAGGGAGGTGAAGTAGTGAGACAGAGACAAGAAACGGCAACCTTGAGAAATGAGGATCTTTCTCAGAGCATAACAGAGCAACTTGATTATGTTGTCTGTGTAGCTGCATGGTAAAGTTGGGATCATTTCTGTGAGCAAGGTTAGCCATTGTGAGTAGCTTAGAGATGAAGAAGAAATTCAGAGAGAAGATTTTGGGTTTTAGGTTGGGATGAAAAGCAGATGAGAGAAGAGGGGGAAACCGTTGGTTTATATGAGAGAGAGGGATTTCAGATAAAGTTTAATGAAAGAGGATAAACTTTGAAATCCGAACGTCGGTCCCACCTCTGAAAAAGTAGTTTTTTTGCTCAAAAAGTAGTTTTCTTGGAATTCGAAAAGCTTCCGAAGGTAAATTATCTTCGGAAGTTTTAATGAAAAATTCTGAAGCTAAAATGACTTCGGAAGAATTTCCTGAGAGTATTTGATGATTTTGCTTCGGAAGAAAAATTAAGACTTGAAAGCTTTGTATATGGATCAATATAGCTTCCGAGAGTTAATTATTGCTTCGGAAGGAAATGGTCCTTGAAAATAAGTAAGTGTCTAAGATAACTTTAAGCTTCGGAAGATAAATTGAAATTTCTTCCGAAGATAAATTTCTTAGATAGTTAAATATTTTGAAGATGTGATTTTCTTCCGAAGTTAAAATGAATAACTTCCAAGTATAAAATCATCAATTAATCTAAAGAAAATCTTCCAATCCAGGAAAAACATGAGCTTATGAAGATGATTGACTAGACAACTTAGAACACACATTTTTAAGAAATAATAAGAATTAGTTTTAAGAAAAATTTACTCAAGGTTGATCATCCCAATAGCTGATATTAGATATTTAAATCTTTGTTCATCAAAAGCCTTTATAAACAAATCAGCATATGGTCATCTGTGGGAACCTTGACAAGTTTAATTAATCCCTTTTCATAATTATCTCTTATTAAATGATACCTGATGTTGGTGTTTGGTCCTTGAGTGCTGCACAGGGTTCTCAGTGATAGAGATAGCACTATTGTTGTCTATGTGGATAGGAGTCTCTTTGAAGTTAAATCCATAGTCCAACATCTGATTTTGAATCCAAAGCACTTGAGCACAGCAGCTTGCAGCAGCAATGTATTCAGCCTCAGCAGTTGATGCAGACACACAGGATTGTTTCTTGCATTGCCATGAGACAATCCTTCCACCAAGGAATTGACATCCCCCAGATGTAGACTTTGCAGTCATGTTGCAACCACCATAATCACTGTCTGTATAGGCATACAGATTGAAATTAGGATTCTTTGGATACCATAGACCAAGTGTTGAAGCACCTTTGAGGTATCTTAAAATTCTTTTCACAGTGATTAAGTGAGACATCTTAGGGTTGGCTTGATATCTTGCACAAATACATGTAGCAAACATGATATCAGGCCTGCTAGCTGTAAGATACATAAGAGACCCAATCATAGCCCTGTATAAGTGTTCATCTACACACTGCCCCTCAAGATCTGGACCAAGGGGTGGTTTCTGGCTATGGGTGTCTTAGCAATCTTACAATCAGTCATGTTGAACCTCTTGAGTATGTCTTGAACATACTTTGACTGACTTATGAAGATTCATCCTCAACCTGCTTCACTTGAATTCCCAGAAAGAAGTTGAGTTCTCCCATTGAACTCATTTCAAATCTGTCTTTCATCAGCTTCTCAAGTCTTTACAGAGCTTGGATTGGTTGAACCAAAGATGATGTCATCTACATATACTTGAACCAGCAATAAGTCATTTCCCTGTCCTTTGATGAAGAGAGTTCCATCTATAGCACCTCTCCTGTAACCATGTTTACAGAGATACTCAGAAAGTGTCTCATACCACTTCCTGGGTGCCTGATGCGCCCATAAAGAGCTTTGTCAAGCTTGCAGACATAATCAGGATGATCAGGGTCTACAAAACCAGGTGGTTGTTTGACATAAACCTCCTCATCAATCACTCCATATAAGAAAGCACACTTTACATCAAGTTGATAGACTTTGAAGTTCTTGGATGCAGCAAATGCCAGGAATATCCTAACAGCTTCTAGTCTCGCTACAGGAGCAAAGACATCAGTGTAGTCAATCCCTTCTTCTTGTGTGTATCCTTGAACAACTAGTCTTGCCTTGTTCTTGATGATGATTCCTCTATCATCCTTCTTATTCCTAAAAACCCATTTGGTGCCAATGGTACTCTTCCCATGAGGAAGTGGACAAAGGTTCCAAACTTTCTGCCTTTTGAATTGAAGCAGCTCTTGTTGCATAGCTTCAACCCAACTTCCATCCTTTAGAGCTTCATCAACTTTCTTTGGCTCTATCTGAGATAAGAAACAAGAGTGAAGACAAATATTTGCTTCATGAGTTTGTCCTCTTGTTCTTACCCCTGTGTCAACATCTCCAATGATGTTTGTGGTGGGGTGAGACCTGTGGATCCTTAGCTGAGGGATCACAGCAAGTTGCTGAGAGAGATCCAAATTTGAGAAATTTAGATGGGCTTAAAGATTTACCTCCACATTATCACACTTATCAAAATTAACTTGATCCAATGAGTGTGTGACATCATTGATGTTGTCATCTATGGTATGGTTATTAGCATCAAGAAATTCCTGATCACTATCACCATCACCATTGTTGTCTTCTACAATTGAGGTATCTTTATCTGGTTGAGAAGCCTCTGAGCTGGAATTTGAAGGCATACCAGATGTATCAGCTGAATTTGTCATTGTTGTGCTGATAGAAACTTCATTTGTTGAAGTAGTTTCAACTGGAGCTGAAGATGTATGACTTGAAGATCTTCCTAGCTCAAATCTTGGGTCAGGCACCTGTATTTAATTTTTTTGCAGATCCTGAAACATGCTCACAAGATTTGTTAAAACAGTTGGTAACTAAATCAAGATCAAACAGCCAATCCGGACCAGAACCAGCAACACATGGTGTGTGTTCATTGAAAGTCACATTGCTGACTCCTCAACTATTCTAGTTCTGAGATTGTATACTCTATAAGCTTTAGCTTGAGAGGAGTATCCAATGAAGTGTCCATCGTCTGATTTCTCAGCAAACTTGGCGATTTGATCTTTGGTATTCAAGATGGTGCAGGGACATCCAAATGACCTGAGAAAACCAATGAAAGGTTTCCTCTTGTGCCAAAGTTCATAAGGGGTCTTACCATGTGTCTTAACTACTAAAACTCTGTTCTGCACATAGCAAGCAGTATTAACTGCCTCTGCCCAGAAGGTGATAGGCAGTTTAGAGTCAGACAACATAGTTCTTGCAGCTTCAATAAGTGTCCTGTTTCTCCTCTCAGCAACTCCGTTTTGCTGAGGAGTCCTGGGAGCACTATATTGTCTTGTAATACCTTTTTCATCACAAAATGTATCAAGGATTTGGTTCTTGAATTCAGTTCCTTGATCACATCTTATGGTTTTGACCTTATGATCACATTGATTCTCAACTTTTAAGATGAAATTCTTAGAATCTCAGGGGTTTCATCCTTAGTTCTAAGGAAAAAGACCCAAGTGAATCTTGTAAAGTCATCTGTGATCACCAAACAGTAAGAGGTCCTTCCTAAACTCATTACACTAGTGGGGCCAAAGAGATCCATATGTAACAAGTGTAGGGGAGTAGTGATGGAGTTCTTTTCCTTAGGCTTGTGAGATACTTGTGTTGCTTCCCTTTCAGGCATGCAACACAAAGATCATCACTTGTAAACTCTTTCTTTGGCATTCCAGTTACCAGATCATGTTTAATCAATTTATTTATGTTCTTAAAGTTTACATGGCACATTCTTTTATGCCATAGGAAAGACTCATCACTATTTGCTTTAGATAGAAAGCATGAAACTTCTCCAGAAGGAGATGTTTCTTGCAAATCCATCTTGTACATGTTCCCTTTCCTGGGGGCTCTGAGCAGGATATGCTCATGAGGAATGACCACTCCTGGCTTGAGAACAATGCACTCATGCTCAGTAAAGAGCATGTTATGACTCTGATCACAAAATTGGGATACACTCAGAAGATTGTACCCAAGCTCCTTAACAAAGTTTACCTTCTCGATGCTGAGCTTACCATTTGTGACCTTGCCCCTTCCAGAAATGTAACCACCTTCATGTCCTCCAAAAGCAACTGGTCCTCCATCAATTCTCTCAAAATTATGGAGTAGAGACCTATTTCTGTCATGTGCCTGGAACAGCCACTGTCAATTATCCAGACATTCCTGTTTGTCTTGAGCTGTTCCTGCACAAAGAAAATGATTAGTTACATTTGGAAACCCAAGCCTTACTTGTCTTGGGCTTACTAAGTGTAATAGAAGGTAATGCAACAGTAATAGATCCTATGGTTGTACTATGGGGATCTTCAGCTGTTGTTGATGGAGAAATTTCAGTCATTTGGTCTTTCTTAGACTTCCACACCACCTTTGGAGTCTTGGACTTGACCTTCAAAACCTAGAAGCTTTTGGAACTTCACACATTTTGATGACTGAACCTTCGGAAGATTCTACAGTCACTGCAGCAGACTTTAGTGCTTCGGAAGAACTCCTTTCTTCCGAGACCAATTTTACTTCCGAAGGTAATTTCCATTTACCTTCTTCTTTGATTTGGAGCTTCCGAAGGAAACAGACTTTCCTTCCGAAGCTTGAGACTTCTTGAGATTCTTTGAAGTCTTTGAATTGGTCATGTGGATGGTACTTTTAGGATTGTATGGGCAATCCTTGGCAATGTGAGAAGTACTTTCACACATGACACATAACATTTTCTTCTTCAAAGGAGTCTCCTTTTGAGAGCAAGACTGGCTTTGGTCACATTCCTTCTCCACCTTCATCTTGGTAGATGCTGAGACAGTCTTTTGGGCTTGGAACTGTTCTTGGAGTTTGATGGTCCAGGCTGTGCAGCAGTGGTACACAGCAGCTCAGTCTTCTTCTTTGCACTATGTGATGATTTGAACATGAACCAGTACTCTTAGCTGAGGAGTCTTGGTTGATGTCTTCAGTCTTTACTACTTTGAAACCTGCAGAGATAAAAACTTGTTTCTGCTTAGCATCAAAAGTAGCCTTGATTTCTTGAGCCTTCTTTGCTTTCCTTTTGCTCTTCCTGATCAAGTTCTTTCTCTTAGACTTGGTCATCACAGTTGATTTCTTCTCCTCAGAAGGATAGTGGCCCTTGAAAGAATCTCATCTTCACTCTTCTCAGAGGTTCTTCACTATCACTTCTTCATCATCCTCACTATAGGATCTATGAGAGGAAGCTCATCTTCACAAGTTCCACATCTAGGAGATCTTACAGACAAGATTGTGTGTGGAGGAGCTATCTCATTTGATCCCAGTCCCTGTCTGTTTTGATAGCACACTTTGTTGTGCAGGGATGAGGATATCATGTTCTTGAAGGTCTCTTCTTCAAGAACACTCTTTTCTGCCCTGGCTTTGCTGATCACAAGCTCAGCCTGGCACTCAGTTAGCTGGTTATGAGATCTTGAATTTGAGTTCTAAAGTCTGTGTGTTCATGTTTTAGAGCTGAAATGGTTTCTCTAAGTCCTCTATTTTCAGTTTATAATCATTTTCAGACTTTCTAAAATCAGATTTTAAAATGTTTAAGGACTCAAGATCAGATCTCATCTCCAAGTTGTAGGACCTGTATCTATTTACTTTAGCAATGCATTCAGGAGTACAGAGATGTTCCAATACCTTGGCTTCATCATGATCAGCCATCAGTGCTTGGTTTGGAGAAGCATCTTCCACCTGAAAACTCCAGTCAAAACCTCCTTCTTCAACAGCGACAGCAGCATGTTGCTTAGTCTTCTCAGACTGAGGAGCTTTGTCAGTGTAGTTTGGTCTGGGTTGTGTTTGGCCCCCATTTTCTTTAGGTGCCTTACACTCCCTAGCAAAGTGACCCATAAGGTTGCAGTTGTAACACTTAACTTTGCTTTTATCCAGCCCAAACTTTCCACTGATAGCATTGCTTGGAAATCTTCTTCCTGTTCTCTTGTAGAACTTCTTGGCTCTGTGAGTGAGGAGAGCCATCTGCTGAACTATCTCCATGTATTCCAGGTCATCTGGATGAATACAGTCCAGGTCTTCAAGAGTGAAGAGATAATTCCCACAGCTTTCATCAGTAGACACAAAGGCTTGAGAAGAACTTGTCTCTTGGAATGGACTTCCTTGAGTAAAGTTCTCTCTTGGTGTCTCCGGGAAGGTGATGAAAGGACCCTTATGTGAGTTGTCAGGGTAGCATATGAGATGATGTTGGGGTTCTATGCTGTCCCTTTCAACTACATGAAGGGCTGAACCCATTTGATTGTTGGAGTTTCCAGATGAACCTTGCATGTTATTTCCATCTGGTATCCACTGAGAATCCCATACAACTCTGTCAGAGTAAGAGTTTTAAGGTTCTCAGTCCTCTTGATCACCACACAATAGTGTGTCCATTGCCTAGGAAGTGAGGACATGAACTTCCTTACAATGTCCCTGTTCTCAAGAGGTACTCCTCCATCCACTAGGGTATCCACAATCTCAACATACCTGAAGTATTGTTGGGTCATGGTTTCACCTGCTTTGAAGGTGAAATTTTCAAACTGCTGCTTCAGAAGATCTTTCT
Source organism: Flaveria trinervia (assembly GCA_025506515.1). Taxonomy (NCBI): domain Eukaryota; kingdom Viridiplantae; phylum Streptophyta; class Magnoliopsida; order Asterales; family Asteraceae; genus Flaveria; species Flaveria trinervia. Next base: position 24,891,317 of record CM046450.1, on the reverse strand, counting down.
TGTTCTCCTTGGCTTCAGAGGAGCCTTCATACATCAGCTTCAGTGCATCCCACAGCTGTTTAGCTGTTTTGCACTTCTTAAAACCTCTGTATACAGAGTTTGGGAGAGCAGTCTGAAAGCAGTCATGGCCTTCCTATCAATCTCTACTCTTTTCCTATCTTCATCTGAGTAGTTGGCCATATCTTTAGGGATCATACCAGCACCAGTAGCAGAGGGGGGTGTGGTATGAAAGGTCCATTTACAACAGATTCCCACATTCTTGAGTCAAGAGACCTGATGAAGCCTTCCATCCTCATGCACCAAGTGTCAAAATCATCAAGAGTGATCAGTGGAGATTTGTTCATGGTTCCAGTCTCCATATCAGTCTTTGAGATGGAAGCCATTTGAAGAGTTTAGTTTTTGTGTGTGTGAGGGATCTTAAGATGGTTAGATCTTATATCAAGAACCTGGAAAGCTCTGATACCAATTGCAGGACCGTTTAGGGCTTTAACACAATTACAACACAACGACACAAAAAGAGGAGATTAACTAAACTTTAATCAAATAGTGAACTGGGTTAACCAAAGTGATACAAAGAGCACAAGTAAAGTAAGAGACAGAACAAGGAGTTTGGTTTCAAGAATGCAGTATATTGCTTTCTCTATGTTCTTTTACAAGTGTTTCAAAGCATAAGATAAAAGATACAAGAACATGAGATACTTATACTACATCCTACAGCTGGCTATACTTTGAAAGCCAGCTGGATACAATTGACTAGACACACCAACAAAATCATTGTAGAGTCAAAAGGCAGATTGCCTTTTGACTTGTGACTATGACATGCCATAGCTCACATCCTTATCTATTACAAAAAGGATAAAGTACATAAAGCAGAAAGTATACAGACTCAAGACCTCAATGTACAGTTACCAAAAGCATGGACCTTTTCACCAACTCATGTAAGTTGGTGACTTGCAGAGGTACAGCGGAAAGGTGTCCAGCTTTACAGAAAAGTACATCAGAAAAAGCATGTCTTAAAAGTCTTCGGAAGAACTCTGTCTTCATAACTTGAAGCTTCGGAAGACTTTGTCTCTGAGGCTTCGAAAGACTTCATCTTGGCTTCGGAAGATATTGGTCTTGGCTTCGGAAGATTTTACACTTAGAGTATTTTCTAATGCATTGTGTAAAACTTCCGAAGCATTCTTCACTTCAGTACTTAGTGCATGTTGCTGAGACACTTGGATATTTGGGTTGCGTCAGACTTAAGGAATCCTTACATATAGTTATATTTTATACAAAATATTAAATTAAATTAAATATAATGTTTAATATAAGTTTATAATATAAAAGCGTTAGAAAAAAACTAAATAGATTAAATAAAGAAAAAGAAAACTAAATTAAATAAAATAAAGAAAATAAAAGATAACAAAATTACACATTTTTTCCTCTAAGAGGAAGGGCAAAATTATTATTTATAAAAGTTTAACAGAAAAATTTAACTTGTGTTAGTGAAAATGACAGAAAACATAATAAATTTCCAATAAAGGACACTTAGGGGTTGTTTGGTAATTTTTGAATGATTAAGTGTTAAACCAATAAAAGGTCTGAATCATTAAGTGTTTAACCATTAAGAGGTCTGTACCACTAAGAGCTAATATATCCCTTAATTATTCAAAGGCAAATGTCTGATCAATTTAGATAAGAGGTCTTAACCATTCAACATTAAACCTCTAAACCATTCAACATTAGATCTCTTACCATTCAAAATTAGATCTCTTAACAATTCAATATTAGTATAATGCTTAACTATTCAGAGACAAATGTTTGAACCGTTCAGACATTTCTTGCGAAACAAACAGTATAAACCATTAAGTGCTCAACCATTTAGACATCTGAACCATTAAGAAGCTGATTTAGATGCTACCAAACAACCCCTTAGTGTACTTATCAAAGTTTAAGGACAAGATTCGTAATTTTAAACATAGTTAAAGGAAAATATTTGTAATTTACTTATTTATCTTCTTTTACTCTAATAAAAGAGTAACTTGAGATGACATGTGACAGTATCAAAATCCTTCTCATAATAATTTTTCCGTTTCTCTCTTCTATATATAATTAATTTAATTACTAATAATATTATTTTATATATTTTTAGATTAAAATAGGTTTTAAAAAATTAAGAAAGAGATCTTTTGTATTAATGTTATTTCTAAGAAAACAAATTTTTATAAAATAATAAATTTTCTAAAACATCAAACTTTTTAAAAAATATAAAATATTTTAAAATTGATGGTTTTAAAAAGTAAATTTAAAAAAAATTATTAAAAATTGAGATTTATAATAAGAAATTTTTTTCAAACTGACATTTTTATACGTTTTGTTTTATAACAAAATGATATTTTAAAAAATGTGATATCATTGTTTTATTATTTGTTCTCTTTACTCATATGTTATTTCAGTTATATCATATTTTAAAATATTATTTTATAATTAATCAATTTTAATTATATTATTTTTTATTTTTCTCAAACGTATATAATATATGGGTTTAATAAAGCTAATGCATTTATATGTATGTATAAAAATAAATAAAAATTATAAGAAAGCAATGGATGCACTTTTAAATGTTGTTGAGACCGGATCGGACCGGCCGGTCCGACCGGTTCGACCGCAAATCGGTGTCTGGTCAGGTCCGGTCTAGTATGAATTATTTTGAAGTGGTTGAACCGGCCGATTCGTCCCGAACCGCTGGTCGGACCGGGAAACCGGACCGGTTTTCGGTTTTTTTTATTTTAATGGGTAAAAACGAGGTGTTAAACCATAAATTAGTATGCCGGATATACAAATATAGTTAAGTTTAATATATAATTATAAAATAAATATATAAATTACTTATATTTAATTACATATATAAATATAATTAAAATATATTTAAATCCGGTTGAAACTAGTAAGGCGTAAGGTTTGACGCAGTTATAAAAAGATTACGTTTAACAAACTTGCAAACTTTCGAAGGGGTCTCTTAATTCGTCCACAAGAAGACCAAAGAATCGTATCATTGAAAAGAACTGTATTTGATGTAAGACGTAGGCGCATACGTCAACCTATCGTCATCGTCTTCTTCTTTTCACCTTACAAACCCCCAATTCCCACACTAACACTCACCTCCACGATTCTTTAAACTAATCATCCACAAGCACCCTTCGATCAATCAAACCCAAAGCTCCAAAATGACAAAAGTCCCACGAGTCAATTGGGTTCACAAGGCTTAGAGGTATCGGCTCAGGGTCTAGGCTGCATGGGCATGTCCGCCTTCTACGGACCACCCAAGCCCGAACCCGACATGATCAACCTCATCCACCACGCCATTAACGCCGGTGTCACCTTTCTCGACACCTCCGACGTCTACGGCCCCAAAACCAACGAGATCCTTATCGGAAAGGTAACACTTTTTCTCATCCATTGGCTTGATTTCATGGTCCGATTGAATCTCTGAACGAATTTACGAATTGGGTTTTGTTTGTTGTACATGTTGATTAATGTCTGATTGATGAGTTAACGGTTGTTTAAGTGTAGGCTTTGAAGGGAGATGTGAGGGAGAAGGTGGAGCTTGCGACCAAATTTGGGGTCATATACGATGGTGCGTGGGAGGTTAAGGGCGATCCGGCCTATGTGAGGGCTGCTTGTGAGGCGAGCCTGCAGCGCCTCGATGTCGATTGCATTGATCTGTATTATCAGCACAGGATTGACACGCGTGTTCCCATCGAAATCACTGTTAGTTTTCGCTCTTTAGAGTATGCTTGTTTTGATCTTTGATATGTTTCTGCATTTGTGAAAGTCATGATTCAGTCATCTTTTGGTTGTGCATTAGTGAAAGTCATGGTTCAAACAAGAATGTATGCAAGTGTTTCACTTGTTTGTTTGTTTGTTTCTTGTTGTTAGGTTTTGTATGGCTTTTAGTGAGGTATTTGTTCTGCATATATATATCAAAGAAAGCCGACCTCATTTGTTAGAAAAATAAGGGTTAATATAATACGATATTAACATGCTTACGTCACCAAAAGAGTCTACATGATATTCGCGTTAATAAATAGGTGTCTACATAGCCTCTGCAGAGGTAGTGATTGTGTTGGTAGTTGATGTTTGTGAGTGCATTTTAAACAAGTTCAGGACTTTAATATACAAAATATGGATTGAAAGACTTTTTCTTGTGAAATGAGAAAGCATGTTGGTTTTTATGCTATTAGCCCTAAACGGCTAAAAGTTACAAGGAAATTGGATATACCAGAGTCCTAGCTGTTGTAACTATTTGTTTTCTGATATGCAGGTGTTAGTGTTGAACCTAAATTTTATATTGGAACTTTAAAGGGTTTTCTCTATTTTGAATTGTGTTTTTAAATTTGGTTACTGATTATAGCGTTTTTAACTCACAGATAGTCAGTTTCTAGTGTTTGGGTATAGTGAAACAGATTACTTGATTATTTAGAGATCAATTAATTAGTTACAACATAATCGATTCTGATTACTTAAATCATTTAGGCTCATTTTACATGTACATCCACAAACAATCAGTATTCAGTTACGGATTATCTTATTATCGCAATTTCAAGCAGCAGAAATACATTCAAACGCCATCTCTTACAAGCCGTCTTGTTGTAATTGATTAGTCTTGATTATTTTATCTCTAGAATTCTTTTTCTTTTTGGCGATAGATGGGAGAACTAAAGAAGCTGGTTGAAGAAGGAAAGATTAAATACGTTGGATTATCAGAGGCATCAGCATCAACCATTAGAAGAGCCCATGCTGTGCACCCGATAACAGCCATACAGCTAGAATGGTCCTTGTGGTCAAGAGATGTTGAACAAGATATTATACCTACTTGCAGGTTGGGTATCACCTTCCTTTGTTTATAGATATATTATGATGTCAATAATGAATTATTGCAAATCTCTTAAGTCTACATAACATCTTGTTATCAGAGAACTTGGGATAGGGATTGTTGCTTACAGTCCTCTAGGACGCGGGTTCTTCTCATCGGGACCGAAGATGCTGAACGAGTTGGAAGATGGTGACTTACGTAAGGTCTGTTTGTTACACCTATTTATTATTAGTTTTTTAATCTTATTCGCCAAAATAACGTCTTTTTCATTGGAAAGAAACCTTTCAGATGACTCAAACCTAGAGGTAGCAAAATAGGCTAGTTGGACCTGTTGGATATCAGGTTGAAAGTGGTAGTTGGTATGGGTCGGGTTGGGTTGGTCCAAGAACCTTTTGTTCAATTTCTTTTTAAGGAACATATAACATTTTTTTCTGTAAAAAGTTAGATAAAATATGAGTATTATATTAATCTTTTTTTTATTACGAATAAGATCTATTTAGTAGATTAGATTGATGTACTGAAAATACTTATGGGCCACTTTCAACATGTAAGACCTCATTTTCTTAGTGTTATCTACGCACGACCCGTTAGAGATAAAACATAACTCTAAATGATCATATCCATTGTTCAAAAGCAAATGGGTCAAAAGAAATCTCTTGTCATTGGAACTCATTAATTTTGAACTTTTCATTTTGTAGTACATGCCAAGGTTCCAACCCGAAAATCTTGAGCACAACAAGATCATCTACGAGAGGGTTAATGAGATTGCATCAAAGAAGGGGTGTACGCCTTCACAGCTATCATTGGCCTGGGTTCACCACCAAGGAACTGACGTCGTACCCATTCCAGGAACCACCAAGATTGAAAATCTTGAACAGAACATAGGAGCTTTATCAGTTAAGCTAACACCTGAAGAGATGGCTGAACTTGAATCCATTGCATCAGCTGATTCAGTCAAGGGAGCTCGATATGGTGCAGGTGTTGCCACATATCTCGACTCTAACACTCCTCCACTCTCATCTTGGAAAGCTTGATATTAATCAATCCTATGAGTCGTGCGCGCTGCGCTATCTGCGTTTCCTGTAAAAGTTTTTTGTTTGTTGTGTGTTTGTATTGTATGCCTATATCAACTTTGTTTTCCTGTAAGAATTTTGTTTTGTGTGAAGTTCATGAACCATAATTGTGAACTAAGAGTTATCTAGTATCAGACTAAAAACTTTGTTGCACTCATATGATCTGTGGGACTTTGTTGAATGTTGCTACAATAATGCAGAGGAAGATCAAGCATGATTAAAATGAGAAGACAGAAAGATGCCAATGCAATGACAATTATTTAACAGGAAGTTCATGATCGACAATGTATTCTCACGGATGCGGCTGTTATAACAGCAAAATATGTGTGGACCTTGCTTCAGACCAAGTATACAGGTGACTTGATAGTCAAGAACGTTTGTAGGGCCTACAAAGAGAGGGAGTATCTAATGTTACAGCTGCAATCGAATAGTGAATACGACATCTTTAAAGCTCATTGTCTATTGATCAAGAATTTCATCCAACAAAGTAAAGTTCTAAACGAGTAGTGGCAAGACAATTCATGTTAAAGCAAAGTGAAAATTTTATATACCAGAAAACAGTACAGTTGATTTGTCACTTGAGAAACAAACTTTTGTATAGAAGAAATCTTTGTTGCACTCACTAGTTCATCTAGGTTAATCTCTCTATCGAGCAATAAGACGTATGATAGTTCTACACGAGTTGTTTCATGGTATCTTGCAAACCAATTTAGATCGGTAGATCATACCTGAACTACCTACGGAAATGGTAAAATTGAATACTCTTAAATAGCCTTCAATTGAGTAGGTCAATTGACCAAATTTTCAAAAAATAATTATTTTTGTTTTCATTACCTTATCTTATTTCTTGTTATTAATTTTGAAACGTAATGAATAGTGTTTTGAAGCTTGAATAGCAGTGTCTCTGTGACGGTGACTGTGGCGACGGGGGCCGATAGGCGCTTGGGCGTGGTTGTCGTTCCCTCGCTTGGTTTGTTGTGTTGTTTCTCCTTTATGTTGGTTGTCGGTGGTTGTTGTTGGCAGTTTTCGGCTTCACCTTTTGTTTTTAGAGTGTCTCTGTGATGATGCTGGTGGCGACGGATGTTGTGGACGCTCCGGCTTGGCTGCATGTTTGAAACGTTTACACGTTTTGGTATTCTATTTTAGGATAACATCAAATCGCTCTTCGATACCCACTCTGAAGAACTTGAATGTTGCTACACAAATCCTAATCAAGGGATTAAGGTTTGGGAGCAGTGCGAGAATGGGGTTGTTACCAAGGATCAGGCTGGAATTTGGTTTGAACTTCGGCTGACAAGAGGTTGTCAGGAAATGGGCTGTAGCTGGGCTTGGCTTTGGCTGAGAGAAGTATCTACGAGATAAAAAACACACCGTGAGCTCGCCTCGGCAGAAAGGGTTTTCTCCCCGAGACCACACTCCAGCGTGAGAATAAGTATATGTATTGAGAGAACTTGAAGGGAAAGATTAGTAAGTGATTGGTTTGTAGTGAAAGTGTTCTGAGAATGTATTCTACCTGTGGAATGAAAGAAGTATTTATAATGTTGGTGTATGGGAACAAGATATGACATGGTTCGATTCTTGAAAGTCTGTGGTTACGACCTAAGCCTGAACTCCCCTAGTCAGAGGTTTTATACCTTTCTGGTGCAAGGGTTTTTGACTGCCATTAATGTAATTTGTCTTTGTAGTTGACTTGAGGATTTTGAGGGCTGCTCTGACCTTCTGCCAATGTTTTGGCCTTATTCGTTTTGTCATCTTATGTTTCCTCTTATTCCCTTGTAACCAATGAGTGGCTTCCTTGTTACCAAGTTTTCATGAAGGTTTTTACAAGTGTTGAACATGGGGACTCACGATATCGTCTCGGTGGTATCATGCCCAGCCGCGGCTTTGGCTTATTCCCCAGCCATGGTTTGGGCTCCCCTTTCCTTCAGCCGCGGTTTGGGGTTGTTCTTCCTTCATCTGCGGTTTGGCCTCCCATGGTGAGCCGCGGCCCGGTCTTATTGAGGTTCGGGCGAACCTCTGCTACTCAGGCCTGTTGCTGCAATGTACTCAACCTTAGTGGTAGACAAAGCAACACACTTTTGCAGTCTTGATTGCCATGACATAGCTACCCCTGCAAAAGTCATCAAATATCTAGAAGTGGACTTCATGTTGTCTTTGTTACCCGCCATATCAGAATCTGTATAACCTATAAGCACCGGATTTCCATTTCCAAAATTTATACCCAATTTGGAGGTACCACGTAGATATCTAAGAATCCACTTAACTGTTTCCCAATGCTTCTTACCAGGATTTGACAGAAACCGACTAACAACACCTACAGCATGGGCAATATCAGGTCTTGTACAGACCATGGCATATATCAAACTTCCAACTGCTGAGGCATACGGGACACCATCCATTTTCTTCAATTTCCTCCTTAGAAGCAGGGAAATCTTCATCAGTTAGCTTAAAGTTGGGAGTTAGAGGTGTACTCACCACTTTAGCTTTATCCATGTTGAATCTACTAAGCACCTTCTCAATGTATTGCTCTTGTGACATGTGCAACTTCTTTAAAGCTCTATCTCTAGCAATCCGAATGCCAAGAATTTGTTTTGTTGGCCCAAGTCTTTCATAGCAAAAGACTTGCTCAATTCTTTCTTCAGCTGCACAATTCTCTTTACATTCCTGCCAACAATCAACATGTCATCAACATAAAGTAATAAAATGATAAAATCATCGTCACCAAACCTCTGATAGAAAACACAGTGATCTGAAGCAGTCTTTCGGTAGCCTTGCTTCCCCATAGTTGATTCAAACTTCTTGTACCACTGCCTTGGTGCTTGCTTCAACCCATAAAGACTTTTCTGTAGTTTACAAACATAGTCTTCTTTACCCTTGACCTAAAACCTTCAGGTTGTTCCATGTAGATTTCTTTATCTAAGTCACCGTGAAGGAATGCTGTCTTGACATCCATCTGCTCAACCTCAAGATCAAGACAAGCATCCAAACCAAGAATCACCCGAATGGAACTCATCTTCACGACAGGAGAGAAAATCTCTTCAAAATCAATACCTTTTTTTTGAGTGAACCCTTTAACCACCAATCTAGCCTTGTACCTAGGCTTAGAGGTGTGTTCATCTGGCTTCATTTTATAGACCCATTTGTTCTTCAAAGCTCTTTTGCCCTTAGGCAACTTCACCAACTCGAAAGTATTATTCTCATGCAAGGAATTCATCTCATCTTGCATAGCTTCAAGCCACTCATTTTTATGCTCATTTTCCATAGCCTCTTTATAATATTCGGGCTCTCCCCCATTAGTGAGTAAGACATACTCATCATGAGAAAAACGGGTGGAAGGATGACAATCTCTGGTAGACCGTCTGAGTGGAACAAATGGTGAAATATCAGGTATTGGTAACTCTGGATGAGAATTATCATCCAAACCTTCCTGTTCTGGAATATCTGTATTATCTGCATCATGTTGTTCTTCATTTTGAATGTCATCTCCGTTATGTGGCTCTGACTGTTATGGAGGAATCGGGTCTAAATCGGGAAGATTATCACTGTATTGAGGAACTATCTTTGTCTTCTCAATATCTTTCAAACCTTGATCTTCCACAAACACAACATCACGACTTCTGATAAGTTTCTTCAGAATTGGATCATATAACCTATATCAAAATTCATCTTGACCATAACCAAGGAATATACAAGGCTTAGACTTCACATCAAGCTTTGACCTTTCATCTTTAGGAATATGCATAAAAACCTTGCATCCAAACACCCGCAAATAATCATATGAAACATCTTTGTCACTCCAGACCCTGTTAGGAATATTAAAAGACAAAGGAACACAAGGGGTTAGATTAATAACATGTACTGCAGTATTCAAAGCTTCACCCCAAAAGGATATAGGTAACCCTGCATGTGAGAGCAAACATCTAACTCTTTCAACCAATGTCCTATTCATCCTTTCTGCTAAACCATTCAACTGTGGTGTCTTCGGAGGAGTCTTCTGGTGTCGAATACCTTTTTCTCTACAATAGGCATCAAAAGGACCAATGTATTCACCTCCATTATCTGTTCGAATGCACTTGAGTTTCTTCCCAGTTTGTCTCTCAACTAAGGCATGGAACTGCTTAAACACATCTAACACTTGATCTTTAGACTTCAAGGTATATATCCAAACCTTCCTTGAATGATCATCAATAAAAGTGACAAATATAAGCAGCCCCCAAGTGACTTACTCCTCATAGGACCACACACATCTGAATGAACCAAATCAAGTATACTTTCCTTTCTAGAAGGAGAATGACTCTTAAAGGAAACTCTGGTTTGCTTTCCTTCAAGATAGTGAGAACACTTCTTCAAATGAATCTTTTGCACGCCTGACAGGACATTTCTCTTCAATAATAAAGATATCCCCTTTTCACTCATATGACCAAGTCTCTTATACCACAATTCAGTCATATCAGCATTCTCCAATGAGTTAACTGAGTCTCTGGAGATTTTTGGATATGCCATGTACAACTTTGAAGTTCTCTTACCTCTTGCCACGATTAAAGAACCACGAGTGAGTTTCCAAATATTATCACCAAAGGTATTATGGTAACTATCATCGCCGAGTAAACCTGCGGAGATCAAATTAAGTCTAATATCTGGAACATGTTTTACATTATGCAAAACCAACTCCATCCTAGTTTCAAACTTCAAACAATGTCTCCAATACCAACAATCTTTGATAGCCCACTATTGCCCATCTTAACATTACCAAAATCACCAGGAGTGTAAGATGTATAAAAATCCCTTTGTGATGTCACATGACAAGTAGCACCACTGTCAACAATCCAACTCGAGTCATCATGTGCAATGTTCACCATGTCATAATCACAACAAATAAGAACTCTTCGGTAGCAGTGTTAACTTCAGCAGTATCATTACCGGAATCATCTTTCTTGTTGTTCTTTTGCTTGTTGTAATTGGCCTTCTTGTTCTCCTTTTTCAATTGTCTACAGTAACGGACAGTGTGTCCTTTTCTACCACAATGATAGCATTCATAATCATCAAACTTTCCTTTAGATTTACTACGATGCTTCGCTTTGTGACTCGGACCTCTACTTTGACTTCTCCCCCTGCTTTCTGTAACTAAGGCCTCAAAATATGAAGAGGAACCTTGTGACTTTCTTCTCATCTCTTCATTCAAAGTACTACTCTTAGCCATTTCCATACTAAAAGTCTCCCAAGAATCCGGTTAAGTACCAAGCAACAATAGACCTTGTATCTCATCTTCAAACTTGATACCCATTCCTGCAAGCTGATTAATAATACCCTGAAAAGCATTCAAATGATCAGTAACAACAGTATCATCATGATATTTCAAGTTTATCAATTGTTTGATCAAGAATAATTTATTGTTTCCTGTCTTTTGAGCTTCCTCAAGCTTGGTCCACAAAGCACGAGCATGAGTCTCCCCACTAGTATGGTTCAAAACATTATCATCAACCCACTGACGAATATAACCACAAACCTTTCTATGCAAGATATTCCATTCTTGCTCTGTTTTATCCTCTGGCTTATCAGTACTAAAAACAAGCATATAATAATCTTTCACATAAAGTAAGTCTTCCATCTTACCTTTCCAAACATGATAATTAGAACCATTCAAATTAACCATCCTAGTTGTATTAGCATCCATCCTTCAAACAAGTTTCTAAACCCCAAAATCAAGAGCCAATGGCTCTTATACCACTCTATTGGGAAAATTCGGTTTACCCGACCACAAACGGTAACAACAAATGCGGAATTAACCTTCGTTTGGTCAAAACCTCCCCGACCTGTTTGAACCTGTGATGGTGCAAAAATAGCAAGTAGGGTATACCAATCCAAACAACAAGGAGACAACAATTTTAGCGTGGAAAACCTCTCAAGACGAGAGTAAAAACCACGGGACTCCTAGAGCCACTTCAAATCCACTATCACCAAAATAAAGAGCAATACAAGGTCCTCTCTAGATACACTAGAGGCATACAACAATCATCATACACTTGGAAGCAAGTACCATCAAGTATATGCATTCAATGACAAAGAAAAAAAGAGATATCACCAAATCTCCAGATGCGAACAGAGGCGGTAAACACGACTTCCAGACCTGATTTAACGAAACCAACCGTTGGATATCGACGCCCAGGTGTTGTGAGAATGGATACATGGGATTTAAAATAGGGGAAGGTCTTGCCTTGCCGTGGAAAGTTTGGAGGATGGCAAGAACTGACACGCAACCCCCATTGTAGTCGTGATGGTCATACCCCATTACACAATCAGAGCCTGGTAACTTGCTCTATATGATTTATAAACAATTAAGAATATTGTTTTCTCTACGTGATTGAGGCACAATTATGAATGATATTATACTAAATTTGTGTGGTTATCGGTTAGTTTTTCTCAACATCGCATAAGCGTTGATGTTTGAATTTCAGTTGCAAATCTCTGCAAGGCAGATGTCGAGGAAGTAGGTTGGGTATTTGACCTGCAACATCTTTTGCAGCCGTTTGCAGTCTCGTAAATTCATCTGAGCCCTTTTTACTCTATCATTAGTCCAAAAGTGAGGTGATGGCATGCTTTCTTCAAGTATTCAATCTAAGGTTGGGTATTTGACCTGCAACCTCTTTGTTGTTCGCATGTTCGCCCATGGCCTCATTCCTTATCCAAACATATTGTTTGTTGGCCACTAATGTCTTCTGTTTATGTTGGTTAGGGTTTTTCATAGAGAAACCAAAATTGGTGTTTTGTAGATCACTTTTAATAATGATATCTGCTAAGTTTTGCCTTCTATTTCCGTTTGTCAGGGTTTTGTTTCGTCTACTTTTCAAGCTGTGACGTATGTATAGTTATGACTCTAAAGCATGCTTTAGTGGTTGTTAAAAAAATTTGTATGCCATAAGGCTATAATGAACGTGTACATGCACTTTAGAATATCACCTTGGCATTACACACTTCGAGGATGGGCAGGTATTCACCTGTGATCTCCATTCCCACTGTGATGTCCAAACCCATTACACCAATTTGAGCCTGATTCATGAATGATTATGTTTGTGTCCTTACTCCTTTTCAAGTGTTAATGGAATTAAGGTTTATCTGCTTTCTTCCTTTGTGTTGTAGTTGGTCACACAGTGTCTTTTAGGTGTTTACTCTCCCATTTAATTGATGTAGATAAAGAAGTCTTCAAAGATGAATGCATTAAGAAGAATTATAACAGACAGTACTTATTTTAGATTTTCAACTGTGATTTTGTGACTGAAAGTTCACTGAATGATCAATTGCCATTCAAGTTACCCGTACCGTCTCACCCGCTACTGATGTGAAATCATCTAAAGTGTTTGAGAACACCGAAACTACTTAGTTGAGCCACTTCGGAAAATTATCACCCAATTGGAATCACATCACTCAAGTTTAATAAACTCTCTAAGGACCATACCACCAAAGATTAAAGGTACCATCTTATTCTCATTCACATATATTTATAAATCTATCGACGCTTCAGTTTAAGTTGTTTCAAAAGGAATAAAAAGAAACAGTCATTATATGTGACTAACAGATTTGAGTTTTCAAGTTACATATAATTGCTTTAAATGTGCAGTTATTCGTGTTCAGAGCTTTAAACAAAGGTCAAATAACAATGGACATCAATCGGCATTGGGGCAATGATCCAAATATTGTTTTTAAAGTTAAGGCTGCAATGATTAAAAGCGTGTGGGATCGGTGATTATTTGTAACTTTAACAATGGCCGAATATATAATGCAGCTTTCATAATTCATCAAAAAGTGCAAATGAGCAAGTATTTGAAATTGCGAGGTCATCTTCTATGTCAAGTAACATGTTGGTTTCTGTTGATTTTTGGGGGTTTTGGGTCCTCGAAATAGGTGAATATGTATTTTTGTTTTTAAATTTTAACTTTTCCAATGGATTTTAGTGATCAGGGTGTTAAGACTTAAGATTGATTACACTTGGTACCATTTCATCTTACTAATAGACATTTTAGCAGCTGAAGTGTAAACATAGGAGAACTATTTTTTTTTCGTAGCAGCTGCTTAGACAACTGTCGTTTCAGGTCTCCTCCTTGTAAATCAAATGCAAGGTTGGACTGGAAATTAAGATTAAAAAAAAAAAAAAAAAAAAAGAACTCTCAAAAACAGGCATCATCTTTTGACTTTTCAAAGATGCCACTCCAATTGAAATACCGCAGTTTTAGACCTCTTTGAAGGACATACAATGTTCAATTACGATGGATTGATTATTCGCGCAACGCCCGATAATGATTACACCTAGTTTGATTTCTATATTTGTTTATTATATACTGTATATTTTGTTAATATTGTAAATTACGCTAATAGATAACGTTGGATCATTTATATGTACATTCAGAATAGCATAATCACCCGTGTGTTACACGTGTTGAAAGAAAGAAATTTGTAATAAATAGAAATATAAATTATCGGTGACTATTAATAAGTTTGTAATATACACGCAGATAAAGATCGTTTAAATAAATATGTATACACGTAAATTAAATGAAATGATTACATAATTAAAAAACAATATTAATGTTTATAAATATCTAAAAAGTTGTTTGTATTCAAATCTTTGACAAAATTCAGTCAACAACTTTTCAGACTTAATAAACATCCTTTTAGAATATCTCTTGCATTGTAGTATACTATAATTAAATATATAAAATATTAAGGATATATAACATATATGTTTTAAGATAAATATTAAAATAATAAAATAATAATTCTATTATTTGAATAATACCTCCTCCTTAATGACAATAAATTCAATAAAATAAGTTCTATAGTATTATTATACATTGGTTGGTTCTATAAACGAATCACAACATGATTTATTAAGATCCTTTAGAAAAGTTAATGATATCATGTTCAACAATGTAATTGATAGTTTATCAATAATATATAAACCAATACACATAAATAAAAAATAAACAAAGTAAAGGTCATGCTCATAGGACAAAAATTAATATTGTTAAAGTTTATCATTAAAAACTTGTTTTTTAAATCAATTTGGATGTAATATTATAGTTGAATATAATATGTAGTTAGTTGAAAATAATAATTGTGTGAATAGTGGAGAAGTAAGAAAAGTTATTTATGCAAAATACATGAACTCTATAATCATAAAAGGAATTTATTGATTATATTTATCAAATATATTTTATTGTGAAAGAAGAGTACATAAAAAATGTTGTATACATATAATAAAATAATGATAATGTTATATAATACAAGTAAATATTATATGATATTGTTAAAATAAGATTTTCAAAATTTAAATTTATTAAAATAAAATAATAGCTTAACTCTTTTTATTTTATATTTATATAATACTAATTTGTAAGTTTTGTGTGCATCATTGGTGGTATCACATGCTCATATGGGTTGTACCCATCTTCTTCTTTCTTTTTTTATTAATCATTAACTTTTCCGTTTTAATCCACTGTTTTTACATATTTAACAAATTAGTCCCAATAATTTTTTACTTTCAAATTTGGTCACATATACTTTTCATATGTAAAAATTTTGTGTTTTACGTTTTAGTCTAAATGTTACAAGTTGACACGCCGTAGCGTATGCGTGTGATTCAACATGTGTACCTTATTTTTTTCTCATTTAACAGCTCTGTCATAGCGTGCTGGTTCTTGGTCAACTTAGTTATTATTTTATATGTTTTATGTTTCGCCTGGGTGGTTTAATATTTTTACGTATACTTTTCGTTCAGTTTATTTATTTTTGTCTTTTATTTCTTTTTTGATATGAGTTCTTCGGTTTTGGTGGTCATTGACGGTGGTCTACCATTGGTGCTATTTAGTATGATTTTACGCCCCCGTCACAACGCGAGGGCTTAATACTAGTTGAGATTATATACTACAATATTTAGTTTTCAAAATTAGGTCCAAACGGTTCTAGTAGTTAATGGTATTCGCCATCTTTTACAAATGACCACCTTAAAAAGCACTATGCGAGTCATTTGACATTCTACCGACGTTTAGTATAGTGCCGATCATGTTTGTGTAAGTAGATATTATAACTTTGTTAATTTTTGTAATATTTTGATGGATACTATATCCTTTAATCTTAATTTTTCTCTGAAGGGTTTTACGAAATTTTTATAAAACAAACTAAATAATAAAGTTAGGCCGATATAGAAGGGGGAGGCTCTATACATAATTACAAATATTTCAAGAACTCGCAAGTACCGGTGTAAATATTGTCAACGTGTTTTGGATAATAATACACAATTAAATGTGCTTAGATGAAAAGAATCTTAGAATGATTGATCTCCTAGTAAGTTTTTATTTTAACAACAAAAAACAAATCAGTGAGTTTTTATAGATAAAGTAGAAAAAATTGATTCGTATGAAAAGTTAGATTTCACAAATCCAGCCTATGGATTCTAAAAGATAAAAAATTTAAGTTTGGATTTCGTTATACATAAAAAAATAGAAAACAAACGTCAAATGAACCTTCTAAGAAAATGCCAAGGTTACGCGAATGCAAAATCCCCGAATGTAATATATGTGGTTGAACGTGCATGTTTATGTATTAAGTTTGAATGTTTGATATGGTTAGTTTGTAATTTTTTTTACTAATAAGAGTATTTAACATCTTCGATAGTATTTAAAATCTTCGATATTACGATTTATTGTTTATAAAGTGATTGAAACAAATATAAAAAGAAATAGTATTATTATGACGCTTAGCTGATTTCGGTGATAGTTTTCAACCTCTCTGTTTTTCTATACATTCATATGCAATGTTTTCAGAACCGGATCGGACGTCGAATCGAACGTTTTACTGGTTTGGTGGTCGGACCGGTTGCACCGGATTTAACTATATTTTAGTTATATTTATATATGTAACCAAATATAAGTAATTTATATATGATTTTTATATATATATATATATATATATATTTTATACTTATATATAAAACTTAACTATATTTGTATATCCAACGTACTAATTTATGGTTTAACACCCCGTTTTTACCCATTAAAATAAAAAAATAATTCAAAAACCGGTCCGACTACCGGTTCGAATTTATAGCGAACCGGACCTGCCATCGGACCAAGCCTCGGTCGAATCGGTCGGACCGGCCGGTCCGATTCGATTGTAAAAACAGTGTTTATATGATTCGTGCTTTACTAAACCAACACCACCTAATATTTCATGCCATTCATATCTTGCTTTTAAACCACACATACAAAAACGTACCTTTTTGTACTTGTATGGTGTAGTCAAAACTCAAAACCTTAAATTATTTTATATTTTATTGTATAAATTCTATAAATATAATTGGATTTTTAGATAGATATTTGAAGTATTGTGCAACACAACGAATAAAGATATTATTATGGTCTCGTGATAATACAAGAAACTTATGATGTTATTACACTTATAGTATAAATTAACTACTAAAAGATATTTAGCCAATGGAATCATGACTTTCTTGCTGTAAGTTCTTTTTTTATGTTTTAATGGTGTAGATGGAAAATTTATTTATGATAATGGTATGGTTAGAAATATATTTATCATATATTATAGACTTAATTACATGGACGGTCCTTGTGGTTAGGCTTGATTTCTGATCTTCGGATTTTAAATAATTATGCAATAATCGACCGTCATTCTAAATTAGAGATTCTAATCCTTAGGTTTTATATAATTATCTATTATGTTTTAATTTAGAATTGTGTACAAGTCAAGTTTTATTTTTAAGTTTTATATCTTTTATTGTGATTTCCAACTTATAAAATGTTAAGAATAAAAATTAGCAAAAAAAAACATAGAAAAAATTGTTATTTGGTTTATTCGGGTAAATTTGGTTTATTCAAATTAAATTCGGATAGATTCGGACCGAATAGAAAAATCCTTATTCGGATCGGATCGGATTTCGGATAGGGTCCTGAAATTTTCAAATCCGAATAATCAGAATAATCCGTTATCCGATCCGATGAACACCCCTAGGAGGCGTTGCTGGGAGTTGGACGTTCTCCCATGACAATGACTGTATTGATGTTATTTCATTTTTTATGTCATATTCCATTATTGTGGTTCTCTCTCTATGAAATTTATTCCATGTACTTTTACCGTGTATTTAGTTGGTTTTGATGCTTCATGTTACGCCAATGATGGTGAACAACTGTTCACATGAGATGTGTCTGCTTCTGATTTACGTTTTTAGTATGGGATTGTTGTTATGTCAATGATGATGAGCCTTAGCTCATTTGATACTTTCTTAAACACGCGAGCTGAACACTAATCTGTTTTGGTTTTTCCTTAGGTTAATGATGTTGAGCTTAAGCTCATCTAAGACTTTGTCAAACATGTAATCGAATATGTTGAGCCTTAACTTGTTTGAGACTTGTTAAACATGTCACAACCATAATCTATTTTGGTTCATGTTGTGGATCGATGAGGTCATATGATGATGGATGGTTAATGTCACACCCCAACCTTGATGGCGGAAACGTCGAGGAGTGAGAGTTAAGATCGTTCACAGCCACATAACACTATTATTAAATCCAAAAATATTATTCATAAGTTTCAAAGGTAATATTACAAGCATAAGTCTCAAATAAAGAAAACACAACAAGCTCATTCATTTATTTAACTAGGTCCATTCCTAGGTGTGAACAAACTTCAAAAGTGGCGATCAAATTGAGTATTTCCTGAAACATGTTAAAAGTAAAAGGTCAACATAATGTTGGTGAGATTTCTAAAGTTTTCGATACATAAGTATATAAAAGATGGCAATTCATGTTGTAAGTTAGAGAACAAAGTAACTAGGGATGTAAGACAGAATGCACAATCAAACCTTGACAAAGTTTTTACAAGTCTCAAACGTTTATAAGTATATACGATTAGCTAAGTGTACTTGAATCAACCAAGAAGGCTTGTCAGGCCCATAGATCTATGACGTCGACAGGCTAGCAATAGTTAATGATTGTACATATATTCGATATTATATGGTAGCTACAAAGGTCAACTAACCACAACATACAGGTGAAATAACATAAGTTTACAAGAATCAAACGTTTTTACAAGTGCAATGTTTATAATATAACAGGTTTCACCCTAAAGTGTAAGAATATAAAAAGGGGTATAGAAATACTCACATGATCAATAAGTATATAATTGATGATAATAAGAAAAATAATAGCCGTCGTTCCAAGGTAAACCTTCACGAGGTACCTAAATATATATATTTTCATGATTTTAAATTTAATAATAATTTTAACGAATTCACGAGAACTAGGGTTTCATCCTGGTACTTGGGGGTTTTAATATTTAATCAAATAAAATGGTATATTTGATTATGTCTTAATTCAATGAAATATACTATTTAATCATTTTACTATTAAGAAACAAAAAGAACTATTTAAAATAAAGTTTAAGTATAGTTTAAATAAACTTTTATAGTTTTTAATCGAACCATCATTTAAACAGTAATATATATAGATATTATTTGAGCAAATAATAATTTGGTGATTTGTGACATTATTTAAAGTCTATTTTATAAGAACATAAACTAAATATATTATTGTCTAAAATATTAATAAAAGTATTAAGATGTTTTATGAAATAAATTGTAGAAAATAATATGGTGTCTCAAAAAAATAACAAGTTCGAAAATTGATTTTTTTATAAATTTAAAAAATACTGAATTAAATTTGAAGGCTAAAAGCCTTAAACAAAAACATGAGGCTCCCAAGGTTCGAACCCGGGACCTCATGTTAAGGATGCTTATGTCTTAACCAGTGAACCAATGGCCTCAGCCGCATTAAAAACCTGTTTTAAAAACTTATAATCACAACCCCAATGCATTTCCCCCAAATCAAGAACCCTAGATTTGACTGATCCGAAATTAAACTATAAAACGATGTTGTTAATCAAATTAACCATGGGGCTTTTACTCCCCATGCTTAAACGAGCGTATACATGTGTTTAATTACCTGAATTCATGAAAAATCGATAGAGATTGAGCACAAGAACGGCCGCGACTCATGTATCACAGGTTTGATGTTCAAACGACGATGTTAACCAAATTAGGTGTGCAGGTAGCATCTAATGAACTCAATGAACGAAAGCCCTCTTTCAATTGAGGGTGAGATTGTAGAAAAAGTCGGGTTCGACTAGCCTACCGTTCGCGACGGAAGATGCCAATCGATGTTTATGTTCGTGTTCGTTTCAAGAGAAATTGAGAGTTGCAAATGATTAATATTTGTTAGGTGATTGTTTAGGTTAGTTTAATTGGTCTATTAAGATGTGTGTCAGGACCTGGTATTTTACCGAAATACCTAGAGATTAACGTGTAAACCAGATCAAATAGTGCGGAATCCTATTTGATTGGTGATCCAATCAGTGAGAACACACGAAGAATCAATCAATAATTGAAACTAACGTTAGAAATCGATTGGGAATCGATCTAATGTGTTCTATGAACTTGGAAAACGAATTGGAAGGTTTCTGGACGGCTAGGGTACTTCTGGAATCGTAAATGATCGAGAGATCTTTTATTTTTCACGAATTGAGTTGTATTTATAGGTTGGTATTATTCAATCGTGCGACTGAACCATTAGTCTGGTTCAGTCGTGCAATTGAACCATGCGGTTGAATCATTCGTACGACTGAGCCAATCTTATGTTACAATCGTACAACTGATCCAGTCTCCTGATTCAGTCGTGCGACTGAGTCAATCGTGTGAAGATATTCATGCGTATGGTTCATTCGCATGAGCCATTCGCATGAGAACTTCATTAAGTTAAGTTTGAATGTTTTAATTAATATAACATGATGTGAAACCATTTAAGCAATCATAACCCAATCAATTCAATCACGACTCATTAATGAAATATTAAACATCACAAGTAACACACAATTTATGTCATTTCATTAATCAATACAGATTACATCATACTCAGACAGACAAGATTCATTACAATTCAAATCATGATCTAGGGACATATACATGCATCAACAATGTGTAATGCTCGAACGGCTATACGAGTAAAGGGTGACGGTTATGCATTCGTTTGGATGATAACCGATGCTTTAATCTTGATTAAACGATGCGTTTAAGTTCGATTTGAGTTCTTGAACGGTTTGGAGATGCTTTTAGCTCATGAAACGACAAAAATTTGGGGTTTGGAGTGGTCAGAGGGCCGCCGAAGCTTCGCCGGCGTTGGCTGCCGGAGTTACGGTTCAAATGGGGGGTTTGGTTTGGGTTTTATAAATTTACAGAAACAGTCCCTCAACTTATGTATGTTTATTATTTTATGCCAAAATCTTTTATTTAAAGTTTAAAAATGACATTAAGGCCCCATTGACTTATTAAATCCCAGTATTTTAACATTTCTAAGTTTAATAAACTTTTACAAATTATTATTATTAATAACAACATTATTATTATTATTATTATTATTATTATTTTTGTTAATATTGTTATTATTAGTATGATTATTATAATTTGGTATCAATAGAAACATTAATTATTTATTAAGTAATAATTAACATCATAAGCTTTCAAGTTAAAAAAACAATTAAGGCAAAAAAAACATAAATGACCCATAAGTTTCACATATGGCAACAATGGTCCTTACAAGAATTTAACGACACAAGCTTTTAATTAAACCAAAAATACAAGATGTTACAGTTAAAACAAAGATGTTGCACCTATGATCTGATGTTATTCATTGTTGTTTGTAATGTTGTTCATAAGTTTATGAATCTGTAGCCTAATTTTGATGTTTTTGTTATCTTGCAAGGTATGTTAGGTCAATGATTGTGAACCATTGTTCATCTGAGATGTTGTACGTGGAACTCTAATTTTTAAGGCTAGCATTTGAACCATGATAGTGAGCCTATGCTCAATTAGGATGTTGCTGACACCGGCTAATAATACAAGACTTTGCTTAATACTAATGTTTTAACACTTTGCTTTTTTTCACCAACGTTTGAGGCTTTTTGTTTTCTATGTTTGGTTGTTCAAAGGTTATGATGATATATCAAGAAAGGTGTCAGATTATTTGGTTTGACAATCGTTTTTGGTTTGCAGCCACAACGGAACATCAGTTATGAGCCTCATCACTTGTTGTATCTGTTGAGATTGCCCAACGATAAAAGCTAATTCACATTGACCATTTACAAACATGAACAAAGAGTAAACCTTTGTGTAGCACTCAGGGGAAGGGGTGTTGGAACTTTGTTTAAAGCCATGTGTGGGATTTGTCCCACATTAGAACCAAGAAAGAATACTTCCTTACTTATAAAAAATTCACTTAGCCATTGAAGTGGATCACCAATTGGGCTACTGTGGATGGGCTATGTGTGTGTGTATGGTTGGATTAATTAAATGGGTTATAAAATATATAGAATTAATGGTCAAAGATTAGGGCCTTGGGGCTCTTGGGGTCTCTAAGACCAATAAATTCGTTTTTATATTTTAATACAAATTTTGATTTTGTTAATAATATTTAATAATAATAGTTGAATCATTAATAATAACTGATTTGACAGTTAATTTGTTTTAACTGTTTTTGTCAACCTATATATACAGATATTCTGGGAGATTAACGATACCATAAATCTTACACACAAAATTCGTTCTTGGAATTCAAGAAAGGAGTATAGCGATTTTCGTCAGAATCGGGCATTCGTCTTGATTGATTGTTGTATCCTCAAAACAGATCCGATCACCGGAAATTTCTGTTTTAGGACACTGCATTGCAGGCCTCAATCTGTATTTTCTTGTAAACAATTCGTGTATTCTCCAATTCAAGTACGTTTATTATACTGTTATTGTTTGATTCAAAGTTAATAGCATAATTTATCTATATTTATTTCGAATACTTGAATGTAAATCTGTTTATTGATAATTTTGTCATAACAAGGGGTACGCTATTGGGTTCAATAATTGGTTGGTTTGAATTGAAATCACTTTAGGTTCTGCTTATAAGCTTGTAACTAAACTTCAATGGTTTCATATGTTTGACTTTTTGTACGTGTTACTTTGTTGGTACTTTAACTTTATAGTTATAAGTTGAGTTCATAATTAGATACAAGTCTTAATTGGGTTTTATAATTGGTTGGTTTGAGCTGAATCATTTTAGGTTTTGCTTAAAAGCTTGTAACTAAACTTCAATAGTTTCATATGTTTGACTTTTTGTACCTTTATTTTGTTGGTACTTTAACTTTATAGTTATAAGTTGAGTTAATAATTAGACACTGGTCTTAATTGGGTTTCATAATTGGTTGGTTTGACTTGACATCACTTCAAGGGTCTGGTTAAAGCTTGTAAGTAAACTTCAATGGTTACATGTATATGACTTATTTGTTATAAATGATTTGTTGTTAATTTGACTTTGTATGTGTGGCTTTACTATTAAGTTTGTTAAACTGGATGTGATCTAAAAATGGGTTTCATTAATTTCAATAGAAGTGTAAATATTTGATTCTCGACTTTCCAAATGTGGATTCCTCTATTTCCCTTGGTTTGAATTCTTTGCGATCAATGCTATTCTGTTTATAGCTTTGACATTTAATATATGAATTGACACTCTAGATTCTTGATTGACGAAGTTTACATCTTTTTGCTTATAATACTTTCTCTACAACTATTTTTTTACATTGAAATGTTAGTGGCTACGATAATGAAAACATGATGATCAGATTAAGTACGTTTATCCGAGTCTCGATTAGCATGTTCATCACACACGCAACGCGCATCCAGCAACAACACTAGCTAGTTAACTTCAAAAGCGTCCGTGTGCAAAATTTTAGCTATGTTGAGACGCTCATATGTAATTTGAACTACGATTCATTAATTTTAATATTATTACTAATCACATTACAACTTCTCCTATTGGTTATATCTAATCATAAAAAAATCCGGAAACTAATTAAAAATAGTTCAACGAATTTGATATTCTAGCAACCCTTTCTATAATATCATGACACTTCGACTTTTTCATGTGCTGCACTTGTCGCCAAGTCTTTGGCTTGATAGCAAAAAGAGCCTTTCAAAAATAAATAAAAAAATTAAATGATATCTTCTATTAATCTTTTTAAACGGCAATCTAATTTGTTTTTAACACCATGCTCTTGTCCGCTTTTGGACTTGAATACTCAAACTCATTTAAAAAAATACATCATCTCACACGTCTAAATAACACCAGATTTAAGGGTATCAATAAGACGAGCCAACTGATTTATTTTACCAAGCTCAAATGTGGGTTCGGGCACAACTTATTTATACACAATCCAAACCTAGGCGGCTTGCAAGCCATCTTGTTTATTAAAAAAGTTATATTTTTATTATTTACTCACGTTCATATATATAAACACAAAATCATGTTTTATATTTGTTTATCTTAAGTAGTTAAAACAATTATACAAGATTGATATTTTCTTAAATTATGATAATAATTTATATTTTTATACGTAGGTTTATTATTATAAAATGTCAAAATAACCATATGTTTATAGTCAATTTAAATAATATGTTATAGTGATAGATTAATAATTTATATTAATTCGGCTAAACGAGCCAATGATCTAGCCAACTAACGACCGAACCATGAACCGAGTTGACCTAAGCTCGAGCTTGGCTCATTTACAAATGAGCCGCATCGAGCAAGATCTTTTCAAGCTATTTTAAGTGAATTTCAGGCTAGCTTGAAACCGTAACATGCTAAACAACCCAGTCAGAACAAATAACTTTACTTATATATTTTTATTAATTATTAATTACAAACTTTATTTTTGTAGATATTTTAGATTACATGGGACGAAAAAAGAAAAAGCAAGAGACAATAAAATAAGAGAAAATAATCAAAATTTCTCTTAATTTTGTTAATGTTAACATCCTCAACTCATCATGAAAATGTCCCTATCAGATAAGGTGTCGACGTCTCTATATAAAAAAGTGACCCCCGCGTCCCCCAAATCTGACACGCCTTCACCCTCATAAAGAGTACAATGTTATTTTTAAAACTTTTTATATGATATACACGTCTATAGTTGGGTCGGAGGCCGAGGCCTTTAGAGGGTCGAATTTATGTACAAAAAGTCAAACACCTCTATAGTATAGTTGAACGTCTTTACACAGAAGATCGAGCACCTTTATAATAATGTTGGACGCCGTTATAGTAAATTCAAACGTTTTTATAGTAGGATTGGACTTCTATACAAAAGAGTTGGCGTATCTACACGTAGAGACATGAAATCTTGTTAGCAGCGACATTATGATGGCTTTTTTAAGGAAAATGATATTGTAAAATAATCAAATGGGAAAAGAAGGACGTTTGAATTTGTTTTACATAAACTAAACGAGTGGGTGGAGAATCACGTTCCCCATAATAGCTAGACATAAAGCATAAAGAATGTTAATATTAAAGATGAAAGGTTTAGAGCATTACTTCAGATTAAAAAAAACATAAATAAAGATTTAAAAAAGATTCATACACTTTAGAAATAAATATGATTATAAAGAATTGGAATAAGTTTCCTCGTTTGGTAAAAGGGAAGATGACAATATGTTAATAGTTTGGTCTAGTAATGCGGGTTATATTCCTGAATTCTGAATAGAGCAATGTATTATAAAATAAGCTGAAATAAATATTATGAAATTCCTGTATCAAATAGATGTTTTTAAGTGTATACTCTAGTTTTGATGATGATCATATTATTGGTGAGTAAGTCATTTTAGTTAGTTCCCATTTATGTACAATAAATGAAAAACATAATAAACATTGATTCAAGTTATGAGGTACGCCTTATTAAGATTATTATGAGTTTCGACACCTACAAATATGGACGGACTTAAGAAGGGTGGGGAGGGGTCAACCGATCCCGTAGATTTTTCTCTCTATGTGTAACGTGTATTTATAATGCTGACCCGACGCGACCCAAACCAAAAATTTTTCCAACATTGAGAGATATACACGTTTATCGAAAACTGGAAAAAAACCGACTCCTGAGAAAAAATTTTGGGTCCGCCCTTGCCTACGAACATCAGATTTAAGTGGGGAAACACCTCTAGCAAGGTCAGAGGGGCAACATCATAGGTAGAGCTTAACAGGCAACGTCATAGGTAAAGCCTAGCAGGCAACGTCCCTAGCGAGGTTTAATGGACTAAAAGACTCTACAAGTTGCTTCAAATCCATATGTTTGATAGAAAGTTGCATCGTAACCGCCTATAAGTGGAATCATGTTCATCAATAGTAAATGCAAATGGTGTCAACTTAGGCTATCACTAATAACTACAATTAATCACTCATCATTACTTTAGGCTATCTTTAAAATATGTGTGAGTAGCAACTAAATTCCTATATAATTAAGCTTATATTCAGTATGTAAACCATTGATACATTTTATTCTTTCGTAATTAGATAAAAATCAATCCTTCAACTGACACATTCATTCACCAAAAATTTTGTCATTTCAACAAAACATTGTAATGGTTAGTTAATCAAGTTCTAGCACACACTTATATGACAAAAAATACTTGCTCATTCTTATTTTCTTTCCAAATTATCTTATTAAAGATTTTGCAAGTACATTCATATGCCTTAATCAAATGCAACCTATACATGACTTATATAGATATTTAAAACGTTTCTCAAACTACAAAACCTACGAAATTAAAAATAGTAAGTGGATCACGGCAAATCGTGAATCAGTTTGTGATATACGAGCAATTGTGGAAAAGTTGAGAAGTTCAAGGGACATTAGAGTATAGAAGAAGAAGTTCTTCCTTCTTACCATCTTGAAAGTGGTATATATTTTAAGCACACTCATACAGAATAAAGCCTTAAAGGTAGTTTTTAATGTGAAAAAAAAGTAACACATGTGAAAATTCTCTTTCACTTCTCAAAATTCAAATCATTTCTACAAAGAATCGAAAAATTTTCTTTCTCAATATATTTTTTTTATTACAACCATCCTTCCGCATACACCATTGCTCATAATCTCACAAATAATGAAGCACCAGCACCCGTATTGGCGACGTTAAAATTTAAATACCAAAGTGAAAAAAAACACTCAATCTGTGTTTTCTTTTTCTTATAAAAACTTATTTCTTAAAAATTCTGAAACTGAAGTATATTACCCAGAATATATAATTAAATTAAAAAAAACAATATATAATATTTAAAGTTAAACTCATTTTATTATTATATGGCAGGCCCTAAATACCTGGAGTGGAACTAAAAGGTAACAAAAGACATAAAACAAGTAGGTCCTTGGAAAGTCCCGGGGTAGTAAAAGTGACACGTACCAATCGATATTATTTGAGGGTAACCCACTAAATCCCGTCATTTTCATGAATATATCGACAACCCTTTATGCATTTTCTCCTATGTTTCAATTAACATATTTTATTATTTTCATTTCCATGAAATGCTTTTATATTATAATACTACATTTGTGTGTTACATTGATTAAATAAATAAATTATTAAATAGTTAGTAGTGAAAATTAACAATTATAAAACCGTATTTTGGATAAGGCATTACTAAAATTATGTATAACTAATAACTAAACAATAAAGTAATAATCATACTTTTTTCAACTTTTTTTTAAATTAAATATTTTCTTTCAAAACAAAATGTTTCGAGAAAATGTCATTTTTAAGGTTTCCTTTATTATAATTCCAAGTTTTAATTATTTTCGTTATTAAAAATTTATTTTTAAAAAATAATTATTTTTAATATATTTCAAATTTATAGAAATTTTTTGATATTTTATGAAAAAATCTTATTTTATTAACATTTGTTTCTGTATGAATTACGCTTAGAGAAAGACCACTTACTTAATTTATTAAATTAATTAGTAATTAATGTAATCATTTAATAAAGAGAGAAACAAAAAGATTAAAACTATGAAGTCTAGAATTATATCAAATGTCAAACCAAAACCTTTTATTATCATAATAGATATACCTATACAGTTTTATAAAACATTCAAAGAGAGAACATGATATTTACTTTTAACTTTAAGTCACCTGTAAGGCATATGATAATTTCATGAAAAATTTTAAGAAGCAATAACAACATTTGGTGAAGCAACAACAACAATATTAGTGGTGGTGGTGGTGATATTTATTATTTAAAAAGACAAAAAATAATTTTAAAAGTAAAAATATTAGCATTGACTACTAATAAGTTTAGTAATAACAAAACTTAGTATACAAATAAGTCAAAAATATAAATAATACTTTTCATTATAATAATTATAGTTGTTAATAATTAATTGTAACTACTATTATTATCGAGTAAATAACACATAATATATATTCATAATCATCTTTAGTGTTATGAAATGTTAATTGACAAGTCCATATATATTATATATATATATATATATAATATATATATATATATAATATATATATATATATATATATATATATATATATATATATATATATATATATATTATCGAGTAAATAACAAATAATATAGCTAATTGAAGAAAAACAATAAATGCCGAGTTTTTGGTATAAAAAAAATCCTGCAACCCTGTGAAAAAGCATATATTAAAGACTCTTCCTCTTAAATCCTAGTCACCTTTTCTTCTTCTTCTTCTTCTTCCCCCTATACACCATTCGGCGGCGGAATCACCGGCGGAGCTACACACCTACACGGCGGCCGGAGATATGAACTCACCGGAAAACACACAAGACGGCGTCACTTTATCCCAATTGAAGAAAAAAATGGCCGATTTCGCAAAGGAACGAGATTGGGATCAGTTTCACAGTCCTAGAAACCTCCTCCTAGCACTCGTAAGTTCTCCGATCTCACTCGACGTTCTTCAGTTACATTATCAAGTGTTTACACAAACAACAGATGCACATACACGCTAAATGAAATGATGTGGTGAATGTGGTTTATGTAGGCGTTTTGTAGTTTCGTTTAGATTGATTACGAATGTAGAGTCAGTTGTATCATCCTGTGGTATGACTCTCGGTTTGTGTAAATTCATGTTTCTGAATGTTGCTTTGATTTCACGCTTTTCGGTTCGTGTTGTTTTGATCTAAAGTGACCTATTAAGCATGTGATTCAAAAGTCGAAAAGGCTGTGAGTCATTAATGAAAGTTTTACGTCTGTTTGATGCAAATTTATCACCGGTTTTTGTGCAATTTGCTGTGAATCGAATGTGGTTAACAGCATTTAGTTTGATGCTTTCGTTTTTAAAGATTTTTGAGATTAATTAGTGTGCGATTGATTAAGAATCCCCTTTGTTTGTGTTAAGAGAGGGATTATGAGGATGGGGCTACTGCAGTGGACCACTATTGTCCAATGGCACCTCAGATATCAGTCATCATGGCGTCACATGCAATATCTAACATTTGGGGTCATTATATTTCCTGTAGATGAACTTGTTGATACCATATCTTATAGAAATTAGGGCTTGAATAATTTTAATTTATCAAAGTGATGTTAGGTGTTATTAGGGTTAACATAATCTTGTGAGAATCCCCTTGATTATCAGATTCAAATCCTCTAAAAGTGAAGTATTGAAAGTTGCTAGAATGATGGTTCATGTATATGACATCCAAAAGCTTAGACCCCAAATGTTCTTATTGATGCCTGATGCTACTTTAACATTAATCTTACCAAAGGTACTCATCTAAAGATCATAAATTTTATGCCAAAACAAATTATGAGTGGATTTATATTGAATGCTTAAGTACTAATGCCCATAAAAGTTTTGATGGGATGATGTAACTAAGATAATTGTTTTGGGAACTGGGATAATTACATATACATTATACAGCCAGAGCCAGTTTTGCTTTATATGTCCTTCAACATTGTACAAAAACCATTTCTGAAGGTGTTACCATTTGTGGTAAATCTCTGGGGTAATTAAAGCAGGCATTTGTCTGCTGCTGAGAAAAAGGCTCTGCCTGGTAAAACTAGTCCTGTTTGGTTGGCGTGGGACCACTTTAAAGTTGGTTAATGTTTCTTTGTTGTGGATACCCATGTAGTATTGTAATAAATTCACATTATCTTTCTTTTATATCCAAAATGTAATAGTTTTCAAAATACTTTTTTGTTGTAGCAGTATGCTTCTATGTTATGGCACAGTGATCATGATCATGACTTTAATGTCTTAAATTGGGTGAGAATTTGGCAACCAGCGTTCCATACCAATAAAAATAGAGAAAATCAAGAAGTTAATCATTTTTATGAGTGTATTATAATTTATGATCATGTAAAAACATTTCACGCATATTGCCATTAGATGTGAGAATCTTTGGGCCGCACATCTACTTTTACTTGCCTATATTATTAATATTTTGATTATATATGTGAATAATGATCCATACACAGATAACAATACATATGCAAATTATATGTGATATGGTGTCCCAACAATAGTTTAAAGTCATAATTGATGGGAAGAAAGTCCGGTGAGTCTTGTCTTCCATGGCTAAACAATGATTTGTTTCTGACATCACTATATGTTGTAACATATTCAAAAGATGGGCACTTTTGTGATTTTCTCATTACAATATCATGACAAACAAAACCCATCTTTCTATGCTCAATAAAGATCATACTTTGCAAAAATTGAAACACTTTTTAAACTTTTTTCAGGTAGGGGAAGTTGGAGAGTTGTCTGAGATATTTCAATGGAAAGGTGAGGTACCAAGAGGACTTCCTGGTTGGGAAGAAGAAGAAAAACAACATCTTGGTGAGGAATTATCAGATGTGTTGCTGTATTTAGTAAGACTATCAGATATATGTGGTGTTGATCTTGGTAAAGCTGTACTTAGAAAACTAGAAATTAATGCCACAAAGTACCCAGTTAAGCTTTGCAAGGGCTTATCAAAAAAGCACAATCAAATAATAAACAACTCTTTGCCACCCACCACCACCACCACCAACAGTGACAGTAGCAGCAGCAGCATCAAGGATGGTGCCTCTCATGATGGTGTTTGATATTTTCTAACCTTTATCTGGTGTTTTTGACTTTTGACCCCTTGTTGGTAATCATTTCAAGTAAGTCCTTTTGTAAGGTGCATTTTCAAGTATGGTTTATGATATACCTTGATCTATCTTTGTTCCATTTGTCTTGAAATGTGAACACAATGACAATATGATGGATGGTTCATGGTGGATGTAATCTATGGGACCAGGTAGTGTCCTGGGTTAGCCAGGGGTGTAGCCAAGTGGAGTGTGGGTCCATTCAAAATTGTTTGCAGAAGGTATTTCACATTAGAATTTATAACTATACATATACTATAGAGTTATTCACTTCAATTTTTTTACCAATTATTAGTTAATAAAAGTACAATTCATTCAAATCCAGTTTTTTTGTCTTAACCTTTAGAAGGTTGTGTGATGAGCATAAACTTCATTTTATATTATCTTATTGGATAGCAGAGTATGAGTGGGTCCCAAAGGACATGATAATAATGGGTTACCGGGCCAACGCACATATGGACAGCGTGGTTTAATGCCCTGAATTGTATGAAAACAAAACTGTAGAAACATACGAGTCTCTTTTAAAGTTTATTGGAGGTTCGTGTTTGTGGCTGGGAACAATAGCAGGTGGTCCTTTACAACTTTTGTCTTCAACTGTACAATTTATGAACCTATGTGGACCGGTTCCTTAATAGGCAAGCCGTTATTATCATTCTACTCAACTTGCATTGACATGAAAAAATTGTCTTTCAAATAGTATTGATACTTAAAAACTATTGGTACCATCGCCCTTCGGTGATATGAGGTGATAGTTAGAGCTTAGGATCTTTCAGGTTTCAAGTTTAAAACTTGATTTAAAGGGGTTTCAAGTTTAAAACTTGATTTAAAGGGGTGTTCCTGTGATTGGTTTCTTTCTTGATGATGTTTTTGAGTGACTTAGACATGGATTGTTAAGATTTGTGCGAACTGTTGAAATCCCGTCACAAGAAAACTCACTTGGCCATTAGGGTAGTTTCAAACGTTGTTAAAAAAACTTAAAACTATTGTTTTTTTATTTTATTTTATAAAGAGCATCAAAAAAAATTTCATTGAAAGCTAGCAAGGTACTGCAAAATAAAAACACCATTAACAAACATACGAACTCTATATGGAATT
Source organism: Flaveria trinervia (assembly GCA_025506515.1). Taxonomy (NCBI): domain Eukaryota; kingdom Viridiplantae; phylum Streptophyta; class Magnoliopsida; order Asterales; family Asteraceae; genus Flaveria; species Flaveria trinervia. Next base: position 24,859,245 of record CM046450.1, on the reverse strand, counting down.
ATAAATTAGATAATCCTTTATAGATGTTATCACACCAAGTCCCATTGCCAATTATCTTACCACCTCTATTTGTTGCCAAAAATAACCTTCTATATATTATTATTAAGGTTTTAGTACGAGCACACGGATCTAATTAGATTTTAGGGTTTATATAATGTTATCAATATAGTTTAATCAAACCTATTAATAATATTTAATTCAACATTTACCATCTTACATGATATTAAAGTCATCCTAGGCTCTCTACCACCTCCACCACACTAATACAAACTTTAGCTATCAACATCGTGTTCAAACCCTAAACAGGGTGGGCCTTGTCCCTTCTCATTGTTTTTCTTTAACTTCTTTTATTTCCTCTTTATATTTTTCGTTTTAAATAAAGATTCATCTTAGTTTTAGATTCAAGTTATTTATTGATAGATTTAATTACAATATATAAATAACATATTGCAAACCCTAAAATTTAATTGAACTCATGGGATCATACTAATAAACCTAATAATATTATAGGTTAATGCTTTCATCTACCGCCTTATCAATGGAAGTTCGATGCTTATGGAAAACCCATCTATTACATGGTTTACATATGATCTAGTTGGTTTTTCCACTTTTGAGCAACTAGAGTGATTTCTCTCCATAATCAGCAGCTTGATTGAGGTGACATCCATATTCATCCATCAAGAGATTCGTCTCCATATATCTTGAGCCACTAGACACTTGATGAACAGGTGGTCAACATCCTTTTCTTGTAAGAATCATAATTTGCATGCTGTTTGTTTAATCGTGACGCCTCTAGCTTGTAGGTTTTGTGCAACCAGAATGCTTATTTCAAAGATTGTGTTTGAACCATCCCCCATTCGTCTTCTAACAACTTATTTCAAAGTCCTGCCAAAAATCCATTAGATCCTGGTAAATTCTCATTGTAGTCGCCCATGTTCCTTTTGAGTTTCTTTCCCCAGATCTTTGATTGCATTGAAAGACACATTATGTATCGCTTTATCGTGTTTGTCCATAAGCGATTAGATTTCACGACGCCTTGCCACCACCATTTAGATAGAAGAGCCAAGTTCAACGATTGCAAACATCTTACACTCAAGCTATTGTTTTTTGGTAATCTTTTTCCTAAGCAACCTAATGAATACTGTCATTTTCTAACCCTTATTCTTGAACCAAATTTGAATTTCGTTAACGATGATATGCCCGTCAAAGATGTTTAGGCGTTTTATGGAGACGATCTTTATAATTCTGATCTGACAATCTTCTAGTGTTGTTGTTGTTGTTGTGGAGATTGGGCCTTGTAGGCACTAGGTCATCGAACTTCTTAACAAAGAAGAATTAGCATTCCTTTTAGATCTCCAATGGGTTTATTCTTTTTCGAACGCACAACTCTAAGCATCGATAATCATTAATCTTAACTCCGTTTGAACATCAAGAACGCATAACCAATAATTAATAGTCTTATCAATAAGTTTATACATGTAATTGTTTGTGTCTAAATTTTGTGAAAACCATATTTGAGAATTGCTTGCACTTCTTAAATTTACTATATTTTTCAAACAATCTTCAACATTAATGGAGATTAATCCGTACATACAAATGTCAAGATGTAGTTTTAACAATTGAGTAGTTCTTAACACGTAGGTGTTATCTTTAAACCCTTGTTTGTGAAATTACTAAGCCTCATAAATGTTAGTAGACACGATTATCCTTAGTCCAACCATTGTTTACGTGAACAACATTATGCTTTATACAATACTCTTCGTGGATGGCCCGAACAACAACTTATTGTCGATTTGATTATGGTCCTTGATACTAGTCGGTTTCTATGAGGACTCTAAATTTTACACACTTACAATTTCATTTGAAACACATACTTCTCTCTAATATTTTGTTTAACGAGTGTTGAGGGCCTAGTTGCAAGCTTTGTTGAAGACCGTCTAGAGGGAGTGAGATGACAATCAAGAAAGGATAAACTAACTCTAGCGACGATAACTCAATCGTTGGTGCGAACAAGAGGCCTTGGACAACCCTGAGACCAACACCAGCTCAACCTCTAGACCTTCTCTTCTTAGTTGAATTTCTATATTTTAATGAAATAACATATATTGTTTTCAATTTTATTATTATATAAGATTTTTTTGCTTATGGTTTATTTACAATTTAGTTAAAAAACAGCTTTGAAAAAAAAAATATTATGAAATAAAAGAAAACATTTTTTACCTTTTTAATAAAATACTTTTGATGTGATTGATCTTGATAAATCATAATACTTGCTAAGCTTGTGCACTCTAAATAAAAACCATCTTTTATTTATTCTCATCAAAATTACACCCAACAGGAAACCACAAGCTGATCAAGTGTACCCAATTAAGTTGCATGAATACAAATACGATATTTTATGTGTATAAAGCAGCATATGAAAAATCAAAAGACTTATGTCACTAACTAAGCTTTCCATGATGACAATGGAGGAGTCTTAGAGTCCATATATGTTGCAAGACCAACACCATATCGCGGCCCCTTAGCTTAATCCGCTGATGCAATGGATTCAAGTTCTGCTATCTCTTCGGGTGTTAGCTTGACAAATAAAGCTCCGGTGTTCTAATTCAAGATTTTCTATCTTGGTGGTTCCTAGAATGGGCACCCCTTCTTTGACGCGATTTCATTAACACGCTTGTACAAGATCTTGTTGTGTTCAAGGTTTTCAGGTTGGAACCTTTGCAGGTGCTACAAATGATAAATAAGTTCAAACATGATATGATTCCAACAATTAGGACAGTTAAATGAAACAACATTACATTTGTTGAAGTGTAAAGTCGAATTAAAGATTCTTTAGTAATTACGAAGTTTAAGGGGTGTAGGTGTAGTTACTGAAAGTTAGAGGTGTATATGTGTTAAGTAGAAAGTTGAGTTTGTTAATTGTTAGTTAACAACCGTTGTAATGTGTGTATAAAAGGGGAGAAATGAGTTAGAGTTAGGTTACAAATATATTCACAAGATTGCAGTGTATCTTGTTTCTTTTCAAGGTGTGAATTTAGTGAATTGATTCGTTTGAATGTAGTCTGGATTGTTCTTTGTTTGATTGTGTTCTTGATTTCATTTTTCTTATGTTGATTACTCAATAATTGGTATCAGAGCCTCATTCTCGATTTCTTGAAGAAAGGTTCAAAATCTAAGATAAAAACAGTGTCAACTAAGTTTGATCTTAAGAACTTTGATGGCAAGAACGATTTCGGTCTGTGGAGATTGAAGATGCGTGCTTTGCTAGTTCATCAAGGAGTAGTGGAAGTCCTCTCCGGAGAAGCAAGCCTTCTGGCGACACTCACCAACAAGGAAAATAAAGACATTATGCAGAAAGTACACAATGCTATCATTCTATGTCTAGGTGATCGAGTTCTGAGAGAAGTGTCGAAAGAAACCACATTTTCTGGGATCTGGTCAAAGTTGGAACGCTTATATATGACAAAATCATTAGCAAATCGTATGTATTTGAATAAGAGGTTGTATATATTTCATATGGCCTTATGGAAGATACTGGAAGATCACACTGATGAATTTAATAAACTGGTTCTAGATCTTGAGAATATTGACGTGACTCTAGAGGATGAAGATCAGGCGATCATATTCCTAGCTTATTTGCCTTAGTCATATGAGCATTTCATGGATACATTGATGTACGACAGAGAAAGCCTATATATGGAAGAAGTCTTAGCCACAATGAACTCAAAAGAATTGAAAAAGGAGGAGACATCAGGGAAGAATCAAGTGAAGGCTTGTTTGTGAGAGGAAGAATATAACAAAGAGGCTTCACGAATAAAGAAAGAACTAGATCAAGATTGAAGTTAAGGAGAAAGTTTTTATGTGTAGTTTTGACAAACACTTGAAGAAAGATTCCCCAGAGTGAAAGTAAAAGAAAGGTGAATGTAGTGGGTCAAAGAACACTAGTAACTACACTCAATCTGGTGATGTGTTAGACATGTATGAGAGCACTGATGTTCTTGCAATCACTAAAGAAGGGCAATGTAAGGAGTGGATCCTGAATTTTGGGTGTTCTTTTCATATGAAACCTATTAAGGAGGTGTTTAGCGAGTATAAAGAGCAAGATCTAGGTGCAATAAGGCTTGGAAATGATAGAGCCTGCAAGATTCATGGAGTTGGAGCAGTTATGTTCAAGCTGAACAATGGCGTTGAATTAAAGCTTCATGGTGTAAGGTATGTGTCTGATTTGAAACAAAGTCTAGTGTCTATAGGAACCTTTGAAATGACAGGTTTTCATATGAGTCTAAAAGATGGTAAGGCCAGAGTTATAAAGGGCTCATTAGTAGTGCTCTTAGTGACTAGAAAAGGGAATAATACATATGTGTTAGATGGACAGGTCATTAAGGGAGAATTAAATGTTTCCTCAAGTAATGGTACAAATTCTTCACAAATCTGGCATCAAAGGCTAGGACATATCAGTCATCAAGGCTAGCTTGAATTGAATAAGCAATGAGTAATTAGTGGGGTTCAAGCCTCTTATTTGGATTTCTATGAGACTTGTGTTTTGGGAAAGTCATATGGAGTAAAATTCAATAAGAGTATTTATACCACTAAAGGTCTACTAGACTATGTACATGCTGATCTTTGGGGCCTAACTAATACAGTTTCTTTGGGAGGAGCAAACTATTTTTTGTCAGTAGTTGATGATTTTTCAAGAAGAGTTTAGTTATATGTTTTGAAATGAAAACATGAAGCTTTTGGAAGGTTTAAGGAGTAGAAATGCCTAGTAGAAAGTCAAACTGGTAGAAAAATCAAAAAGTTCAGGACATACAATGGTTTAGAATTTTGTAATGGAGAATTTAATCAAGTCTGTAAGGGATAAGGGATTGCTAGATACTTAACTGTGCCTGGTACTCTATAACAAAATGGTGAGCGCATGAATAGGCCACTGTTAGATAAAGTAAGGTGCATGTTGGCCAGTTCAAGGTTGCCTAAGTCTTTTTGGGTAGAGGCTGTTACCACTAGAACTTATTTGGTTAACAGGTCTCGTAGTGTAGCTTTAAATAAGAAAACTCCTATGGAAGTCTGGTCTGGTGTAAAACAAGACTATAGTGGTCTTAAAGTGTTTGGGTCCTCGGTCTATGCTCACTCAAACCAATGTAAATTAGAACCCAGAGCACGAAGGTGTGTGTTCTTAGGATACCCTGAAGGGGGAAAGGCTATACGGTGTTAAGGTTGACTAATCCTAAATCTATAGTGAGCAAAGATGTTGTGTTTAAAGAAGATATTATGTATAAAGATTTAGTAAATATAGAGAAGGGTCTTCAAGAAGAAGGTGATGGGATTCGAATTGAGGTGGAGATAGACACACCTACCCATGACACACTTGCCTATGGAAATAATAGCAGGGGGTAGGGTGGTACTAAGACTAGCTATAGTCTGGCTAGAGAAAGGCCCAGGAGAATTATTGTTCCCCTCTAAGGTATAGCGATGGTGAGAGTATGATAGTAAAGGCTCTTTTTGTAACTAAGCAAGAAAGCAATCTTAAGCCTCTCACCCATGATAAGACTATAAGCTCTATGGATAAAGATTGTTAGATCAAAGCAATAAAGGAAGAGATGAACTCTTTGGATAAGAATGGTACATGAGAGTTGGTAGATAGATCCAATAATCAAAATTTGGTGCCTTGTAAGTGGATGTTCAAATTAAAGGAAGGAATTCAATGTGTGGAACATCCTAGATACAAGTCTAGGCTTGTAACAAAAGGTTTTACCTAAAGGACTGGAGTGGATTACACTGAAATTTTTCTCTGTAGTAAAGCATACATCTATTCGAGTTATGGTGTCAATAGTTGCCCAGTTTGATCAGGAATTGGAACAACTAGATATAAAGATAACTTTTTGCATGGCTACTTGGATGAAGAAGTTTTTATGAAGCAGCCTATGGGTTTTGTCAAGAAAGGTGAGGAAGAGAAGGTCTGCCTATTAAAGAAATTTCTGTATGGTCTTAAATAATCTTCTAGGCTATGGAATAGGTGGTTTGATGAATATATGACTTCTCATGAGTTTAATAGAAGTGAATATGGCAGCTGTGTTTGTAACATCTGCCATTTTTTAAAAATATGGACCCGAACTCGTTTTGTTGGTTATATAAATCAAGCACATCATTTACACTACTTCTTTCATTTTAGTGGTTTTAAAACAATAATGTGTGATTTAACTAACTTGTGAAATTTTTTATTTAAATTTACATTTAATCTTCCATTTAATAAGTTTATAAACTTATGAGATTTTAAGATGAAGTTATAATTATTATAAAATAATAAGAGACTTTAAAATTTCTATGAGATTTATGAAGATAAGTAAATATATAAAGGTTATTTTCTTTTAACCACCTTAACAATTTAATAATTAACATTTAACAAGATTTATAATTTTTATATGTTTTATAAAATGGATTAATCATTTAAAGTTTGGGCTTTATAAAGTATAGGGTTGGAAATGTAATAATTAAAACTGTGCTTTAAAAGTTTTTGCATAAAATAATAATAATATGAAACCTGAGGGGCTGAAAGTGTAAATTCTGTTTAAACCCAAACCCCCTCTCCCTTACTTACCCGTATTTCCGGCCAAGTCGCCGACCAACCACCCCCGACCCTCCGACGACATTTCCATTCATTAATTAGCCGTTTTTCCTTCAAATTAGTTCAACTAAAACGTTCCCTAACTAGTTTCGAAGTCATTAACATGTTTAATTTGATTTAATAGGCTGTTATGAGCCTTGAAGTTAAAAAACCAAAACTCGCATTCAAGACTTGACCTTTCAGGTTGAAACGGATCAAATTATGATGTTGTAAATAAGGGCAAATTATCTAATCAAGATCCTAAAGCTAACTGCACTCTCAATTTTGCACACAACCACAAGCACTACCCAATTAACCATTTCGTTTGTATCGACGTGTAACCGGAGTGCTCATCTTGGTCGGAGCATTCTTAATCTTAATTAGTAGAGGGCTTTTGGTCGTAGTCACTCTCGGAAGCTTCACACGTGATTAATTTGATTATCATCCTCATTTTCTCACCAATCAAACATAACTTCGGTCGCGGTCTGTTCTTCGATTGTTCATCATAAATCCGTTGGAAATCTAGGTAATAAAACATTGCTACATACTCGGTTTCATGTGGGGATTAAAAGCCCTAAGCTTAATCTGGATGAAACACTTGAATCGACCTTCAATTGGGATCAAATCGTTCTAGGGTTTTATTTGGATTTGGGGGTTTCTTGGTGATTATGTTTTTAAGAATTAATGACCATGACACATCGCGGTCACGACCCTTAGTTCACCGGTAAGTCACACACATGCTTAATTCAGAAGTCCCAGGTTCGAACCCGGGCAACCTCACTTATTTTTTTATGGCTTTCTAGCCTTTAAAAAATTATATAAAATTTCTAAAAATCAGTTTTATAAACTTTGGTTAAATTAAAAGCTATCTAACTATTTTCTATAAATTATTTCTTTAAACACCTTTACAATTTTATATATAAAATATTAATAACAAATGTTATAATTAGTTTATTTTTTATAAAAATAAACTTGAAATAGTTCAAATCACTAATTTATCACTAGTCATTACATTATCTTTAATTATAGATTAATTATGATTTTATTTACATTTTATAAATCTAGTCATTACATTATCTTTAATTATAGATTAATTATGATTTTATTACATTTTATAAATCAGTTAAATGAATAATTATTTAAATAGTTATTTAAATAATCATTTAAATAATTAGTTATTTATTTATTCCTTTAACCATATTATATCATAATTAGTTTATAGATTTACTCCTTGAACTATTACTTAAACTCTTGAATTAACAATTTTCTAAACAAAGGTTAGGCGGAAAGGATACCCTTAGACCATAAGCCAGTGAAAAAGAAAACCTAGCGTTGTATTATAAGATTTTTATAATAAATCATTTAGAAGTTCAAAACTATATAAATCGATTTTAAATAATTTTAAAGCCATCTAAATAAATATTCAATTAAGTACCTTTATCAAAATTTTTAAATAATTAATTATTTCTTTTCACACATCATGTTAATTCTTTAAATTTAATTATTGAATTATTTACTATAATTCTTATATTTAATTGATTGACTCTAACATTATTGAACCAAAACATAAACGATTGTTTATTTTATTTTATTTGATTTATCTATTAAAAACCCCCAAATTTCAAATAAAACTCTAACTTATATTTATTCTTGAATCTCATATTTGTTCTAATTTTGAGACATCAACCGTTAGGTTGAATCGTGAAGAAATAATTGGAACCATCTTATCTTCTTATTGTTATCTTAAGTGCAACTTATAGAATGTGAGTATTTCTATACCATTTTTTCATATTTTCACACTTTGGAGTGGAACATGTTACCTTATAATCGTTGTACTTGTAAAACGTTTGATTCTTGTAAACTTATGGCAATTCACTTGTATGTTGTGGTTAGTTGATCTTTGTAGCTACCATGTAATGTTGATTATATGTACACTCATTAACTATTGTTAGCCTGGCGATGTCATTGATCTATGGGCCTGACAAGACTGCTTGGTTGATCCAAGTACGCTTAGCTAATCATATATACTTGTAAACGTTTGAGACTTGTAAAACTGTCAAGGTTTGATTGTGTATTCTGTCTTACATCCCTAGTTACTTTGTTCACTAATCTATGACATGAATTGCCATCTTTTATATACTTATGTATTGAAAACTATGAAAATCTCACCAATATTATTGTTGACCCTTTACTTTTAACATGTTTCAGGTTTAATACTTGAGGTTTCTCTTCGTGCTCATATAAGACTTGGACCTAGTTTAACTAAATATGTTATTTCTTTGTTTGAAGCTTTTGTATTGTATGGACTTATTTGTCTTGTAATGTTTAATGATTAATGATATTTAATATGATTTCAACTTAATTAGTTCCATGTGCTATGAACAATCGTTTCACATCCATCCGCCCCGATGATTCCGCCGTCGGTCGTGGTTTGAAAGTGTTTACTTCAAGAGTTGTGGTGGTGACCAGTTTGTATATTTGTTGTTGTATGTTGATGATATGTTGAAAGCATGAAAAGACAAAGAGGTTACTAATCAAACTAAGCATTATTAATGAAATAGTTTAATATGACGTAGTTAGGAGAGGCTATGAAAATAATTAGAATGGAAATTGTCAGAGATAGAGATGCAAGAATGCTAAAATTGAATCAAAAGTCTTATTTAGCCAAAGTTCTTAACAATTACTCTATGAGTAGTTGTAAACCAATTATGAAACATTTTGCACAATATATGAAGTTGTCTAGTAAATATTCTTCTTCAACTAGATGAAGAACAGGGCTATATAGAAAGAGTTCCATATGTTAATACCATGGGAAGTCTCATGTATCTCATGATAGGCATAACGCCTGATATTGGATATGGTATTAGTGTACTTAGTAGCTAGGTTTCTAACTAATCCCGGGGAAAAATCACTGGAATACAGCCAAATGGATCATGAGGTATTTGAATGGAATAAGATATCATGGTTTGGTTTTCAAGCATAATGCCAAAGATATTAGTAGACTTTTGGGCTATGTAGATTCAGATTATGCTAAGGATTTAGATAAAGGTAAATCTGTGACTAGATATGCCTTTAACGTGTTAGGTAATTTGATCAGCTGGAAATCAGCTCTACAACATGTAGTAGCATTGTCTACCACGAAGGCTGAGTAAATTGCTTTAACTGAAGCTATTAAAGAAGCGTTATGGCTGAAGGGTTTTGTCACTGAGCTGGGAGTGTAGGTAGATAAGTCTGTGGTTTGTAGTGATAGTCAAGGTGTTATGCAGCTATCTAAGAATAGTGTATTCCATGAGAGAACTAAACACCTTAATATTAGACTTCATTTTATCTGGGAGGTGCTTAATTCTAAAGAGGTTAAGGTCTTGCAAATTGGCACTGAGGAGAATTTTGTTGATATGCTTAACAAAGGTTTACCTAGACCCAAGTTTGAGTTTCGTGTAAAGTCTATGGTGATTGGTTGATCATCTTGAATTAGTTTTAAGGTGGAGTTTGTTGAAGTGTAAAGTTGAATTAAAGATTCTTTAGTAATTACGAAGTTTAAGGTATCTAGTTGTAGTTACTAAAAGTTAGAGGTGTATATGTGTTAATAGAAAGTTGAGTTTGTTGATTGTTAGTTAACAACTGTTTAATGTGTGTATAAAAGGGGAGAAATGAGTTAGAGTTAGGTTACATATATATTCACAAGATTACAGTGTATCTTGTTTCCTTTCAAGGTGTGAGTTTAGTGAATCGATTCGTTTGAACGTTGTCTCGATTGTTCTTAGTTTGATTGTGTTCTTGATTTCGTTTTTCTTGTGTTAGTTACTTAACAACATTAATGCATATCAATGCAATTGAATTTCAATCGTTGTAGGCTAGCTTCACAAGCAACCGTAAATAGGCCGGATCTCCACTGATCTCCCACACATAACCGTTTTGTTTGAGCCCAAATTTGGTAGACAACTCCACTTTCTCCCTCATACCTCCTTTCAAAGATTACACTTATATAATAGTTTGCAAATAAATCCACACAAGAAACCAAATTGAAATACAAGAAATTATCAAAATAAATGTTTAACCAACCATTTTATCATAATAAACATTTGAATTTATCCATTTATAACCAGAAGTATAAGGTGCTAAATACCCCTTTCACACTAAGTCGGCTACTCAATAGTTGACCTGATCATTGACTTGGTTTCACATGAAATTAAATAGGGAATAGACACATGTCCTAGCTAATCCTGGCTGTGAGAATATTCATTATTAATGTGAGAATTACAACATTGTTACCTTGACAAAAAGGATTTCATTAGTCTTGGAGCCGTAGAAGTCGAAGGTGTCTAAAGTGATGAAACTAGTGTTAATCACTTAGCGAATGAGGTTGATCATATTGGGCTCGAGCTTGGGTGGTTCGTAGAAGGCGGACATGCCCATATAGCCTAAAGCTTGAGCCGATACCACTAGACCCTACAAACCCAATTTGACCTATGGAACTCTAGCCATTTTGAACTTTGGTTTTTCCTTTAGACTGATTGATCAAAATAATGCTTGTATCAATCCAATTCAAAGGTGCCTCGTATAGGGACATAAGAACCTACGTACTTTTGTGGGTGTGGAAAACAATAGAAGATGTGCTTATGAAAGTAATTGTTTGTCTACATGTGTTGTACATCTTATTTCAAAGGGGTTGATTTGATTAATTTTTAAATACTTTGTCATCATAAGTAGCTGTTTTGATGCTTCAAAAGTAGTAGAAATTTTAAATTTGACACGCATTTAACTTTAAGTAAGATTATGATCGAAATTCTATTATTTAATTAATAAAGAGTTAATAACATAAACGGTCCATGTGATCAACCCATGTTGCAAGTATACTCTTCATTGATAGCCTCTAATGCCTAACATACATAATAAAAAGTTAGTTAAACATGGGACCCACTCACCCACTCTCCTTCAAGATGAATTCAAGATCGGCAATCTCCAAGTAATTTGATAGAAATTAAATAAATTTAACACAAGAAGTAAGTTTTACTCAATTTTCTTCCTTTTTTTCATTACAAAAAGAGATTACATATTTAAATGACTAGTCTTTGGAAGTGGGTTTAGGAACGTATCGATTCCTCGTCCCTTCAAATTATCATGCATGCCGAGTTGTATTGGCAAGACACCATAGTGGGTTCCATCGCACATGTCGTAGCCTGTTGTAGTAGTTTGTACACACCCACCAATGCAATTTTGGGAACCTAAATGATAGCAATGATGTACAATGATAGAGATTTTTGTTTGAGAAAATGATATGATGGCGGGTTTGGTACCAGTATTTTGGTCAGTTTAGATGATGGTGTTAATAGAGGTGTGATGGCAAGCTACAACTATTGATCTATATATTATCGCATATCACAAATATGTATTATTGTCGGTTACATGAATTGTACAAAAGCAGATAAGGAAGTCAGAAGAACATATCTTCAATAGTTTTAGTGTTATGGTTGTTGGAAATTTATTGATAATATTAATATGGTTATTAATATTTAATCAATAAATTAATGTGTTGAATGAAAATTAATGTAGTTAATGGCATTAGGAATTAATAGTGTGGGAAGTTGTCCCACATTAGAGGAAAGAAAGAATATAAAATGGTTTATATTCTATAACATCTTGTCTATATTATTTCCTAAGGTGTCACACTAAGTGGATTCGTGAAGGGTGCGAAGCACCCTTAACTCGCACTCGCACTCGCACTCGCACACACACGCGCGCGGTGTGGGCATGTGGGCGCTTTGATGGCGCACTTCGCACACTCGCATCACCACGAGCCGCTTGAGAGCCGCTTTAGTATTTTTGAAGGTTGGTTCGAGGGTCCGGTCATGTGCGACTGACCTTGGTGTGCGGTTAGAGCTATGACTCCTAACAGCTTCCGTTACACGTTGACTGAAACCGACGACTATAATTACGAATTAAATGAGCAGTTACGATTTCGGATTAATGGCTGGGTGGCTGTTATGGTTCGAATTCCACTATAAATACTAAGTGTAGCTCAGTAGAAAGATACACCAACACAACAACCTACAGCAAAACAGGTTCTATATCTCTCTGGATTCTCTTCTACAAACAAGTTTGGGTTCTAGATCAATCCCGACAGTACAAACTGTTTCGGCTGTTGTACCCTGGGAAACAAAACGAGTTCTCTTGAGAGGCTCGGAATTTGTTTTAAGGGCCCCGTGTTGAACACGATCCTCGGCTTTTACATTTATGTTTCTTCTATTTCTGTAAATTTACTGTTGTAAAAGAGATTGATTATCGTTTACTTATGTTCATTTGTATTGAGTATATTAATAAAACTGTTAAAATTTTTATTTTATATGAACGGTTCCTACTAACTTAAAACAAATTTTAAAAACACAATTCATATATTAATCTGTGTTTTTAAAAGGTTAATTTTCTTTAAATTATTTTTGTTTTCTTATTCACGAGTGATCTTCAAAGTTGGACTTAGAACATCTCTCATTGAATTTTATAGAATTCTGAAAGTAGTTTAATTTTTTTTAAATTAGTTTCTGGTTATAATTGTTTTCGCTTTCTTATTCACGAGTGATCTTCAAAGTTGGACTTAGAACATTTCTCATTGAATTTTATAGAATTGTGAAAATATTTGAATTTTTTTTTCAATTTTGGTAGTTATTTCAATTTGTTGAAAATTCTTTAACTTAAATTGTTTATGTAAAACAACAAACAACATGTCTTCAAGTGCTATGAGTTCCTCTATCAACCCTTTTAGTTGCAACCACTGTGGGAGCGACCACTGTGGCAAACCATGCCGAGAAACCCGAAAAGTTCACGGGTGTCCATATTAAAAGATGGCAACAGAAGATGTTTTTCTACTTGACAACCTTGAACTTAGCACAGTTCTTGGAGAAAACTGCTCCCCTGCCTAAAGAAGGGGATAATGCTCAAACCTTGAGTGCCATTGATGCTTGGAAGCATTCGGAATTTCTTTGTCGCAACTACGTTTTGAATGGTATTTGTGATTCATTGTATAACATGTATTGCAACATAAAGACTGCCAAAGAACTATGGGAGTCTTTAGACAAGAAGTATAAAACTGAGGATGCCGGTAGCAAGAAATTCCTTATGGCTCGGTTCTTGAATTTTAAAATGGTTGATAACAAGACTGTGATTAGCCAAATTTAAGAATTACAAGTTATACTTTATGAAATTCATGCTAAGGGATGCCTCTCAATGACACCTTCCAAGTTGCAGCCATGATTGAAAAGTTGCCTCCAAGTTAGATAGAGTTTAAGAACTATCTTAAGCTCAAACAAAAGGAGATGACTGTGGATGAACTTATTGTTCGTCTTCAAATTGAAGAAGACAACAAAATGGCTCAAAAAGGCACCCGTGTAGAACCAATAGCAAAGGCAAATGTGGTTGAACATGGGCAATCGTCAAGGGGTTACAAAGGTAAAGGGAAAAAGCCAATTGGGAAATCAAAGGTGAACCTTGGAACAAAGAAAGGAGTTGTGAAAAAGAAACCTCCACCTCCTCCTTTCCAAGGTATTTGCTACAATTGCAATGAGACGGGGCACCGTGCTAATCAATGCAAGCAACAAAGCGTGAGGGTGCGCATATGGTGGATGAAGACGGTGAACCATTAGTGGCAATGATCACCGATTTATCGGCAATGGTGGAAGAAGTCAACCTCGTGGAAGACAATCCACATGGATGGTTCATTGATACGGGAGCTACCTGTCATGTGTGTGGTGACAAGACCCTCTTTAGCACTTTCAAAGAGGTTAAGGGTGATGAAAAGCTTTATATGGGTAATAAAGCTACGACCGACATAAAAGGTGAAGGATATATGATCTTGAAGATGACTTCCGGGAAGGAACTCACTTTGAGCAACACCTTGTATGTCCCGGAGATTTGCAAGAATCTTGTTTCGGGATGGTTACTTAATAAGTTTGGTTTCCGTTTAGTGTTTGAGTCGGACAAGTTTGTCCTTACTAAACGTGGAATGTATGTAGGAAAGGGTTATGACCTCAATGGTATGTTTAAGATGAATGTAACCGTTGTCAAAAGTGAAATGAATAAGACTACTACTTCTATTTATATGCTTGAGTTTTCTAATGTTTGGCATGGTAGACTAGGACATATAAATTATAATTCTATTCGTCGTTTAATAAATTTAAAATGCATACCTACATTCCACATTGACACAAACTTTAATTGTGAAACATGCATTGAGGCAAAACTTACAAGATCATCATTGAAACCGGTTGAAAGAATAACCGAAACCCTTGGTTTAATTCACACCGATATATGTGATTTAAAAGCACACCCAACAAGATGTGGCAACAAATATTTCATCACTTTTATTGACGATTGCACTAGATATTGCTATGTATACTTACTTAAAAGTAAGGATGAGGCAATCGACAATTTATCTTGTATAAAAATGAAGTTGAGAGTCAACTAAACATAAAAATTAAAATTGTGCGAAGTGATAGAGGTGGTGAATATGTTTCACCGTTTGCCGATTTATGTGCAAAAAGTGGTATAATACATGAATGCACGACACCTTACTCACCACAATCAAATGACATTGCGGAACGAAAAAACCGTACTTTAAAAGATATGATGAATGTCATGTTGATAAGCTCTCGGATGAGCCATGACATGTGGGGGGGAAGCTATCCTCTCGGCCAATTATATTTTAATTAAAATACCACCAAAGAAAAGGGATGTAACCCCTTATGAATTATGGATGGGTAGAAAACCATCATATAATTATCTCAAAGTGTGGGGGTGCCTAGCTAAGGTGATTGTACCACCGCCTAAAGCTCAAAAACAAGGACCCAAAACTGTTAATTGCATATTCATTGGATATGCTCAAAACAGTAAGGCACATCAATTTCTTGTACATGAGTCCAAGAATCCCGATGTACAAAAGAACACTATCATGGAGATAAGGCCGGGGAATGCTTCATATTTTGAAAATGTGTTTCCAATGCGAGGGAAAACACATGCATCTTCATCATCGCGGTTTGATGATGGAGGTGCAAGTTCATCAACACAAATTGATGACATAGTTCATGATAGTCAACATGAACAACCCGAGGTTGAAGAGGGAGAAATTAGACGAAGTAAAAGGGCAAGGGTTAAGAAATTCTTTGGTCCAAACTTCATAAGTTAGATGGTTAAGGGTGAGCCTAATACCTACAGTGAAGCGGTATCTTCTTCGGAAGGACCTCAATGGAAAGAGGCAATCAAGAATGAAATTGATTCAATTCTTCATAACCATACTTGGGAGCTAGTAGATCTTCCTCCTGGTTGTAAACCGCTTGGATATCGTTAGATATTCAAAAAGAAGATGAAAGCCGATGGAAGTATTGATAAATATAAAGCAAGGCTAGTAGTCAAAGGTTTTAGACAAAAAGAAGTTCTAGACTATTTTGATACTTACTGTTGATACATGTGTGTCCCTAGATCATGATATGTGATGTAATAGATCTTGTTTGGTATGATTAATGAAATGATATTAATAGTCTGTTAGTTATAATGTTTAATAGTTCATTAATGAGTCGTGACTGAATTGATTGGGTTTATGATTATTTGAATGGTTGCACATTATGTTATATTAATTAAAACATTCAAACTTAACTTAATGAAGTTCTCATGCGAATGGCTCATGCGAATGAATCATACGCATGAATAACTTCACACGATTGACTCAGTCGCACGACTGAACCAGGAGACTGGATCAGTCGTACGATTGTAACATAAGATTGGCTCAGTCGCACGACTGAACACTCAGTCGTACGAATGAATCAACCGCATGGTTCAATCGCACGACTGAACCAAACTAATGGTTCAGTCGCATGATTGGATAGTGCCAACCTATAAATACAACTCAATTCGTGAAAAACAAAAGCTCTCGATCAATTACGATTCCAGACGTACCCTAGCCGTCCAGAAACCTTCCTATTCGTTCTCCAAGTTCACAGAACACATTAGATCGATTCCCAATCGATTTCTAACGTTAGTTTCAATCCTTGATTGATTCTTCGTGTGTTCTCACTGATTGGATCGCTAATCAAATAGGATTCCGCACTATTTGATCTGGTTTACACGTTAATCTCTAGGTTTTTCGGTCAAATACCAGGTCCTAACAAGTGGTATCAGAGCTATTGGCTCTTGATTACGTGTTGATTCAATCAAGATTGCATAAAAGTTTGTGTTTTTGAACTAAAAACGCAATCTTTGGCATCAAAAGTGATCTTGGAAGTTCCCTGCTCATCGAAGTTTGGTTTCTACGGACTTAGGCGATTAGAACTTGTGAAATTTCGAATCTTTACGGCTGAAACCCGTCAAACCTAGAAATTTTCGCAAAACAGCAGCTTCAGTCGCACGAGTGACTCATTCGCACGACTGGACTCCATTCGCATCGCTCATACGCACGATTGGACATAGTCGCACCCTCATTCGGCCGACTGAACCGTTCGTTCGCATAGCTCATACGCACCAGATTCATTCGCACGACTGAACCAATCGCCCAGTTCAGCCGCACGATTGAACCAATCGCAGAGTTTATACGCACGATTAGCTCATTCGCATCCTTCAGTCGCATCAGTGAAAGTTTGTTTGATTAGATTATAAGTTTATTAGTCATGGAAGATCAGATGTCAGCCTTTACTGCTGGGAAGGACTCAAGGATACAGAACCTGCTGTTGCTTGAGAGTGAGGTGGGGAATCACAATAAACCACCAAAGCTTTTGACTTTAGATGAGTTTCCCCACTGGAAACAACATTTTGAGATCTACCTTAATGGAGTAGATCCTAATCTGTGGGAAGCCATTGAGATTGGTTGTAGTACACCGGTGGGAGCTGATGGAGTTAAGCTAACATTAAGCGGGATGACAGATGCACAGAAAGTAAAGTACAATGCAGAGAAAAGAGTCTATGCATTGATCACTCAGTCTATCCCCAAAGACATATTCCACCAGTATTCAGAGAACAAGCAGTCCAAGAAACTATGGGATGAGCTAGAGAAGAGATATGATGGGAATGCATCATTGAAGGCAATCAAGGCAAAGGAGTTAAAGAAGGAATTCGATAACTTCTCATCAATTGGTAATGAAAGTTTGGACGAAGTCATAGACAGATTCTACCACTTGATGAGCGAATTGCATACACATGGAGTGGCTACTACCATGGAAGAGAAAGTAAGCAACTTCGCAGACGGATTGCCTGATAAGTGGGCTACATTCGTGTCTAACCTGAGACAGAATGGAATGCTTGTAAAGCTGGATATAAATGACTTCATTCTTAAGTTGCGAGAAGAAGCACTAAGGATGAAGTATAGAGCTCAAAAGTCTTCGTACACACAAAATCCAGCTTTATACAACGCCACGCCTCAAGCTAAGACATCTGGAGCACCACTCCAGACTGCTTTTGTGTCTAGCTCGTCAGGTCCTTCACATGCTTCTCCTTCTGGATCAGACACGTCTGGGTCATCATGTACCCATTATATTGGACCAGAAGCAAGCGCTACCAAACTGAAGATCGAGAACCTCGGTAATGTGACCGTGGAAGTAGCTCGAGAGCATATGGATCTTTTAGCAGCAGTGGTTCATTCATATGATGGACTTGTTGCCGGGAAGATTGGAAACTACCATCTGGCAGATGAGGACTACGAGCAGGTGGATGAGATGGAGCTTGAGAGAATGGATATAATGTGGGCCTTAGTAAGTGCTGTCCGGAGGGTGAAGAAGTTTGTGAAAAAGACTGGACAGAACTTGGTTGCTACTAAGGATACCACCTTTGGCTTCGACAAGAGTAAAGTGACCTGCTTTAACTGTGGTGAGAAGGGGAACTTCAAAAGAGAATGTGTCAAGCCAAAGAAGACGGGTAATGGGAACCCGTTCTCGTCCTTTACTCGCCAAGACAAGCAAGCCTCTAGTTCTACTTCATCAAACAAGGATCCAAAAGCTTTAACTGCTCATGATGATGAAGGACAGGATTGGAGTTTTAGGTTTGTCTCACCAGGAGAATCTAACATTGCCAGTGTTGAGGATATTGATGATGATTCTACGAGTGAAGGTGATCTAGCAGTTGAGATAGCAATGTCACATAGTGAAGAAACAACTGCAGCCGAGGTAGTTACAAGCCAAAAGAGGAAGGTTCCACGTCAGAGACAGAAAAGTCAGAATCACCAGAACCAAAAACATCTGATGCTGCACTGATGGCTAATTCTTCTGAACCAACTCAGGTAAGTACCACTGACCAAATTTTTAATAATCATGCTTGTTCTGATTGTGATACTTTTAGGAATAGCATAGATGAAAATTTTGCTAGGTTATTAGATCATAATGATAACTTAGTAAAAGATTTACGTCTGTGCACTGAGGCTAATAGAGTACTAAAACAAAATGAGCATAGTTATAAAGAAAAAATAGACCTATTGACTAAACAACTTAGGGAAACCGAAGTAGTGGCTTTAACCAAGCACATGACATTAGGTACTATCTAAACTCCCTAGAAGACACTAAGAACAAAAGGCAGTTCTAGAAGTAGAAGTCAATTCACTAAAACAGAAACTGCATAGTTGGACTAGTTCGTCGCATATAGTCCAACACTTAGTAAAAGAAAGGAACAACGGGGAGGGACTGGGCTACAAAGTGGTTCCACCACCACCTGAGACCTTTATGAACACTAAGTCTAGACCTTTAAGTAGTAATCCCATCAAGGATCATGTAGTGACTACTCCACTTGTAAGTGATCCAGATTCCTAATGTTCATCTATTGACACTGGAAACAAATAAAAGGAGACCACTTCAAAGGCAAAGGGAAAATTGCCTTGTGTTAATCTGGAAAAGAAGTTTGAAAAGGTTGACTTAAAGTCAAGTTCTAACAAAGTCAAATCAGAACCTAAAAGGACTTCAAGTGTTACTTTCTCACATGCTTCAAGTCAAAAACCAGTTAACCAAAAAGTGGAACATGTTAAACAGGTTAACACTGTAAATTTTGTTAAACCAGAGAAAACATCAAACATACTAGAGTCAAAACCTAAAGTGATTGATGTTACTAGAGTGTCACGCACCTCTCCACAAAGAAAGTTTAATCATAAAGTTGATAGCAGAGTGTGCTACAACTGTGGAGAATATGGACACATTGCTTCCTACTGTATTATCATCAGACCCCTAGGAAGAAGATTGAATTTCAGGACTCAAAACCTAAGTCTTCTAAGAGGAGCTCTTAACTCCACCTAGAAGAGCTAGTGAACCTAAAGTCCAACTTGCAAGCCAGACGACTGTTTATCATAAACAGGCATTGCACAAATCTGGCTTATGGAAAGAAAAGTCAACCTACGTGTCTAATACTGATAACAAGAAGGAACCTGAGCTACCCTCAACCTCTAAGGGTCAATGGGTGGAGTTTATGATGTGTGATGCCTCTGGGAAACCCAAGACAGTCAAAGCTTGGGTTCCTAACCTAAACTAATTCATTTACTTTGTATGTGCAGGGTGTTCGATACAGTGCTGAGACTAACACGTGGATTATAGACAACGGAGCATCGAGGCACATGACAGGAAATAAAGCCCTTTTATCTAACGTCAAACAAATAAAAGGAGGGCATGTTTCCTTTGCAGGAAACAAAGGAGGCTATATCACAGCTTAGGGAGAAGTGGGAAATCAGAAAGTTAAGTTTGATAAGGTGAATTACGTTCAACAACTTCAGAACAACTTAATGTCTGTTTCCCAAATCTGTGATAAAGGATTTAAAGTCATCTTCGATAACCAGAAGTGTTACGTGCTGAAGAAAGAATATATGATCCCAGAGGAGCAAGTTCTGATGACTGCTTCAAGATATAAAGACCTTTATGTCTTGGATCTGTCAACAGCTGCTACAATGGATCATGAGGTTCAGTGTTATTTATCTAAAGCTACTGAGAAGGATTCAATCTCCTGGCATCGGAGAATGGGACACATTAATCAAAGGAAGATGAATCATTTGATTCAGAAGGATTTAGTGAGAGGAGTAAATGTCAAGAACTTCCAACTTCCTGACTTTTGTGTAGCTTGCAAGAAAGGCAAACAGACAAAGAAGTCTCATAAGGAAAAGAAAGTTCATTCAATAGAACTTCCTCTTGAGCTTCTTCACATGGATCCGTTTGGTCCAGTTAGTACAAGGAGCATTGCAGGCGACGTGTACTGCTTTGTGGTCACTGATGACTACTCAAGGTTCACTTGGGTAATGTTTCTGAAATCCAAATCAGAAACTTTGGAGACATTCAAGGAATTAGTAACCACACTGGAATCCCTCTACAAGCTAAAAGTTAGACAAATACGCTCAGACAATGGGACAGAATTCAAGAATCAAGGGATGGAGGCATACTGCAAGGAAAAGGGAATTGTGCATCAATTCACTTCTGCTTACACACCTCAGATGAATGGCGTTGCTGAGAGAAAGAACAGGAGTTTGATAGAGACAGCACGGACTATGCTGGCAGACTCGAAACTGCCTATCCAATTCTAGAATGAGGCAGTGGCAAATGCGTGTTATACACTGAATCGAGTCCTAATAGTCAAGCGCCACGGAAAGACATGTTACGAGCTACTACAAAGACGCAAACCGAATTTGGAGTATCTTGAACCTTTTGGCGTACCGTGTACACTTCTGAAGAAGACACAAGAAGGAAAATCAGCGAGAAGGCAGTTGAAGGAATTTTTCTAGGATACAACATACCGAACAAGCGAGTTTACAATAACTCAACGGGCCTTGTAGAAGTGTGGTGTAATGTCGACGTTCAGAGATATACCACACCACCTACAGGCAAAGGACCGCATACTTCTTCGATTATGATGGATTCTTCAAGTCCTTCAACATCCCTCTCTCTCCCTCGGATGATGAGTTAGCTACTAGGATGATGTATGATATTCTAAATACACCATCTAGCACACAGGGAGAATCGTCTACTGAGTCAGAGGGGGTAGTCGATGACAGTGACTCCTCCTCTAACGATGAAACTGAAGCAGATGACCAGAACAGTCAGGAGGAACAGGTTCCAGTTCCTGAGAGTCCACAAGCATCCATAAGTGATGCACCTTCGACTTCGGAACCTCAAACTCCACCTTCCTCAAATGCAGAACAAAATGTTCACAATCTTGGTTCGGAGGTGGCTGTGCCGACTACTCCAGGATCACGACTAAACGTCTATCATCCCCTTGACAATGTTATTGGAGATGTCCGATCAGGAGTACAAACCCGAAATCAGCTATACTCAGCTGATTACGCCTCAGTTATGGAGAAAGGTTACATTCATGATGGTGCTTATCGATGTTTTGTTTCGCAGTTTGAGCCAAAATATGTCAGTGAAGCACTAAATGACGAGGCGGGTGAGTGCCATGCAAGAAGAACTTCTGCAGTTTAAGAAGTTAGGTGTATGGACTCTGGTTGATAGACCTAAAGGTGCTAAAGTCATTGGCACCAAATGGGTACTAAAATGCAAGAAGGATGACCAAAGAGTCATTACCAGGAACAAAGCTCGACTGGTGGTTCAAGGTTTTCGCCAAGTCGAGGGAATTGACTATAATGAGGTGTTTGCACCCGTGGCAAGGATGGAAGCTATTCGTATCTTCCTTGCCTATGCATCGTACATGAAGATTAAAGTCTACCAATTAGATGTGAAGAGTGCATTCCTTCATGGGGAAATCAGGGAAACACTATGTAAGTCAACCCGAGGGATTTGAAGACCCTTATCATCGGGATAGAGTTTACAAGCTCGACAAAGCTTTATATGGGCTTCATCAAGCTCCTCGAGCTTGGTATGAGAAACTCTCGACTCATCTTGTGAAACACGGCTTTCGCAGGGGAGTCATTGACTGTACACTGTTTATTAAAGAAAAGGATGGCGACCTACTGCTTGTACAGATATATGTTGATGACATAATCTTCGGGTCAAAGAACGAAGAGTTATGCAAAGAGTTTGAAGCAGTGATGAAGAAAGAGTTTGAGATGAGTGCTATGGGGGAGATGAAGTTCTTTCTCGGGTTACAGGTGGATCAAACACCTAATGGGATCTTTCTACATCAGACCAAGTATGTAGGAGACATTCTCAGTCGCTTTGACATGGAGAGTGCTTCTGCTGCTGGGACTCCACTTGCTACGAATCATGATATAGCACCTGATGAGAATGGAGATCTTGTAGATGCCACTATGTACCGAGGAATGATTGGATCCCTCATGTATCTCACTGCCTCAAGACTTGATATCATGTATGCTACATGTTTATGTTCCAGATATCAGGCTAAACCTAAGGTCAATCATCTGATCGGGGTCAAAAGGATTTTTCGCTATCTAAAGGGTACACCCACACTGGTTTGTGGTATCCTCATGATGATGATTTTGAGCTCACGGCGTATAGTGACTCGGACTACGGAGGCTGCAAAATGAACTACAAGTCTACATCAGCGGGGTGTCAATTCTTTGGGAGAAGATTAGTTACATGGCAGTGTAAGAAGCAGACATCGGTTGCATTGTCAACCTGTGAAGCCGAATATGTTGCTGCTGCAAGTTGCTGTTCACAAATCATTTGATTCAACAGCAAATGCGGGATTACGGTTTAAAATTCTCAGCTACTCCTATTTTTGTTGATAACTCTGCTGCAATTGCAGTAACTAAAAATCCGGTTCAACATCCTAAGACCAAACACATCGGTATTAAATACCACTTCATAAGAGACTGTTTTGAAAAGAACTTAATTGATGTTGTCAAAATTAATACTGATTTTCAACGTGCTGACCTCTATACTAAAGCCTTTGACAAACCACGTTTTCAATATTTGCTAGAGGTCAACGGCGTTAAAAAGAAAAGTGAGGTAATTCCTGATGAGAATAATGTGTAGTCCGATGTAGTTTCGTTAAAGTTTATTTTATTTTATGTTATCTGTCTTTTCTTTTTGTTTGTTATATTTAAACTCATGTTATTTTGCTGTTATTAAAATCTAAAAATAATTAAATCCGAAATGATTTTAGTATTTTAGGGGGAGAATTGTCAGCAAGTTAACATTAAAAAGAATAAAAAAATAAAAAATAAAAATAAAAATAAAAAATAAAAAAAATAAAAATAAAATAAAATAAAATGAGGGAGAAGGGGTAACTAGCTGAAATAAGGTAGATTGTTTCTGTGATACCGATTCAATACCTTTGGAACATGATAGTACACAGGAACAAATTAAGAGGGATTTTAAAATTTTAAGTTTTGAAAAGATGCAAAAGTTCAAAGTATAAGTCTGTGTAGTCTAAGCAATATAAAAAGGGAAGATGATAGAAAACTGGCAACTCCTAAGGTGACACAAAGAAAGTAGACTTAGAGGCTGCTAGACCACAAATGATATGTTAGTAGATTCAACACAATAGACAATTAGACCTGATTGGTGATCTCAAGATCAACTAAGTTGTTCAACTGACTGTGGGCTTCCATCTTATCACTGGTTAACACAATCAAATATATTCCAATAAGGGGTAATGAGCATTTAAATGCCACAAACGTGTGCGGATGACCATAATTAGAGCAAAGCAAGAAAAAATGAAAGACAAATGCAATAAAGCTAATGACTTATGTTGTTGGTGCATATTGTGTAAAATAAAATAAGCTGCTCTAACAAGGAGATAGGTTGTGTGCCTCTCTGCTGTGCGATGGCACTGACCTAAGGATAAGCATAACCTAGATATTCTAGAATTCATTGTTGTTTGCCGCCTCTCTGCTGTGCGATGGCACTGACCTGAGGACAGGCTTCTCTTTGAAAGCTCTAAGAATAGTCTCTTCTTGTAACAATACCCGTAGACCGCTCAAAAACCTCTGAGGAATGTTGATTACCATATAAGTGTGGGATCCACAAATGTTAGCTGAAATAATTAAACCTAAATCAGTCACCAGTCTGCGTCAAAAGTCTGTGTATGGATTTAAGTGGACAAACATACTGACAATCTTAGTGGCTACATTCTCAAGAGTTCAAATCAATGTGAAAATCTAAGAGTTTCAGTATGATTTCCTTAAGTTGCTAACGACTCTGGATGAACACCGAGAATTTAAGCTCAAAAGGTGTTAATAACAGTCCCAAATGATTTGATGTTCAGTATGATTCCAAAATTGAATTGGTCCAGATATGATCAATCTAAGTTGAAGTTGTCTATCCAACCCAATCCCTTAGATTTCCATCTTAGGGTTTTATTTCTCAGAAAAAGCCAAAAATAAGTTTGTTTATGAAATTAGTTCAAGGTTTTAAATTAGTTAGTTGGTTTTAATTGTAATTGTAGGCGTGTGTCGGGCTACATCAGGAAAATCAGAAGGAATCAAATCACTAAAAGGGTCATGTCTGAAATGACCATATTCTTTGAAAGTTTAAAATAGTCACGTTTGAGGTGACAAAGTGCTTTTAAAAGGGTCACGTCTGAGGTGACTAAAGTGTCTAAAAGGATCACGTCTGAGGTGATCAAAATGCTTTAAAGATAAAATGATCATGTCTGAAATGATCAAAGGCTCATAACGTTAATTTCAATAATTTAAAAGGGATTAAATGTAAATTGGTATAAATGGCAGAAAATAACTAAGTGGACCCATTCGCACGATTGGACCATGAGAATGGACCAACCATGCGAATGGCTTCCACTAACACGAATGGCTCATCAGAATAGCCCATTCGACCGATTGGAAGAGGGTGAATGAGTCAGTCAACCGATTGAAACTCATTCGGTCAACTGAACATGCGAATGAAAGGCACGACTGAGCCAGTCGACCGACTGAATCTCAGTCGGTCAAGTGCATGCGACTCGTTGGGCTAATCGTACGATTGAGCCTGAGTCGCCCGACTGAACTGGGAGACTGAGGCCAGTCGGCCGACTGAGCCCAGCTTCAGTATTTAAAGGGCTCTGTCGATCGCATCTCACTCATCACTCCCAAATCGCCCTTAAATCGCACTCCCTACCGTTACTCTGCCAAAATTTTACTAGCACTGTTTTATCATTGGTTTTTGATTCACTAACGTTCGCCATTCATTATACAGGTAGATTGAAGTCTTGTTTCATTGAAATCAGAAGGATTGAACCATAATGTGGTGAAATGCAAACGAAAACAAGAAACAGACAGAACGCGACCTAATAACCTACGTCAACTATGCAAAATGTTAAAATTAAGGTTGACAGGTTATTAGTAACAAGAATGCGAGTCTATTGAACAGGTAATCCATGTTAAATCACTTGTATTGATCAAGACGCAAACCACAGGCGACTGAACAACTGAGACAGGCGACTGGTCGTCCGGATGAACTTCAATCGCACGATTGAATCTGGCGATTGGGTTATTCGGCCGAATGAACCATACGATTGGTCTCAGTCGGCCGACTGAACCATTCGCAGACTCAGTCAGCAGACTGAACCCAATCGCATGTCACATTGACCAGAATGGGTCCAGTTGCATGAAAGAACAGACGACTGACTTCAGTCGCATGATTCATTCGCACGAATGAATCAAAATGACTTTCAACTTTGCACTTAGAATAGAAGTTTTCATGTCTTATGTACTAATGGTTCTATGTCTTGTGTGTTTCAGGTAAATGGCAGAAAGGTGGTCCATAAATCCAAAGCACAACATCTGTGCCATTTGGATCACACCACCAGGAACGGGGCTGAGTTTACCGACATTATAGCCTTTCTGAGACGGTCCCGGATTCATAAGGCTATCTCCACGCCTTGCACGCCATATAGATCACTCCATCAGCATTCTGGGAGAATGCCTCGGTGGACCGCTCTCGTGAGCCGTACTGTATTAGGAGCTCTATATTGGGCCATGATATTGAGATCTCTGCTGCCGACATTCAGAGGGTCCTAGAGTTGGGGATGATGCTAATCATCCTACTAAACTACATCCGTTGACATTGAGAGGATGCTTCCTGAGGATAAAGTACGCCGGGGATATCAACTCAGGTGTGCTTAACAAGAGCAACCTGAGCCCCCAGTACAAGTACTTAGCACACGTGATCCTCAAGTGTGTTGCATCGAGGAGGGGTGGGTTTGACGACCTCTCAGACCAGATTCAAAATGCCTACGTGGCACTGGTTCTGAACCACCCCTTCAGTTTTTCCAGCATGATATTCTCCTACTTAGTGGATAACTTGGAGGTCAAGGGAAAAGAGGGGTTTTGTATGTACCCCAGATTCTTACAGCTCGTCTTCAACGAGAAGCTGCCACAGTTGCCCAAAGAGATTCATGACGCAGTGGCCTTAGAGATATGGATGATACTACTCTGGGCAGGATGAGAGTTTACAGGGGAAAGCAGGTTAAGCCCCAAGTGAAGAGACTGATTGGCAACTTGGCCAACAAGAGGTATGTGGCGCCTGGCAGACGCAAATGGCGTAACGATGACAATGACTCCGATGATGAGAGGTTGCTCCTACCAGATATGGATTCTGATGATGATGACAGCGGCAACGCCGGGGATGATATGCCTGCTACTCAAAGAGGCACTGATGACAGCGGCAACGCCGGGCAACGCCGGGGATGATGATGACAGCGGCAACGCCGTGTTCTGATGAAGATGTTATTCGCCCGGGGTCTGACACTGCCGGAGAGGTTGCTGAGATGGCTGGTTTCCGTCAGGGGTTCATTGTTGGTGATCAGGAAGAGGAGGAGTCGGATGAGGAGCCCCTCACTAGGACTGTGGGAAGCAAAGTTGTTCCCACAGAACACGGGCTTAGGGTGGTTGGTGAACACCCTCGGGACTCCACTGAGAGAGAGACTGACCCAAGCTATGCTCCGGGTTCAGTAGGCAGAGCTGTATGGGGGAGCATCCACTTCCACCGGGACTAGGAGGAAGAGGATGGCTCAACCACATGGACTGAAGAAGAAGAAGCGTCGCCTGACCTTCGTTACCACTGCTGCCACTACTTCCACCATCACAGCCACCACTACCACCTCCACGGACATACCACCCATTACCACAGCCACCACATCCACTACTGCTACCACAACCACCACCTTACCTACCACCACTGTATCCTTCCCATCCACCACCATACCATTCACACCTACATCACCAGCACCTGCTTACCGACCCATATTCACCACTACCACTACCACCACCACCTCACATCATGCCGGACCTTCAACCCAACCATCACATGTATATGGATCTACTCTACCTCACATCGGGGTAGAGGAGCAGTTGTCGGCGCTTAACCGTATGGTGATGCGCTTGCTAGCTGCAGATGAAGAGAAAGCGACACAGATTCGCCAGTTGACCGATCTGACTGCTGCCCAGTCTCAGCAGTTGGCAGAGCAGGCTCGGGTGATAGAGCAGCAGACCCAGCTAATCGATGCTAGGAGAGTCGAGATGTCCCAACTCCAGGACCAGCAGGCCCAATCAGCCAAACGTATAGAGGAGTTGGAGACGACCAACAAGACGATTATGTTGAGGTTAAAGGGGTCAAAGGATGAGCCTTTGAAGATAAAGGAGGGTGATAGGGATGATGGAGATGGTCATGATGAAAATGATGATGACGATGAGGAAGATGCTGAGGATGAAGAAGAGACAGAGGAAGAAAGGACAGAAGGTAGAGATGATGATGAGGAAGCAGAAGGAGGGGATGCGGCTGCATCGGCCTCTGCTTCTGGTCAAGAACGAAGATCGAAGAATCGACAGGATCAGCCATCTACCTCTTCTGCTCCTTCGAGCGACGAGCCCAGGATTCAAGACAAAAGTACAGATTAGATGTCTTATGTATTTATTTATTTTGTGATTGAATCATGGAATGAAAAAAAAAACAAATGTGTTGAATGTTTATATATTACGTTGATATAATTCTGTTTGATCACTTACTAATGGTTAGTGTGTTGAATGTTTATATATTAAGTTGATATAATTATGTTTGATCACTTACGAATGGTTTATGTGTTGAATGTTTAAATCAAACAGATCCAAACTATCAAAGGGATGAGTTTGACATTGCTCCCCTTCAACAGGTCAAGACTCAACTAACCATGACTCTTGATCTGCAAGGGATTATAAGAAGGTTTGTGAGTTATACCCCTGAAGAAGGGGAAATAATTCATGACCTATCCAACGAGCAACTGGCAGAGATGTTCAGACTCAATCCTGATGAAATCGTCAAGGATGCTCCAACAGTTGAATCAACCAGTGATGAAGAACTAAATGACGTTGATGAAGTTGAGGTTGAAGATATTACAACAGAAGAGTACCCTCAGTACGCTGACAACGAGGGTAATGTGGTCCCCAATCTGGGTGAGTCCCTAGTCAGTGATATGTTTGAGGTACTAGACAAGATGGAGCAGGAAACGGGAAAGACCAAAGGAACAGCCCAAGCCTCAAATAATGACGTAGACACTCGAAAGGCCGAGTGGGCTACCTGTTTTGAAGAAGTTAGAGCCCAGCGTGCTGCACCAAAGAAAGATGCCTACACCAAGCTCTACAGAGTCAAGAAACACCATAAGGTTTCAGGCAGGATTATTGCATGGGCTTATTTTGATGACCTTAACGCGTATGCAGTTAAGAGGGAACAGGGCATAGAGTACTTCAGATTTCCACATGATCTGAAGACTCTACCTGGTTTTGAGCTCAACCAGCTGGCTAAGCTAAAACTACTGTATGCTGACCCACGAAAAATGTCAGGCTTCGCGTTTGATATTCACGCAGGAGTCACACAAGAGGACAAGTACAAGAAATATGAGGAGGTAATGAAGAAAACAAGACATTAGAGAGATCTAGGTCCAAGGGGGAGTTTGTTGATACATGTGTGTCCCTAGATCATGATATGTGATGTAATAGATCTTGTTTGGTATGATTAATGAAATGATATTGATAGTCTGTTAGTTATAATGTTTAATAGTTCATTAATGAGTCGTGACTGAATTGATTGGGTTTATGATTATTTGAATGGTTGCACATTATGTTATATTAATTAAAACATTCAAACTTAACTTAATGAAGTTCTCATGCGAATGGCTCATGCGAATGAATCATACGCATGAATAACTTCACATGATTGACTCAGTCGCCCGACTGAACCAGGAGACTGGATCAGTCATACGATTGTAACATAAGATTGGCTCAGTCGCACGACTGAACACTCAGTCGTACGAATGAATCAACCGCATGGTTCAATCGCACGACTGAACACTCAGTCGTACGAATGAATCAACCGCATGGTTCAATCGCACGACTGAACCAAACTAATGGTTCAGTCGCACGATTGGATAGTGCCAACCTATAAATACAACTCAATTCGTGAAAAACAAAAGCTCTCGATCAATTACGATTCCAGACGTACCCTAGCCGTCCAGAACCTTCCTATTCGTTCTCCAAGTTCACAGAACACATTAGATCGATTCCCAATCGATTTCTAACGTTAGTTTCAATCCTTGATTGATTCTTCGTGTGTTCTCACTGATTGGATCGCCAATCAAATAGGATTCCGCACTATTTGATCTGGTTTACACGTTAATCTCTAGGTATTTCGGTCAAATACCAGGTCCTAACACTTACTCGCCTATGACTCGCATAACCTCCATACGAATGGTTCTTGCTATTGTGGCATTAAGAAATTTGGAAGTACATCAAATTGATGTCAAAACCGCATTTCTAAATGGCGATTTAGAAGAAGAGATTTACATGAAGCAACCTGAGTGTTTCTCTACCCATGGTCAAGAGGGTAAAGTATGTAAATTGGTCAAGTCATTGTATGGCTTAAAGCAAGCTCCAAAATAGTGGCACCAAAATTTTGATCGTGTCATGACTGACAACGGTTCAAAATAAATGAGTGTGACAAATGTGTATATGTGAAAGATACACCGAAAGGTTATGTAATTTTGTGTCTTTATGTAGATGATATGCTTATCATTGGGAGTAATGATAAAATAATAAAATTTACTAAGGACATGTTAAAAGAAAGATTTGACATGAAAGAGATATGGGTTTAGCAGATGTAATTTTAGGAGTGAAAATTATTCGAACCCAAGATGGTCTTGTGTTAAGTCAAGCTCATTATGTGGACAAGATTCTTGAAAAATTCAACTCGGGAGACGCGCGTGTAGCACATTCTTATGTTGATACCACCCAACATCTAAAGAAAAATAGAGGCGAGGGTGTTGCTTAGTTAGAGTATTCAAGGATCATTGGTAGTTTAATGTATCTAATGACATGTACTAGACCCGACTTAGCATACACGGTGAGTAGGCTAAGCAGATATACTAGTAATCCAAGTTCAGAACATTGGAAGAGTATAACGAGGGTGCTTAGATACATAAGATACACAAGAGACTAGGGATTACATTATACCCGTCATCCAGCTGTGATTGAAGGGTATACTGATGCAAACTGAATATCGGATATAAAAGATTCCAAGTCAACAAGTGGGTATGTGTTCTTACTTGGTGGAGGAGCAATATATTGGAGATCATCCAAGCAAACCGTTATAGCTATATCCATAATGTAATCGGAACTTATCGCTTTGGATAAAGCTGGAGAAGAGGCTGTATGGCTACGTCAATTTGTGGAAGACATTCCAAGATGGCCAAATCCGTTATCGGCTATTTGCCTACATTGTGATAGTGAGTCGACAATTGGTAGAGCCAAAAGCTCAATGTACAATGGCAAATCAAGGCACATCAGGCGTAGACATAACACAATACGACAACTAATATCAATGGGTGTTATCACAATTGACCATGTCAAGTCAAAAGATAACATTGCAAACCCGTTAACAAAAGGCTTAAGCACATAAATAGTTTATAAGTTGTCAAGAGGAATGGGACTAGAGCCCACAGAAAAGGGGAATATGAGGGAACCTAACCTAGTCGACTAGAGATCCTAAGATCTAGGTTCAATAGAACAACTTAATCATATGACCAACGGAGTCACTATAGGGGAGTACCCTAAAACTTAAAGGGAGTGATGAACTTCCTAGTCCATTCACTCTGGGGGAGTACCTTGAACAAGTGACCAAAGTGAAGTTAAGCATATTAAGGTTAGATGATTCGTGGGAATCAATATAACTATGATTCTTTTAATGATTCATCGAATCACCTATGTTAGATAGAAGTTGGATCGCTTCGAATGGATTTGTGGGGAGGCGCAAACCCTAGAGCTCTCGCAGAACCATGAAAGTGTTCCATAACCATTAACGGGCACGATAATGAGGGGTTGATCAAACCAGGAAGAGTGTTGTGTGATTGTATATTGTCGTCTACATAAAATAGGGTCTGTTCAAAGAAATCGTGTCTACACACCACTAGGAGACTAAGTATACATCACAAAGAAAGGTTCAAAGGGAAGACCTACTTATCCCGCAACACTTGACTGCCAAATTTTTTGAAGAAGTGATTTTCATTCATGTGGGGGATTATTGGAAATTTATTGATAATATTAATATGGTTATTAATATTTAATCAATAAATTAATGTGTTGAATGAAAATTAATGTGGTTAATGACATTAAGAATTACTAGTGTGGGAAGTTGTCCCACATTAAAGGAAAGAAAGAATATAAAATGATTTATATTCTATAACCTCTTGTCTATATTATTTCCTAAGGTATCACACTAAGTAGATTCGCGAAGGGTGTGAAGCACCCTTAACTCGCACTCGCACTCGCACACGCGCACACGCGGCGTGGGCATGTGGGCGCAATGTGGCGCTTTGATGGCGCACTTTGCACTTCGCACACAACTGCCTTAGTATTGTTGAAGGTTGGTTCAAGGGTTCGGTCAGGTGCGACTGACCTTGGTGCGTGGTTAGAGCTATAACTCTTAACAGCTTCCGTTACACGTTGATTAAAACCGACGACTGTAATTATGAATTAAATTAGTTTGATTTCGGATTAATGGCTGAGTAATGGTTGGGTGGCTGTTATGGTTTAAATTCCGCTATAAATACTGAGTGTAGCTTAGTAGAAAGATACACCAAAAGAACTCGAAACTTGCAGCAAAACAGGTTCTCTATCTCTCTGGATTCTCTTCTACAAACAAGTTCGGGTTCTAGATCAATCCCGGCAGTACAAACTGCTTTGGCTGTTGTACACTGGGAAAAAAACGAGTTCTCTTGGGAGGCTTGGAATTTGTTTTAAGGGTCTCGTGTTGAACACGATCCTCAGCTTTTATATTTTTGTTTCTTCTATTTCTGTAAATTTACTATTGTATAAGAGATTGATAATCGTTTATTTATGTTCATTTATATTGAGTATATTAATAAAACTGTTTGAATTTTTGTTATTATGAACGGTTCCTACAATGGTTGTACCACTACTCATAGCAGTGACATCATTGTAATAAAAGTAGTATATCAGCATATAGAACCGTTGATTGACATAAGCAATGTATCGGCTGATACATAGAAATTTAACAGTTGAAGTCTTTAGAAGCAGACTTCAAGAGTTAGACTGATCAATTGACTTTGTGTATCAATGCTCCGGTAACAAACAACAGAGAGAGCCATCAGTGATGCTCACTTGTTTTGTAGTGCATACCAGCAACATAATTTGACACCAAAAGAACATGACTATGGTTCCTGTTGATGTTCATGAATTATAATAACTTCTCAAGCATACACACTCTAAATTAAAACCACCTTTTATTTATTATTATCAAAATTACAAGCAGCTAACCGCAAGCTGATCAAGTGTAACCAATTAAGTTTCAAAAACTTAACAATTCTTACAGGAAAACAAATATGATATATAAGGTATATTAAGCAACACATGCAAAATCAAAAGACTCATGTTGATGATTAAGCTTTCCATGACAACAATGGAGGTGTTTCGGAGTCATGTATGTTGTAAGACCATCACCATATCGCGCTCCCTTGACTGAATAAGCTGATGCAATGGATTCAAGTTCAGCCATCTCTTCGAGTGTTAGCTTAACCAATAAAGCTCCTATGTTTTGTTCAAGATTTTGAATCTTGGTGGTTCCTGGAATGGGCACCACATCATTTCCCTGGTGGTGAACCCATGCCAATGCTAGTTGTGAAGTTGTGCACCCCTTCTTTGACGCGATTTCATTAACACGCTCGTACAAGATCTTGTTGTGTTCAAGGTTTTCAGGTTGGAACCTCGGCAAGTACTACAAATGACCAATAAGTTCAAACATGATATTAGTTCCAACAAGGAAGACATTTAAACAAAATAATAAGCTAGGCTTAAACTCAGAACTAGTGACAGGCCCATAAATATGTTTCACGGGATTTTGAAAATTTTAAGGTAGGGATGGCAATCAAACCCGAAACCTGAAACATTTGGGACGAGTATGGGGTCAGGTAAGCAATTATGGCACCGGGTATGGAATTCTTTTTTAAAATTTTTGTGAGTTTGGGACGGGTATGAGATTACATGATATACTAGTTTACCCGCCCCGTTTACCCGATTAAACATACCCATTTACCGATTAGGCTTACCTGTTTAGTTGATATATCCCAAAATAATTTTTGGTTTTTCTTTTGTTATTTTAAATATATTATATTTATTTTTAGTTATTAGTTATTTTAACCATATTATATTATATTAAAGTTCTTTAATTTTAATATTGTTTTCTTTCGGTCAATATCCTACTTGAATGATTCAATAATTAGACTTTTGATTCTTCTTTGAATATACCTATATAAGAAGAGAGTCAGTGAAACATTAGCAACTAGATTTAGTCGAAATAGATAGCGACAACGAGATTTGGCCAAAATGTTGAAAAACTACCCGATGGGTATAATTCATGAAATAAATGGGTATACCCGATTACCCGTGGGTATGCCCGATACCCAACAGGTAAATTCCCGATACATACCTGACGGGTTTTGCGCTGGGTATGAGACATACTTTTCTAACCAGGTATGGGGTTGGGATAATCTAACCCGCCCCATTGCCATCCCTAACTATGGGCAGACGCAATACAATTCTCGAACATAATATATAAAGGTGTAAACGACATACTAATGTTTTTAAAACCGGATCAGACGTTGAACCAGACGCCTTACTGGTTTGGTGGTCAGACCGGTCGGACCAGTTGGACCGGATTTGACTATATTTTAATTATATTTATATATGGAATTAAATATAAGTAATTTATATATAACTTATATACATATTTTATAGTTATATATAAAACTTAACTATATTGTATATCCAACACACTAATTTATGGTTTAACATCCCGTTTTTACCCATTAAAATAAAAAAATTTCAAAAACCGGTCCGGTTTCCCTGTCCGACCACAGGTTCAAGAAGAACCGGCCGGTTCGACCCCTAAAAAACGATTCATAGCGAACCGGCCGGTCCGATCCGGTCGCGAAAACACTGCGACATACCTTACGGTAGTCACCTTCTTCCAACTTGTCCATCATCTTAGAACCAGATGAGAAAAATCCGCGTCCTAGAGGACTATACGCGACGATTCCTATCCCAAGTTCTCTGATAGAGTATGATATACATGACTAAGAATTAACTTTGATAACATAAAAAAATGAGTAAAGATGGATGATATGATATCAAACCTGCATGTAGGAATAATTTCTTGTTCAACATCTCTTGACCATAAGGACCATTCTAGCTGTATGGCTGTTATCGGGTGCACAGCATGGGCTCTTCTAATGGTTGATGCTGATGCCTCTGATAATCCAACATATTTAATCTTCCCTTCTTCCACCAGCTTCTTTAGTTCTCCCATCTATCAATAAAAGAAAAAAAGAAACTTGAAATAAAAACAAAAAGAGAAAAATCATCAAAATAAACATTCGACCATATAAAAAAGACAATAATGAAAAAAAAACACTTAAAAAAGGATACCCACTGCTTGTTAACTATCTATGATCTAACAAAATAGTATAATAACATGTGACTAAATTATAACTATCTAATGACCCGTTCAACCAAACACGGTTAGCTTCATGATCCATACCCGTTGACCCGTCAAGATTAACCAAAAAACCGGAACATGCGTTAGCTCCCTGTTAATTTCACATGAGACCAAGCCAATGATTGGGTTGGCTAGGGACCGTGTTAGCCCGTAGAAAGTATTTAACACTTTACTATTGATTGAATTAATAGATGAAAGTATAATAAAAGTCAAATGTCCATTCTAATAAAAACAATATTTGGTCAAATGTTCATTTTGATAATTTTTATGGTTGTTAAGATGATCGAGTATTGAAAACTAACCGTGATCTCGATCGGCACACGAGTGTCAATCCTGTGCTGATAATACAGATCAACGCAATCGACATCAAGTCGCTGCAGACTCGCTTCACAAGCAGCCCTAACATAGGCCGGATCGCCCTTAACCTCCCACACGCCATCGTATTTGATCCCAAATTTGGTCGCAAGCTCCACCTTCTCCCTCATCCCTCCTTGTAAAGCCTACACTCAAACAATTGCTTATAAGTTATAATCAATCCACACAAGAAACAAACTCCAAGCCAATACACAAAACAAAAAAAAAAAAAAAATAATAATAATAATAATAATAATAATAATAATATAATAATAATAATAATAATTATTATTATTATTATTATTATTATTATTATTATATTATTATTATTATTATTACCTTGCCTAGGAGAATTTCGTTGGTCTTGGGGCCGTAGAAGTCGGAGGTGTCGAGCAAGGTGACACCAGCGTTAACGGCGTGGTGGATGAGGTCAATCATGTCGGGTTCGGGCTTGGGTGGTCCGTAGAAGGCGGACATGCCCATGCAGCCTAGACCCTGGGCTGATACCTCTAAGCCTTGTGAGCCCAATTTGACTCGTGGGACTTTTGTCATTTTGAACTTTGGTTTTTGTTATTTTTTCCTTTCGAATGATGGATCAAATAAATGAATGTGTGATTTGATTCAATATATATAAAGGCTCATATATGAGAGTTGGAAATGGGGACGTAAGCTAAGCGCCTACGTTTTGGGTGGTGGCTTATAACAGCGTATGCGTCAGAATATTAGTTTGTAGACACGTGAGGTGATGAGACTTTCTGCATCTTAATTGACATTTCATAATGGTAGAAACATTTTTCAAAATTGACGAAGTTGCTTTTGGAAAAATTTCTTTTTAATAAATTTATGGATAAAAGGTCAATTAAATTTGTGATCCTTCTTTTTTAACTTCTAGATTTATATAAATTTATACTTACGCTTGCAAGAGCAAAATTTTAATCTTTTGACAAGTATTATTTTTCTTGGTATATTTCGATATATTAGTAGTGAATGAATAAGTAATCTTAATTAAGGACGTTAAAAGCGCATTTTTTGAAAAACTTGTTAAAAATTGGCTCGTTCGTAACGAGCCAAAGCCAAGGTTAAGTTAATATGATGGTTTTACTTGCTCCCTCTTTATCTCGTTTAAATTAAATTCCAAGTTTTAATGTACATAAATTATAGGCCAAAGTTATCTTATTTTCTAAGCTTATATTATCTGTAACTCATAATATATAACTAAAACTAAATATTTTGTTACACGTTATTGAGTTTAGATATAATTTATAATAATAAAATCTATAAATATAATATTATATATCATATAGAATTTAAAAAATCCTATCATTAAATTATACTATTAATTTTTCGGGTGTTAATAGATGACTATCGACTATAAAACATAAAATAGATTTCCTATTTCAAACCAACATAAACAAACAAGATTATGACTCAAAACTCATTCCATATTTCTTTGTTGTTATGGAAATTTTGGTAAGTTGGAATTCTATTGCGAATCCATATTGTGAAGTCGCTGGATCGGTAAACATCCGAGCGTGTACTTGATGGAAGGATAAACAACATCAAAAACCAAGAGACAATCAATAACACGAACTATAATTAAATGGTTTCACTGATAAAACCTAACGATTACACGCTCGTTACAACATAAGAATCAAGACTCTTGGCAAGGATCTCCCCTCTCATCCGGCAACCCTAGGCCCTGGGCAGACTCCTCTCAAAAACCTTTTTTCTCTCTACACAATGAAACTGTTATATATAGGCCTCGACCCATATTAGATGCGACTTGGCCTATTCGTGCGATTGACCATGTGTATGGTTTAATCGTACGACTGGACCATGCGTATGGTTCAATCGTACGATTGGACCATACTTATGGTTCAGTCTTACGAATGTCCCAAAACGCATCTCTCAGTTGCACGACTGGTCCATTAGCATGGCTCAGACGTATGACTGAGTCTCATTCGCATATGCTCCTGCGAATGACCTAGTTTCATGTGTTTACAACATATCAGGTGTATTACATTAAGCCTAGACTATTCGACAAGCGACAAACACACTATATATGGCAATATATGCTCCAACAAATTCCCCCTTGGACGTTGTTTGCGAATAGTAGATAACACCTCTTACAATCTTCAGTCAATCTTTGCTCTGGTTTCCAATAGAATCAAACGAAAAACCATATTAGCCAATGTTGCCGATCCGTCAGGTTGTTACAGTATCCTTGAAAATGAATTTAGTCATAATAGCTTTCGTTTACTTTGTAGAACACCATCATAGCAGCAAGATTCTCCATATGACTGAGTTTTCCAGATAATGACATGAGCAGTTTTCCATTGCTTCAATCTTCACACAAACTAACCTGATTAACATTAACACCTGCAGAAATTCCCCCTCAAATTCAGCATATCCCAATATATAGACATTGTGTTCTCCTGGCGTCTTCATACGGTGTATTAGGCAAAAGGTAGAGGGTTCCAATCCACAGCTAACAATCTCAATCAAATCAGCATGCATTCAGATTCATCATCAGAAACCAGCTCACATCATCACTTTTTGATTGCGTCTTTAATTTCTCTATACAGGATTCCCCCTAAGAATCAGAATCCTCTTTGTGCGGATAAATATAACTTGATTGGCCCATAAATAGTCAGATGCTCCTGACTACCCCATAAATCAGCACCGACTAATGACATCTTCTTTTCTCTCTTTCGTGTTCCAACTACATTCACCTATTCTGAAAGTCCGACGAATAATGGGGTATACATCAAATTTATTTGATAAAAGAACCTCAGGGTGAATATGCTTTGCTCATCCTTAAATCTGTGCAAGAGGCAGTTCCAGACTCTTTTTTTTGGTCTGGAACAGATGCAGATGAGTCAATGTAGATGGCTCATTCGTGCGATTGAACATACGACTGGTCCACTCGCACGACTGAACATACGACCGGTCCAGTCGTACGAATGGTCTATTAGCATGGCCCAGTCGTACGAATGATCTATTAGCATGGTCCAGTCGCACGAATGACCCATTCGCATGATCCAGTCGCATGAGCGGATATGCAGCCGCCAGGCTGCCAAAAACCCTAATCTTACAAATTTTACATGAACCGAACCAACATAGACATCATAAGATTCGCAGGGGTGATTGGAACGTGGTTTCGAGTTCGATTTTAACATAGAAACAACACACGTAACCAGATCTGAGCAAAACACGAAGAACACGAAGTAGGTTTAATGTCAAAGAACCTGAAATCGATCCAGAAATCAAGAGCTCGGGTTGCTAGAATGATTGTTAGATCATTCCAGCAGTAACCTTGCTCTGATACCAATTATGAAGTCGCTAGATCGGTAAACATTTGAGCGTGTTCTTGATGGAAGGATAAACAACATCAAAAACCAAGAGACAATCAATAACACGAACTACAATTAAATGGTTTCATTGATATAACCTAATGATTACAAGCTCGTTACAACATAAGAATTAAGACTCTTGGCAAAGGGAGATCAAGCATGATCTCCTCTCTCATTTGGCAGCCCTAGGCCCAGGCAGACTCCTCTCAAAAACCTTTTTTTCTCTCTACACAATGAAACTGGTATATATAGGCCTCGGCCCATATTAGATGCGACTGGGCCCATTCGTGCGATTGGACCATGCGTATGGTTCAATCGTACGACTAGACCATGCATATGGTTCAATCGTACGACTGGACCATACTTATGGTTCAGTCTTACGAATGTCTCAATCGCATCCCTTAGTCGCACGACTGGTCTATTAGCATGACTCAGTCGTGCGACCGAGTCTCATTCGCATATGCTCCTGCGAATGACCCAGTTTTCTATGTTTACAATATATTAGGTGTATCACATTAAGCCTAGACTATTCGACAAGCGACGGACACACTATATATGACAATATATGCTTCAACACATATCTAAAACTATAGTATCTTTCTTCTTTAAT
The DNA here is from genome assembly GCA_025506515.1 of Flaveria trinervia. Taxonomy (NCBI): domain Eukaryota; kingdom Viridiplantae; phylum Streptophyta; class Magnoliopsida; order Asterales; family Asteraceae; genus Flaveria; species Flaveria trinervia. The sequence goes on along the minus strand of CM046450.1, from coordinate 24,819,438 downwards.
AAAAATATAACAAAAAAGACGCGTGACAACACCACTTCATTATCATCAACATTTTCTCATTTTTTTTTATTAATTAATTACCTTAGTTATTAATATTATTATTTAATTATTTTTAGATTAAAAATAGTTTTCTAATAAATTAAAAAAATCTTTTTATTATTGTTATTTCTAAAGATACCGAGATTTTATAAAATAAGAAATTTTTTCAAAACATCAAACTTTTTCCAAAATACAAAAATTTTAATATTGGTGTTTTAAAAAATTAAATTTGTTATAAAAAAAATAATAAATATTGAGAGTTATAATAAGTAAATTTTGAAAATGCCGTTTTTTGAAATGATTTATTATGAAACATAATGTTTATTTTTTTTATTTGAAAAAAAAAGTTTAAAAATTTTATTATGTCATTGTTTTATTACGTATACTCCTTACTCATACGTAAGTTCAATTATATATTATCTTAAAATTCATCATGTCCAGTATAACATAATGACGATAAAAAACCACAATGAGACATTTTATCATTTTGTTTTACATTTTATATCATTTTGTGTTTATTTTATTATTACTTTTAATATATTAGTTAAGTTAATTGTTGATTTATCATTGTGCTTTACATACAAGAACTAAGAAATATTATTTTCATCATTATGTTTCTTTTAAAATTTATCATTTAAAAAAACATAATAGTGTTTTGAAAAACGCAATACTAAAAAAACATAATAAACTACACTAAAAACATAAAAAAATGACCAGATTTCTTAAATGCTAAAAAACATAAAAAAACTTATTATCTTTATAATGATATTATACTCGTTTTAAAAATAAAAAACACTCATTTTTATTGTGTAGTTTTTATAAAAAATAATTTGGTTTATAAAAGTTATAAACGTTAAAAAAAAGTATAGGAACTTGACAAAAGTCAAAACAATGGTTATGCCTAAAATACCGATCTAAAAAACCTTTTTTTTATAATTTGATTTCAACCATTGATTAAAAAATATTGATTGTTGAGATTTCTTTTATACTTTTTAATTTATTGTCTTTTTTATTTGAATCATTTGCTTATTTTGAAAGTCTCTTTTGTTAATAAATCAACATAGTAATTAAGAAATATTTATGACTTAAGTTTAATGTTTAATAACAATTACATTAAATTATAATGTGTCGTTATAATTATTATAAATTATGACGGTTAACAAGGATTGATGGTGTAAACTACACAACCCATCTTCAGGGCTCCTAAAAGAAACCCCAACAACCCACCTAAAATAGAATCTTTTATCATGTGACAAAGACCCTAAACAGAAATTTGAAAATAAACTTGTAGAAGAACCATACATAAAATTAATTAAAAAACGCTTGAAACTAAAATAAAAATATTGAAAGACAAGGAAATACAATTTTAGAATTTGTTACAATTGAAATAGAAAAAATACAAGCGATGATGGCTGAAGATTCATGTTTACCATGAGTCTGATAAGACATATGACAAGTCTTTTAAAAGAACCTCTCTATTTGTCATGATATAAATAAGAAATAATTAGAAATTTATTTGAGTGTGTGCTTTATTAGTTGTAGGCCCACCTATGGTAATGCCTTCATTTTATTCACTTTAAAAGACAAAACTATCAAATCATTTAATTTTACCATATCAAAAAAATGTTATAATATATATATAATTAATATTATAATTATAAACTTTAGAGACAAATTTAAGAGTTAGAGACAAATTTAAGAGGAAGAAGTAAAGAAATGTATAACTAATGAAAGTGAAGAAGTGTATTTTTTTATTATATTAAGATGGTATTTATACCAATAAAAATTAATTTTGTTGAAAGACAAGTAGTAAAGGAATATATCTATAAGTTTAAGAAAGTGTTCAACCATTTATTATTGTAATAATTTATAACACCGAAGAAACTATACAAACTTCAAAGGTTTAAGTATTTCCTCATTAATAATCTTCTAAGGAAAACTCAAAGAAAAAAAACTTTAACTAAAGAATAAAGACTGCAGTTTATAGCTACCCTCAAATTATCTTTTGTAGATCATTACACACCGTGTGTACGTGTCGCATGCTGATATCAAAATGTGTTTCTTGAAAGTTGATATAGAGAGAGTGCTTTTGCGAGAAGATCAACTAAAGTGCTATTAGATCGAACATATCTCATTTCAACTTGTTTGTCTTTAATAAAGTCTTGATTGGTTATGAAAATAATATATTTCGTATATGTTTTGTTCTAACTTTTTATATGACTTTATTTCATGTGCGAAACACAATCTGTATTAATTTCGTAAATTGATATTACACTTCTATCTTTCTTTAATCCACAAGAAGTTAATATGAGTTGGGTCATAGATCTTAGCCATACATATTATCTAAAAGTTCATGTAAAGTAATAGCTTTAACATGATTTGACAATGTTACAACAAGTGTTTGTTTCCAAGAACGTCATGAAACTATTGTTCCTCTATTTTTAAATTTGTATCCGGTTTGAAATCTCGTCTTAAGATAATCAGATAAATAACCTACATTTGCATACAAACTAAAAGTTTTTTTTGAATCGTTATGATAAAACAAGCCTAAATCAAGAGTTTCTCGTAAATATTGAAAAATATGTTTTATCTCATTCTAATGTATTTTCGTAGCAGATGAACTAAACCTTTCTAACAAATGAAATACAAAGGAAATGTTAGGTATTCTATAATTAGTAAGATATATAAGAGCTTTAGTTGCATGAGGTATGGTACCTATCGATCAAGACCTTCTTTATTGTCTTGATAAGGTTAAAATGATCATTATTAATATTGAGTAATCTAACAACTATTAGGGTGCTTAAGGCATTATCCATGTCCATATTGAAAAGTTTTAAGAGCTTCTCAGTATAATTTGATTGATGCCACAATTACTTTATTATGCGTATGCTCAATTTGTAAACCAATACAATATTTAGTTTTATAAAAAAATTTCATTTCAAATTCATTATTTAAAAAAATAATGCTTCACTATTTTTTTACTCCTCAATTATATTTATGTCATCAACATATATAGCTATAATCACAAATCCTAAAATTGTCATTTTAATAAAGATACATGGACAAATAAGATTATTCGTATAGCCTTTGCTTATCAAATAATCACTGAAATGATTATATCACATTCTTTAAGAATTTTCATATAGATGTCACTATTAAGTGATCCACATAAGTAAGTTGTAACAACATTTATAGTGAACACATCTAAACTTTTAGATACTGCTAAGTTGTCGCATCCCAGTTTCAACACACTCCAGCAGTACGACTAATTGATACATGTGTTTTCATTTGTTTATTTAAAAATTCAAAGTTTAAGCAATGAAAAACATACATAGCCTTTCGTATTTCATATTTCATATGTTCGTAATGATTTGAAAATCCTCATATTTACATTAACATCATTTCAAACTAATGTTTTAACAAAATCTTCTATCAGAAGCATATATTACATGCTTTTATAATATAGTCATAAGATATAATACGTGCTGGGATTCCTTATCCATTCTTGAACCTATTCTTGGCTATACTAAGCATTGTTACTAGAAAGTTTTGTAAATCATACACAACATAAAAGCCTGTGAATACATTCAATAGATATTAAAATAGTTAGACATGAATATAAATAAATAGTTTAATCATGATTTTTATGGTAACCACATATTTAACGGTCTATTTCAACTGTGGTGTTCATCCTCCATATATAATGGTCGCTTCAGTCAAACTAATAAGAGTATCGGACCTTCCGAATCTTTATTATCTGTATGTATCTGAACCAGCCTTAGTAAAAACTTTCACCTATCCCTAAGATATAAATTGACCAAATTATACATATATTTCTATTCTAAATGTTACCTTCGGTAAAACCTTTATGTAATAAGGCATGTTTAACATATTAATGTTGTTTTAAAAAAATTGAATCATTTATTTATTTTGAAAGTATTAAACATATCTTTGAGGCAAATATCCACTTAGGATAAGAAGGTAGTTCCTATATAAGTTTATTATATATTTAAAAAAAATCATATCCATAACAAGAGAATATGTTTCATCATAGTTAATTTTTGACCTTTGAGAAAAACCATAAGCTACTAGTCTAGCTTTAGATTTTGTAACTTTATTTTTCTAATTTTATTTTCGACCAAAATCCAGTTATACCCACATGATTTATGCATGTAGGTGTTATAACAATGGGTTCACAAGCCTGATGTTTGTTAAGTAAACTTAGTTTAGCTAGTATATAATATTCCTATTTATATATCTTACTCATGTGAATTTTGGTAATCATAAACACATTTGGTTTGACAATATCATCAACACTCATAATATAACTTGCTACGTAATAAGATTAATTGATACAAAGAAAGAAAACATGTTAAAATATTTTATTTAAGTAAAACATAAAAGTCAAGTGACTTAACCAGAAGATTTATAAACTTGAGTGATCTAATCGAAATATGTACTCTATTAATATAAACTTTTCTATGTTTTAACGCTTGTAGTTGATAAACAATAAGAATAAAGAAAATTCAGATTACAAGTTCCATTTTATATGTATTTGTCATGTAATATAGTTACAAAAATTGTGTTGCGTACCATCCCGACGGTTCTACTAAGACCAAACACCGCATCAAGCGGTTATTATATTTTCAACACATGCCAATACTTATACGTGGGTGATAATTCATATTTGAAGCAACCAGATAGCTAGAAAAATAAACTTAAATTCAAAACAAGTTAATTGCTAGAAAAATAAACTTAAGTTCAAAACGAGTTATTTGTTATGTTCATACTTACGTTTAGTTTTGTTTTGTTTTATTATTTTCACCTGAAAAAAGTTTTTCTCCTTCTATATCTTCACCTCTTTTTAGAAAAAAGTTGTTAATTTCATTGTAATAAAAGTGAAAATAACAACTTTTAAAAAGTCATTGACCTAAGAAAAACCTTTTTGAATGAAATGACAAAACTGACTAAAAATCAATAAACAAAAATATCAATTAACTTTAAAACGGGAGTTAATTTTTTTATCGTCCCTAAGTTTATGTTATTTTTGTCATTTCAGTATTTATGCTTTATTTTTAGTTATTACGGTGTCCGTGTTTCAAAAAAGATATCAAAATAATCATTCCATCCAAATCCTTAGGTAACGTCCATTACCACCGGGGCAAATTTGTTATTTCTTTTATCAAATTACTATTGTCGTCCCTGGTCTCGTATCACTCACGTTCATCTTTTTTTTTCAGCATTATCCATCCAACTTTGCAAAAAATTTGCAATTCTTCCCTTTAGATTATTCATATACATATATTCTTATACTATTCAGTACCACACACATATACACGATCTCTATTATTTGTGTGATTCGTCAAAGCCCAAAATAACACATGTAAAGCCCAAACATTTTCTTGCCTTCTAGATTTAATACATTTTTTACTATAACCATATCCTAATTACAATCATATATATTTTACCTATTTTTTATTTTCTTTACTTCACTCTAACAATATATATTTTAACCGGCATTGCTTTTTTTTTTTTTTCTTTTACTTAAATTAATTGTTTATATTATGTATAAATACTTTTAAATTATAATGTTGTGATATGTTTTTGTTTTCGAATATGCTAGTGTTTTATCTTGTATTAAAGTTAATAATGTTGTAAATAGATTCTTTTTTATTTTGTAATATATTCTGGTGTAAATGAAGTTTTTATTTTGTAACATGCATTTTATCTACGGCACCACACGGGTGTGAACTTACTAGTTAATAACAAAAAAAAAACTTTAGTTGTAGTACCCAACCAATCTTCTTTTGCCAACTACTCCTTCTAGTCTACTTTAAATAACTTTAATAATCATACCTAGGGAATCGTCTTAGTCTTTCATTAGTGCCAATCTCCCGCTCTTGATAAGGGTTTTGATGAATTAATAATGAAAATGAATGAGGAAACGAAAAAGACACAAATTGGAAAAGGAGAACAAGAAAAAGAAGCCATAAACGTAGAAGTAAGGCAAAACCACGTAACGGTAGAGATGTACAAATTAGTGTTTTTAATATGTACAAACCAGCTTGAAAAATAATTCTCAAATCACTCAAATTGGTTTGGACCAGTTCTTTTTTAAAAGAACCATTTTTTAAAATGAAACTGGTTTACAAACAAATTTTTTGTGCCGGGTTACAAATCCGTTTACAAACCGCCGATTCAGGTCGGGTAAGTAACCGGTTTGGCTCAAACCGGTTTGGTTTGTATTTTGGTTTTTTTCCAAACCGGTTTTTTATACACATCTACACATAAGAATACAAACAAAACAAATCACTGTAAAAGACGTATAAAACTAGTCTCGAAAACGAGTTAGGCATAGAGAAATTGAAAACCTAACCAACAAACTAGACAAACAACTTGATATAAAACCTAACTATAAATTAAATAGAAATTAACAAAAACATGTGCCATTGTTTTTGAAAATTTTAAAATCAAATAGAGATAATAATCATACCTAAATTATCATTAGTGGTGTTGAAGAAGAAATATCATGCTAAAGAAGAAGAAAGCATGAACATAAATGTTATTGATCGTGAGTACTGAAATGAAAAAAATGATATAAAACCAAGAACGAAAATAATAATTTACCAAAAAAATGATGAATTTACTCCCGGTGGTAACTAATATTATCTTGAGATTTGGACGAAATGATTGTTTTGACACCTTTTTGGAAGCATGAATATTTAAATAGCAGAAAAAAATAAAACACAAGCACTACAATAATATAAAACCAAAGAAAAAAAACATGTACTCTTAAAACATACAAAACTTTTTCCAAATACAAAACATCTAAAATCTATATGGGTTGGCCGTTGGCGTTACTACTTTGTCAGTTCTTCTAGACCTTCGGGCCCAAAACCAATAATTTAGCTCTGATTTAGACGTTCAAACTTTTCCTAAATTTAGCAATTTTAATTTATTTTGTTTTTATCGAAAAAAAGTATAAATCTTGATTGAAACATAAATTTATTTAGAGTAAATTATCATTTGCGTCCCTGACTTTTGTCTATTTTAACCGTTTGCATTCCTATAGTTTCAAAATTGTCATCCGACTCCCAACGTTTCATGTTATCTTCATTTGAGTATATGTTGTTTTATTTTTATTTCCATTTGAGTACAGATGACTAACACCGTTAGTTTTCCTGTTAAAATTATTGTTAAAAAGACTAAACTACCCTCATCACTATCATGACAACTAACCATCACCACTTTCACAGCCCCTCATCACCACCACCGCAGCCCCTATTACCACCACCATCGCAGCCCCTATCACCACCACCACCGCAGCCCCTCATCACCGCCATCGCAGCCCCCTATCACCACCACCATCGTAGACCCCCATTATCACACCACCGCAGCCCCCCATCACCACCACCATCGCAGCCCCAAAAGCAAACCATAGAACAAAGCTGAATTAGAAACCCCAAAAACAGAGAATGAAGATACATCCCCTTCGTCATCGTCAAGCCAACAAATTTGAGCACGAATCAGTGGCGACGAGGCTCCATCTGACCGAGCACGCCGCCGCCGGCCGCCGTTGTTGACCCACCACCGCCTCCTTGTATCCAGATCTAACCTCAGATCTGTAGATCCTAAGTTCCGTTAAAAGAACACCCCCACCGCAACAAACCTCAAACTTGTATCAGATCTAACCTCAGACCCACCACCCGGTCATCTTCTTCATCACCACGTTGAAGTGGACGGTGATCTATTGCTTCCCAATGACATTTTCCTCTGTTTAATCGTGATCTATTGCTTCGAACGACGTTGAAGTGGATCATGAAACAAGAGGTGGAAAACTTGTAGAAGAAAAAATCGAGTGTGCGAATTCGTTACAGAAGCTGTTCATCAACGAATTTGTTTCCTCTTCATCGTTTTCATCGGAAGTGGATGAATCCGACGGTGACGCTCCGGCGGTGTTCTGTGTGTGGAGGAACAAAGCCGACGCCGGAGCATCGCATCTACACCGAATCCGGATCCAAATGGTGGAGGATCCGAGATTTGCTCCGCCGGAGCAACAACGAGGGGAAGGAGCCGGTGATGTTGTTGACGCATAAGAAACCGGAGGTTTCGAAGCAAAAGGTGAGCTCTAGCGACGTATCTTCGACGGTCGGAAAGTTGAAACCGTCGTCACCGTCGATTCATAAGTTGTTCTATGTGCAACAACGAGCTAAACGTGAAGGTGTGAAGAGGAGATCGTATTTGCCGTACAGACAAGGGTTAGTAGGGTTCTTCAGCAGTGGTAATGTGAAGGGGAAGAAGATGAAGAAATTGGTGGTGTGAATATTATTATTATTATTATTATTGGGGGCATTTTAGTCTTTTTATAAAAGAATTAATGGAGAAACTAACGGTGTTAGGGTTTTGGATACAAATGGATATAAAAATAAAACGTTAAGGGGTCATTGGCAATTTTAAAAACATAGGAATGCAAGTAGTTAAAATAAACAAATGTCAGAGATGCAAATGGTAATTTATTCATTTATTTATTTGTATGTCTCTAAGATTTGACGCAAACATTTAATAATATTCCAAACTTCCTCTCGAAAGTAATAATTTATCCTTAGTTTTACAATTCATTATTTAACTCATAATATGTCTTAAAAAGCTTAAATAATGGATTGTACCATAACAAATCGTTTCGACGTGTTTAACTTTGTCTACTTTTAATATTTTGTTTATTTTTTCTTTAAATTCAATTTATTTGTGTTCCTTAACTATATTTTTATTTATAATTTAATATAAATATTACTAAAAATCAAGCAATGTCAAATATAATATATATATTTGTTTGACCTTATCCACTAAATTCAATTTGATGTTCAACATGGTGATTAGTGTTGTGTCATGTTAATTTATATTCATGTTTTAATATAATTTTATTGTAAATACGATTAAAATAACTACGCATGTCGCATGGAGATAAGCTCATAACTAAAACAAACAAGGCAATGTCTTGAAGACATACAACATGATGAATCATAACATTTATTCACCATTTGACTCTCTTGTAAAGAAAAGCTCTAATATGCGTGCTAATACAGTCTCAACATTTGAATATGCGTGCTAAATATGAGTTATTTCCATGATGACAAAGGTACAGTCTCAACATTTGAAAGAGCCAAGACAGCTGGAGGTAACCTAGCTCCCTTAATAGCATCAACTGAAGCTATAGACTCAAGCTCAACCATGTCCTGTGGCGAGAGTTCGACGGACAAAGCTCCAATGTTTTGGTTAAAGTTGTCCATCTTTGAGGTCCAGGGATGGGACTCAAGTCATCCCCTTGATGCAGGACCCATGCTAACGCCAACTGCGATGTGGTGCACCGCTTCTTCAATGCAATCTGATGCAACCGCTCAAACAAGATCGCGTGGTGTTCAAGGTTCTCCCCTTGTAATCTTGGAATGCTCTACAAAGATACATCAAAAACATCAGTTGGACATCTAGAAATTAAAGACCCTCTAACTAATAAGTCTGAAAGTAACATTTGAAAATTTTAACCAACACAAACCTTCCTGATATCACTATCTGTCAAAACCTCAACCAACTTGGGACCTGAAGCTAAGAACCCACATCCGAGAGGACCGTATGGGACGATCCCAATGCCTAATTCTCTGAAAACCATATACAAACTCAAAACCAACTATGAGACTGAGTTGAATATAGTTATACAACATCAGCAATGGTTAACTACCTGCAGGTTGAAATTACTTGATTTTCCTCATGGACTCTAACCCAAAGTGACCACTCTAACTGCACAGCTGTTATTGGATGAACAGCATGAGCTCTTCTGATGGTGGAAGGTGAGGCCTCAGAGAGACCTATATATTTGATTTTACCCTCTTCTACAAGTTTCTTGAGTTCTCCCATCTGCAAGCAAAACACATTCAATTCTTCTCATATTTGGGTAACACTTCAGTATGATTGATATACATGTTGCCTCTCTCCAAAGTTCAAAAACTTATCTATTTCTAGTTGGTTACTGTTTAGTGTTTATTTAAAATGATGTGAGACATTGAATATTGGTTACCATTTAGTGTTTATTTTTCTCACATTCCTTCATGATTACCACCTGTCAAATACTCCAGGAGATTAAATTTTAGAAAATAGTCATCAAACAGTAAACAATTTCATATATCTTTAATTTTGATCACTTAATTATAAAATTGTAATCTTTATATAAAACTTTAACAGGAATGAAGAAATATTAAAACGTGAGTGCTTTTTGTTGCTATAGAAAAATGTATAAGTGATTTTAACGTACATAACACTAAATAAATTAACTTGGTTTCTGGTAGATGGAATATTTTCTCACAACAATTTGAGCAGTGCAAATATATGTAGATTAATTGAGGATAAAGATGGGATATCGAAATGCTTATTATATACCGTGATCTCAATAGGAACACGCGGATCAACACGATGGACATAATACAAATCAATGTAATCAACATCAAGTCGTTTCAAACTAGCTTCACAACAAGCCCTAACATACTCCGGATCACCACAAACATTACATTCTCCATCCAACCATTTGATCCCAAATTTTGTAGCCAATTGCACGCTTCCTCTTTCCAAACCCTTCAACGCCTAATCACAAATGAAACCAAAAGTGACAACAACAATAAACATTAAATAATAACAATAACAGCTCTCAATTAACCTTTCCAATGAGGATTTCATTTGCATGAGGACCATAGGAGTTTGCAGTATCGAGATGAGTGACTCCAGAGTTGACAGCGTGGTGGATTAGTTTGATCATGTCTTCCTCGGACTTCCCGGGTCCATAGAGGCTATTGGTCATGCTCATGCATCCTAACCCGAGAGCCGATACCTCCATACCTTGTGATCCAAGCTTAATTCTTCTAACTCCATCAGCCATAATGATTTTTTGTGTATTTTGTGGAGATTATAATAATATGGATCAGCAATAAGTCTCTAATAAATCAGGTGTATCCCTGGGTTATATCTGCCCCTCATCTTCTTTCAATAAAAATACAAAAACATGCACTGAATGCCCACCACCCAGTTTACATATGATATATCCACTTCTTCATCTCCTTTGTCTTCATTATTTGAAAATTTGGTCATTGATAATACTATAATAGATATTTCTCATTTTATTTATGACTTAGAAATTATACTTCAATTTAATTGATCTAGAGTTTGATAATATTATGCTTAATGTTTTTCTGATACATTTATTTATTCTGAGTAACTATGAAAACCCAAGTTTGCAACATCAATTTCTTGTAATCGACAACCTGCAACATTGAGTCTTTGTGCCATCAAGACTTTTGAGTGTTACTATTTCTTCAGAAACAATTTCCTACATGGATAATTCCTTAAAAAACTTGTGGTGCAAATACACCACAGACATTTGTGTTGGAAAAGTACGTAACAAATTATTCTCTTTTCTAGCAGTGCAGTGGCTGAGACAATAAAAAGATAGGTACATGGTATCAAAATGTTAAGTATTAAGAGAGGTGCTCAGGTACATAAGGGGGAATAAACTTATATGGTTGTAGGTGTGATCTATCATCCAAGTTGTCAAGCTCACGATATAAGTAACTTCTACACTAGTAAAAACATTATTAGATATATATATATATATATAACACTTTGTCGATCTATCCTAACCGTTGGACTACAAACGCTTCATGTCACAATCTTGTGACACTATCTTTTTGTTTATATTTATAGTTCTAATCTTAGAAAGATAATTGAAAACCCATACGTCCGTAATCTGTAAACCAACCCTATGGGCCATTGAACTGTAAAAATTTGGACGAAAGTTAGTTCATTTTCGATGATTAAACAAACTGTTCATATAAATGAACATCACATGTACTGTCTTAGTTCATTTATAGGCTTACAAACAAGAAAGAAAAAAGAACAAGGAACTAAGCGATGCAATCATGGATGAACACATTAGATTACTAATCTAAGCATGATTAAACAACTAACAAAACAAAGAAATAACGCAAAACTACTTGTGGCATAAAACCCAAAGGGTATCTAGGTCCGCCCATGTTTCAATCTCTAAAAACAATAATCGACTCCTATTCAAAATTCATCTTTACGCTTACATCATTAAAATTGTTGGATAAATGATAAGGACCGACTGTAAATAGAATACATTTGAAGTATGCAACAGAAGTCATATAAATTCCGCATATTAGAGTTTGAATGTTTGGATCTGCAACTTCAAATGATTTGAGATTATAAAACTAGAACTGACTGATCAGTTGACTAAAGCTACTAATTTTGAAATCTCGTTAGTTTGCCAAAAATTTCACCCTCTTCTAGAATCATATCAAGTATTAACTTTGAAATAAAGCTTCATGGTTCATCTTGACCGGAAATCATAAAAGACCTGCTTTGTTCTTAACCATCCTTGAACCTATGTCCAGTTTCATGAATTATACGACGCACTGGCTCTCGTGAACTTTCATCTTGAACTATTTTGACAGTTTGAGCAAACCATCGTGAAGTGTCTTGGATACATAAACCATAATGAAGTATTTTGGATGCATATTAGTTCCATCGTTAAGTATATTAGAACATCATTCACTATATCATATCAAACTAATGAATCATCGTTGTCTAGTGTTAGAACTTAGAATAGCTAATGTAAAAACCTGCAGCAAAGAGATTGCAACTGAAGTCAGAATAAAAAATGTTCCTGAAAATCTTTACAATTGTAATTGTCACGCTAGTGAAAACCCAAATTTGCAACTATAGCCGTCTCTCTATATGTTACGGGGGTTAAAAATAGCCAAGAAACAGATAATGCTATACATTTGAACAATATGTGTGATTAAAACTTGGTATGTGTGTTTGGTACAAATGTTTAAAGTCTGCACTACCAATGCAGCCTGAAACTAGCAGCCTGCATGATTGGATGAGCAAAGTAAGCTCCTAGAGTCAATCCAGTAATAGCTAAATATGGCACCCTTATGAATTCCTTATAATAATCTTTAGGCAACTTTTGACGACCATCAAGGATAGCTGCAAACGGGATGACACTTGTCCGACTTTTCACAATGTCAAAAGCTTCACCGTGTCTAATTTTCAACCTCCTATCTCCATTCCAAGCACCAAACAAATGATGCCCGATTAGCCCAACTGATGCCGCTACAGCTACAGAGTTTCCAATCCAAACTGTGTGTGCAATGCACCACATCACCTGTCCCACCAACTGAAAAAAGAAAAGAAAAGAAAGGGGCGGGTCAGGTCATAGGAATTTATGTCAGATCGGGTGTCTCTTTTAGCATGGGTCAAGTCGGGTCCAACTGACCCACAAGCACCTTTTGTCCTTTCTTTTCTTGAGTTTCATACACAAATAATGTTCAAATATGATTAAAACTAAATTGTCTTAGTGATAACTTAAATCTTAAAAAAAATATTTTGACGTTCAACCAGTTTGACCCATTCAAGCAATTTTCATTTTAGCCAACTTTTCAAATGGGTCAAAAATTGCCATATATAATTCAGAAGTAAAAAATGCTGGAATACCTGTGGATGCCTTGTGATTCTCATGATACCACTTTCCCAAAGATGCATCTTAGGTTTATCAACAGCAGCTACCTCTAATAAGTTAAAAGTTGATGGATAAAGAAAGAAGAAGGATATGAAATTAGTGACCCACAATAGATGATGTAGCCATGGAATACTTTGCAGCTGCCATAACTGAACACCATCATATCTATGGTTGATGAAATACACCTGAATCACAAGTATTCAATGTCACTTAACGTGCTAAAACAAGCACATGGAAATATTAACAACAGAAAACACATACAAACAATTAAAAACTGATTTTTAGGTACATGCCTGATATGATACAATCCAAAAATAAGTTGAAATAAGGTATTGTTTCAAAAATAATGAGAAGGATATCATAGTTCTTTAAATTTACGTTACTTACAACTGTACTAACGGCAAGAGGAAGAGACGTTCCAGCAAATAACACGCGAAAAGCACGCTCCCCAATGAGCTTTTCACCTGGATCTCTAAGACTAGCTAAACCACTATGTACAATGGCAAAAATAAGTGTAAGGAGGAACATCACAACCTGCATAAAGAAACCAGTCATTAGAAATCCACCCCAAAGATCTTCAAATCATCAAACTTATCCATTCAGCATCAAAACATTTTGTAAGTACAATTCATCATCTTAGTTCTTCAAATCCACATTACTCAAATAAAACATATATTGTGTCAAACGTATGCCAATCTCAGGCCCTAAGACAGCTATGGCATCAGGTTGTAACTTGTAAGATTCACTGTTGCATACTTGCATCTCAAATTTGACTCAAATAAGTAGCATCACTCAATCCCCAAATGGGATTCCATTTCAATCAACTTATTCATCATCAAAATTCACAAATTCAACGAAGAATCCATCAAATGTTAATCAACAAGATGTAAACAAGAAATTGATATTTCTAAACTATTTCTTGCATAGTTGCATCAATTAAACACAAACCCAAATGCAAAAACTAACCTCAGGACTATCGGAAACGCTCGAAACAGAATCGATGAAAATTTTACCAAATCCAGTAGAATTATCAAGCCACACAACATCAAGAACAAGAAGCACAACCCCCAACACCCCAGCAAAATACACCCAAGATGCAATCTTTTGCTTGGCCAAATCGAAATTTGCAGAATCCTCACCCACCATAACATCATCGGAAACACTTGTATCGGATTCTCCAAGAACAAACACTCTGCGGCTTTTCATCAAACAGTTTGAAGGCACTAGTTGTGTGCTCTTTAGAAAGCCTCTGTTTGAATAACTGTTAATGGGTGTTAGTATACGATTGAATTTGGGTGTGGAGAAGATGAATTTGGGGCATCTTGTAACTCGGGGAAGAGGGGAGAAGGAGCTCGAGAGGAGAATTGAGGTGGCCATGTGTGTGTGTGTGTGTGTCTGTGTGTGTGTTTTCACCGTTGGTGGGTGTGATTATTATTTTATGTATTTTGGTAAACAAGAAAAAGGGTATCCGGATGGAGTTGTGCTGTTGGTTTGGTTTTTGTTCATTTTGGAGGGTAGGGTGACATGAAGGTGATGGGTATTTAACAAACTTGTTATTTTATTTTATTTTATATTTTATATAATAAATAGAATATTTATTAAAAAATATATACGTATCATTTTTTCATGATGAGGAAATTGTTGACTGGTGTGTAAGTTTATTAAGATCCTTTATAGTTGGTATACCAATTTGCCTCGGTAAAATATAGTTTACATAATTAAACTGTAGTTTAGTTTTATTGGTCCTAGTACATTTAATATCACAGCTACTTATATGACAAGATATTAATAACGAATTGTAAATTGTAGCTTAGCAATGTTAACGGTTGTTTACATTGCAACTTTATACAAAGACCAATTGAAGCTCTCCCCAACCTCTTATAATTATTATTCATCCAAACGGCTGTCTACTTCTATTTTCAGTTCAATTCGAGGTTTTAAGTGTATTATGATCTTGTTTGAAGGATTTTTTAGTATCTACAAGGTTAGTATATATATATTTAACCTTATTTTTTATTTATAATATGTTTTTTTCTGTTTTATGATTAAAGTTAGTATTTTTCTATATTTTAGTATATATATTTTTACATTTTATGAATCTTTAGATAGAATCTACTTGATATGTTACATGTGTGTGAAACATTATATGTTTTATTAAATCTATATTCATATGTAAGAACTTTTATATTTAGTTGATTATCTGGTAGTTATATACACTCAAAAAATGTATACACAATAAGAATATATATATATATATATATGTATTTGTGTGTGTGTGCGCGCGCACGCGCGCGTGTGCGTGTGTGTGTGTAAAATGAGAAAGAATCCTAAGAAAACCAAATAATTTTAAGAAAACTAAAAATCAAATCTAGCCAATCATAAGTTTTCATTACTTATTTATCTTTATTATTTTCAAAGGGTGTTTTAGTAATTTGTTATATAACATGTTTATAGTAAATATCCATTGTTGACTAAAATCTCATCTTTTTCTCCCTAATTGAACAAATTAAATCAATTTACAAATGTTTTGAAAAAACTAATCCATCAAACAATTAGGTTCTTAACAATTCAATTTTTTTTTGTTCTACATAACCTATTTCAAAAAGTTTCAATCGATTCTAGCATTAATATGTGGATTTTGTCAAAAAGGTAATTGTTTTTTGTTTCTTTTCAACTGAATGAATTGTCATACCCCTACTAAAAACGGAAACACAAGGATGTAACGAGACGGGATCGTCATAACACATGGTAAACAATAGAGATGCAATATAAGTAATGATGGCAAAGCGTGTCATGACGACACCCGACACAAAGGAGACTTGTGTCGTGTCTAGTCAATATTCACGACGACATAGCCATAAGCATAACATGATAAATGATTCACGTAACCAAATGAAGGTAACATTGAAATGAAATTCCCACAACCCAGGAACAAGTATCTAAAGAATGAAGATGTTTAATCAGACTACAACAATGTTCCAAAATGAATGTTTGTCAAGTATGTTTAGTCTCAAAAATGCATCCTAGGGTCTCCACTAAGGCAGCGTACCTAGATCTTCAATTAGCATTGTCACCTGAAAAGATATGCTCAAAATGGTCAACAAAATTATTGGTGAGCTCGCAGGTTTAAATAGTAAATAAGTAATTGATGTTGTATAGTAATTGTTGTGGAATACCGTGAATACAGTTATAAGTAAGCAAAATCACATGACACTGAGCTTTACAACCAAACCTAACGATGTACACACAGAATCTTGTCGGAATATATTAACCCAAGGGCTCGTTCCTGGCCACTGTTGGTACTAACTAGTATACCAATAAACAAGGGTGGGGATGTCAACCCAGTAGTACTACCAATACCTATCCGTCGGTTCCAACACCGGAATTAAAAAGTTGTAAAGAAAGTACCACACAGCGAACTCAAGCATGTATCAGATAAGTACTCACAAAACAGTATCATGTTGATTTCAAGTATGTAAATTGTATGTAAGTTGTACATCATGAAGAAAATGGGTGAGCATACTTTTCCCCCATGATTGCAAATAATTGAAATGTTGTATAAGCATAAAAATGGGCCACGAAACTCACTTGTTAGGTGGTAAGTATGAATGATCAAAGTTTCCAATTGTAGTATGCAATGAACGGTCAAACACCTATTGACAGTTATAGTTAAGCATTAATGATACGTATGAAGAAAATAGTAACGTTCGGTCGGTTCGGGTTGTATCGGTTCGGTTCGCGTGGAACACACACAAGCAAACATGCGTATTAGATCTTATGTAGATCCAAGTACTGGAAATCATTGCCATTGACGATGATATCTGTGTAAAAGTGTCATTCTTATTAGAGAAATGCTTAGTAAATATTAGTGGTTACAATTCGGTTGGTGATAATTGTAAAATGTTATGTTGATTTGATTTGGAATAGCGTTAATAAGTTTGATAGTGTTAACTGAAATATGTCATTAGCAATGATAACCGTGTCGACGTCACCTTAACATCACACGACAAATGCACACCACACACAGAAGAAACTTATACACAACAACTCTAATCGCACGACAAGACCAGACGCCTGACTCAACACTCCATCCGCACAAATCAACCCTCATTCGTACGAATCAGCTTCATTCGTACGATTGAACTTTCATTCGTACGACTCAGCATTCAGTGGTACCACACAGCACCCAATTGCATGACTTAACATCCATACGCACGAATCAACCTTCATTCGTACGAATCTGCTTCATTCGTACGACTGAACCTCCATTCGCGCGACTAGGCATCGGTCGTGCGATACACACATAATCGCACACATTCATCCGCATTGACTCAATCGCACACACATTCATCCGCATAGACTCAATCGCACGCATACACACAGTCGCACGACACACCCAGTCGCACAAATCAGTCGCACGAGAGACACAGTCGCACAAGAGACACAGTCGCACGAGAGGCTTAGTCACACGGCAGACCCAGTCGCCAGAATAGCAGATTCGTAACTGTAGAAGTGCAGAGCAGCCTTCGGTTGCTCCGTGCATGAGATTTACCCCACAAGGACTTCCGGAAACACATTTCAAACTCACCCAAACAAGAAGAACACGCAGGAAGACAACACACGCACCCACACGACCTCATGTGCTCGGGTTGGCCCCGAGCACCCGAAACCCAAAAAGAACATCAGTAAACAAGCAAGAAAAGGGACGACCAAGGTTGTCTACCTGCAAGAAAGGAGTAGACTCAGCTGTAGCCGAGGTTTTGCCGGTGAAGACGCGAAGAAACGGGGCGGTTCGGTGCAAGGAGGAGGAGAAAAAGCGGAGAAGAAGAAGATGAAGAAGAAGATGTAAAGGAGGCTAGGGCTGGAATATAGGTATTTATACCCAGCCCAAGTTTGGCAAAATGTCACATTTGGTCCCTACACTAAGCCCCCCAGTTCCCAAATTTGTTTCGGTTGAAAACGACTTTAATAGGCTAGTTATATTAATGATAAAAAAATGTAATTAATGATATTGGTAACTTAAAAATGGTTTTATTAATAACAATAATATTATATAAAAATGGTATATTCAGTGATAACGATGATGAAAATTGTAAAAGTTTTAAGGATAGCATACGTTTACGATGAGATCACAAGAATAAAGACGATAAAGCAAGTATAATATCCACACGAATAGTTTATAAGGATGAGGAATGAACATTCAAGAAAAGTTAATGGAAACCGCGTTAATTGACGGACCTTGTGGTGACGGATGTCACAGTATCTCCCAGTTGAGAGAATTTTGTCTCGAAATTCAGCTGGAGTTAGGTCCAAGAGTGTCATCCTCGAATAGATGTGAATATTTAAGTTTCATCTGGTCTTCCCATTCCCATGTAAACTCTGGCCCTCGTTTGGAGTTCCACCTCACGCGGACAATTGGTATTCTGCTGCGCTTCAATAGCTTGACCTCTCGATCCATGATCTCAATGGGTTCCTCGACAAAATGAAGCTTTTCGTCAATATTGATTTCCGCAATTGGCACTTGAAGGGATTCATCAGCCAAACACTTCTTGAGGTTCGACACGTGGAAAGTATCATGTATGCCACTGAGTTCTTGTGGTAACCTTAATCGGTAAGCCACTGGACCGATTCTTTCTGTAATCTCGAATGGTCCTACGTATCTTGGGGCTAACTTCCCTTTCTTTCCAAATCGAACGATCCCTTCCAAGGAGAGATTTTGAGTAAAACTCGATCCTCAATGTTAAATTCTAGAGGCTTCCAACGGTGGTCGGCATAGCTCTTTTGGAGATCTCTGGCAGCTTTTAGTCTATCTTTGATTTGGAAAATCTTATCAGTTGTTTCTTGGATAATCTCTGGGCCTGCTAACTGGCTTTCACCAATCTCTGCCAACAAACGGGAGATCTGCATTTCCTTCCATACAATGCTTCGAATAGAGCATATCCAATGCTCGTATGGTAGCTGTTGTTGTAAGAGAACTCAATCAGCGGTAGATGAGTGTCCCTACTACCACCAAAGTCGATTACACACACACCCAGCATGTCTTCCAACGTTTGTATAGTTCGTTCACTTTGGCCGTCTGTATGTGGGTGATAGGCGGTACTCATATCTAATCGAGTGCCCATCGCTTTCTGTAGTGTCTCCCAAAATCGTGAAGTAAATCGACTGTCATGGTCGGATATAATCGACACCGGTACTCCGTGTCTTGTCACGACCTCCTTTATGTACAATCTCGCCAACTTATCCATTTTGTAGTCTTCTCGGATTGGCAAGAAATGAGCTGACTTTGTCATCCGATCCACTACGACCCATATCGAGTCATGCCCGCTGCTCGTTCTAGGGAGTTTGGTAATAAAATTCATGTCTATGTTCTCCTATTTCCACTCGGGAATCTCAGGTTGCTGTAATAATCCCGATGGTTTTTGGTGTTCACCTTTAACTTTCGAGCATGTTAAGCATCTGCTTACGTACATAGCAATGTCTTTCTTCATGCCTGGCCACCAGTACAGATCCTTAAGATCGTTGTACATCTTATCTGCACCAGGATGGACAGAATATCGTGTCTTGTGTGCTTCATCCATGACTAAGGTACGTACACCTCCCCATCTGGGTACCCATATACGATCCATGAAGTACTATATACCATCATCCTTGCAACTCATTTGTTTATCCATCTCTCGAAACTCTTCTCCCGCAAAGTTTTCTTCTTTCAATGCCTCATTTTGTGCAATTTGGATCTGAGCTTTCAAATTCGTTTGAATAGTCAATCCCAACGCTCGTGCACATAGTGGTTTCACGCATTCTTTGCGCCTTAGAGCATCAGCCACCACGTTCGTTTTCCCCGGATGATACCGGATTTCACAATCATAGTCACTAAGTAGTTCTACCCAACGTCGCTAAAGCATATTAAGTTCCTTCTGATCCAGGATATGTTGGAGGCTCTTGTGATCTGTGTAGATGATGCATTTGGTTCCATACAGGTAATGCCTCCATATCTTAAGTGCAAATACTACAGCGCCCAACTCCAGATCATGAGTTGTATAGTTTTTTCGTGCACCTTAAGTTGTCACGAAGCATAGGCAATCACCTTATCCTTCTGTATTAGCACACATTCCAATCCTTAGTGTGAAGCATCACAGTACACCACAAAATCATCAGTTCCGTCTCTGAGGGACAATATCGGTGCATTGCATAACTTTTCTTTCAATGTTCGGAACACTTGTTCTTGTGCATGTCCCCAATCAAACTTCTTGTCTTTCTGAGTCAGCAGTGTAAACGGTTGAGCGATCTTTGAAAAATTCGTGATGAAGTGACGATAGTACCGGCCAATCCTAAGAATTGCCGTATCTCTGAAGGTGTCTGGGGTGCATCCTATTTCTTCACCGCTTCAGTCTTACCAGGATCTACATGAATCCCATCCTTATTCACCACATGCCCCAAAAATTTCACTTCTCGCAACCAAAATTCACACTTTGAGAACTTGGCGAAAAGTTTCTCTTCCCGTAACAGATCTAGTATTGCCCGAAGGTGTTCTTCATGATCCTCCTTCGATCAGGAGTAGATAAGTGTCGTCTATGAATACGATCACAAACTTATCCAAATAAGGTTTACACACCCGATTCATTAGGTCCATAAACACGGCTGGTGCGTTAGTCAACCCGAACGGCATGACCAAGAACTCATAGTGCCCATAACGAGTTCTAAATGTTGTTTTTGGTATGTCCTCCTCGAAAACCCTTAGTTGATGATATCCTGAATGAAGGTCGATCTTGGAGAAATATGAAACTCCTTGCAGCTGGTCAAACAGATCGTCGATCTTGGGGAGAGGATATCGATTCTTCACAGTTAACTTGTTCAGCTTGCGGTAATCAATACACATTTGGAACGACCCATCTTTCTTTTTGACAAATAGCACCGGTGCTCCCCATGGTGAGTGACTCGGTCGGATAAAACCCTTCTCCAGTAGTTCCTGTAATTGACTTGATAACTCTTGCATTTCTGATGGTGCTAACCGATATGGCGTCTTTGCCACCGGTGTAACTCCAGGAACCAAATCTATATGAAATTGCACTTGTCGTGGAGGAGGCAAACCAGACAAGTCATCTAGAAATACATCTGGGTAGTCCCGTACTACAGGAATATCTACCAATTTCCTCTCATCTTCCTTCTTTTCTACTACGTGAGCCAGAAACGCGTAGCATTGCTTCCGTAAAGTTCGACGTGCTTTCATGCAGGAGATAAGCTTTAGGTTTCTTCCTGGTCGTTCTCCTTGAATTCTGAGCACCTCCCCATTTAGCATGGGGATTCGTACTACTTTGTCCCTACAGACAATCTCAGCTCCGTGTTTCGACAACCAATCCATCCCCACAATCACATTGAAACTCCATAACTCAAAGGGTATCAAGTCTATATCGAAGGCATGGTTCTCTAATACCATCGAGCACTTTCTAATGATTGCATCGGCCTGTACAACCCTACCATTGGTCATTTCTATAGAGTAGCTAGTTTCTAGCCTACTAGGACTCAAATCGAGCAAATGCACAAACTCAAAAGATATGTAGCTATTGTCTGCCCCAATATCAAATAATATAGATGCAAAGTGATTATTGAGTAAGTGCGTACCCGTGACAACATTTGGGTCCTGACAGGCATCGTTTGCTCCGATGACGAACGTGCGTCCCCGAGCTGCATTTCCTTGATTTGCCGGGCATTGATTTCCAGCTATGGCCATCACCTGTTGTTGATTGTTCCCTTGCTGACCCGGCGCCCGATTCAGTCTGGGGCACACGTTTCTGTAGTGGCTAGGGCTTCCACACTCATAACAGACCCTGGCATTCTCGGTGGGGTTAACCGCGTTAACCGGTGCCACCAGATTCGGCGCTACTCTGCAGTCTCTCGCTAGATGCCCCGGGCGTCTACAGTTCACGCACATCCAGCACGACATTCCTAGGGGATGATGGAAGTTGCACCTATCACACTTGGGGTGCGGCCCTACGTACTCTCTCTTGCCCTGCGTCATGGCCACAAAATTTCTAGTTGTCTTGGTCCTTTTGTCAAATTTCCCGGCACTCGACCAGCTCGTTTCCCCAACATCCTTTCTTTTCTCTGCTCCTCTTCCCAAGACCACTGTTCTCACCATCTCGTCTGTTAGAGTGCCAACCTTCAGAATTACGCTCTGGATCGTAGGACGAGCAACTGCCGTTACCATCGCCCGAATTTGAGGCGCAAGTCCCCAAATATACCTCTCGATTCTCTTGGATTCTAGAGTCACTAGATGTGGAACCAGTCTTGCTAGTTCGTGAAATCAATTAGTGTAAGCTGCGTGCCCAGCCCCCACCATAGCATGATTCCAGAATTCATGCTCCAGTTTCTGCATCTCATTGAGGGGACAGTACTCCTCAGTGATTAGGGCCTTAAACTCATCCCATGACATCTGCATCGCTGATTCTCTTCCCCTAGCCTGGACCTGGGTGTTCCATCAAGTTAGTGCCTTGCCCTGTAGTGAACACATGGCATACTTGATTTTCTGGCTGTCGAGGCACTCGCTGATATCGATCACTGCCTCCATCTTCTCAAGCCATCTGATTAGGGCTATCACTCCACCTCTTCCATCGAGTTCTTTCGGTTTACAAGCCACAAATTCCTTGTATGAACATCCCTGTCTTGTACTAACAACCCTAGTCTCATTACCAGCCGTTCCACCATTCCCGGTTTCCTGATTACTCTCGTTCCCAGTCGGGTTCCTATTTCCCACTTCAGTTTCAATCCCACCTTGACCTCTTTCTCCACTATCTTCATTATCATTGCCACCATCCCCATGGGGGTGGTGATTCTGAAGAGCATCGCTCACTTGGGCCACTATAGTCGGGATCAGTGCGGCCAGCTGTTGAGCGATCAGAGTTACTGGCAGGACCATCCTAAGACCAAACACATCGGTATAAAATATCACTTTATACGTGACTACTTTGAAAAGAACTTAATCGATGTGATTAAAATAAATACTGATTTTCAACGCGTTGACCTCTATACAAAGGCTTTTGACAAACCACATTTTCTATATCTGTTAGAGGTCAACGACGTTAAAAGAAAAGAGATGTAATTCCCGATGATGATCATGTGTAGTCCGATGAGTCTTGTCCTTTTTAATTCTTATTATCTTTATTTATTTGTTTAATCAGTTTAGTTAATTTAATGTTATTCGGTCACCTATTAAAATCCTAAAAAACATAAATCGGTTATGGTTTTAGAATTTTAGAAGGAGAATAGGTCAGTTAGTAACATTAACAAAAAAAATGAGGGTAACTCTTCGAGGCGGCATTTTCTAATCATAAAAGTAGTAAACACATAAGCTTTAACCATTTCAAAGTATATCATCCATACCACTCATCAAAGTCCAATATTCCATGTTAATATCACACTTATTGTTACCATACATCACATGCAAGTCGTGTAGTTCTCACACCATGAATTGGTAATGTTCTAATAGTAGTCCATCGTAATAATTGCAAATCCATGCATATAATCGCGTTTAGTCTAGCGGGGGTTGTCTATCTCCTCCTCTTTCGAGGTTTCAAACATAACCTCCTCAGGGTCAATCCTAGTGTCCGTGGTCAAGCACAATCGCATGATCTGTGAAGATCTCTTCGGGTTTAATACCCGAATTTAATAAAACAACTCGGCGCGTAGAGGAAACGGAAGATCTAGTAGAAGCATCCCATAAGAAGTGAGCATAAGGGCTCTCTCATAGGGTGAATAGATCACAAGGTAGATAGAGAAATGAACAAGTAACGAGGAACACACATGAGATATAAATACACACAAACCTAGCAAGCAAATCTACATGAAGGTTCCTAGGTTATAGTCTAGGTCAAGTGAATTACCTAATTCTCTATAACCAATAGCTCTGATACCAGTCTGTCACACCCCCACTAAAAGCGGAAACACGGGGATGTAACGAGACGGGATCGTCATAACACATGGTAAACAATAGAGATGCAATATAAGTAATGATGGCAAAGCGTGTCATGACGACACCCGACACAAAGGAGACTTGTGTCGTGTCTAGTCAATATTTACAACGACATAGCCATAAGCATAACATGATAAATGATTCACGTAACCAAATGAAGGTAACATTGAAATGAAATTCCTACAACCCGGGAACAAGTATCAAAAAAATGAAGATGTTTAATCAGACTACAACAATGTTCCAAAATGAATGTTTGTCAAGTATGTTTAGTCTAAAAAATGCATCCTAGGGTCTCCACTAAGGCAGCACACCTAGATCTTCAATTAGCATTGTCACTTGAAAAGATATGCTCAAAATGGTCAACAAAATTGTTGGTGAGCTCACAGGTTTAAATAGTAAATAAGTAATTGATGCTGTATAGTAATTGTTGTGGAATACCATAAATACAGTTATAAGTAAGCAAAATCACATAACACTGAGCTTTACAACCAAACCTAACGACGTACACACAGAATCTTGTCGGAATATATTCACCCAAGGGCCCGTTCCTGGCCACTATTGGTACTAACTGGTATACCAACAAACAAGGGTGGGGGTGTCAACCCAGTAGTACTAGCAATACCTATACGTCGGTTCCAACACTGGAATTAAAAAGTTGTAAAGAAAGTACCACACAACGAACTCAAGCATGTATCAGATAAGTACTCACAAAACAATATCACGTTGATTTCAAGTGTGTAAATTATATGTAAGTTGTATAGCATGAAGAAAATGGGTGAGCATATTTTTCACCATGATTGCAAATAATTGAAATGTTGTATAAGCATAAAAAGGGGCCACGAAACTCACTTGTTAGGTGGTAAGTATGAATGATCAAAGTTTCCAAATGTAGTATGCAATGAACGGTCAAACACCTATTGACAGTTGTAGTTAAGCATTAATGATACGTATGAAGAAAGTAGTAACGTTTGGTCGGTTCGGATTGTATCGGTTCGGTTCGTGTGGACCACACACAAGCAAACATGCGTATTAGATCTTATGTAGATCCAAGTACTAGAACTCGTTGCCATTGACGATGATATCTGTGTAAAAGTGTCATTGTTATTAGAGAAATGCTTAGTAAATATTAGTGGTTACAATTCGGTTGGTGATAATTGTAAAATGTTATGTTGATTTGATTTGGAATAGCGTTAATAAGTTTGATAGTGTTAACTGAAATATGTCATTAGCAATGATAACCGTGTCGACGTCACCTTAACATCACACGACAAATGCACACCACACACAGTAGAAACTCACACACAATAACTCCAATCGCACGACAGGATCAGACGCACGACTCAACAATCCATCCGCAAGAATCAACCCTCATTCATATGAATGAGCTTCATTCGTACGATTGAACCCTCATTCGTGCGACTTAGCATTCAGTCGTACCACACAACACCCAATCGCACGACTCAACATCCATACGTACGAATCAACCTTCATTCGTACGAACCGGCTTCATTCGTACGACTGAACCTCCATTCGCACGACTTGGCATTCAGTCGTGCGATACACGCACAATCGCACACATTCATCCGCATTGACTCAATCGCATGCATCATTCATCCGCATAGACTCAATCGCACGCATACACACAGTCGCATGACTCAGTCACACGACACACCCAGTCACACAACTCAGTCGCACAAGAGACACAGTCGCACGACTCAGTTGCACGACTCAGTCGCACGACTCACCCAGTCGCACGGCTCAGTCGCACGACAGACCCAGTCGCCAAAACAGCAGATTCGCAACTACAGAAATGTAGAGCAGCCTTCGGCTGCTCCGTGCACGAGATTTACACCATAAAGATTTCCAGAAGCACATTTCAAATCACTCAAACAAGAAGAACACGCAGGAAGACAACACACACACCCACACGACCTCATGTGCTCGGGTTGGCCCCGAGCACCCGAAACCTTAAAAGAACATGAGTATACAAGCAAGAAAAGGGACGACCAAGGTCGTCTACCTGCAAGAAATGAGTACTCAGCTGTAGCCGAGGTTTTGCTGGTGAGGACGCGAAGAAACGGGGCGGTTCGGTGCAAGGAGGAGGAGAAAAAGGGAGAAGAAGACGACGAAGAAGAAGATGTAATGGAGGCTAGGGCTGGAATATGGGTATTTATACCCAGCCCTAGTTTGGCAAAATGTCACATTTGGTCCCTGCACTTAGCCCCCGAGTTCTCAAATTTGTTTAAGTTGAAAACGATTTTAGTAGGCTAGTTATATTAATGATAAAAAATAATTAATGATATTGGTAATTTAAAAATGGTTTTATTAATGACAATAATATTATTAAAAAAATGGTATATTTAGTGATAACGATGATGAAAATTGTAAACGTTTTAAGGATAGCATACATTTACGATGAGAACACAAGAATAAAGATGATAAAGCAAGTATAATATCCACACGAATAGTTTATAAGGATGAGAAATGAACGTTCAAGAAAAGTTAACGGAAATTGCGGTAATTGACGGACCTTGTGGTGACGGATGTCACATGAATGGATTCAAGAAGAAGAAACTTATAATGAAGTTTAACAAAAAGGGATTTTCATGTAATCAAGGTCAAAACTTAGTAGTAGTGATGAAATCAAGTTAGAGGCTAGTGAAAAAAGAAGATGAAATCAACAAAATGGATGAAATCAACTCTTAGAATTGGTTCTCGATGAAATTTATTGATAAACGGGTTCATGAGCACATCATCATTGGTCCAGAAACCAACAAAATCGATTGATTTTCTTACTTCCATGGATGGTAACGAAAGGAAGAAAATGGATACATGTTTATATTACTTGGGTTACATATACATAACTTATGTTACATATATGTACCCAAAAGATTTTCAATTCTATAGTTCTCAACTCTTTTTTCTATATTTTCATTTTTAGTTATTTTATTTATTTGCATATAAGTAAATATCACGCTTAAATATATGAAGATATGCTTAATATATGAAGATGTGCTTACATATATGTAAGTATGTGGGTTATATCTACATAACGATCATATATATGACTAGTGGTGGTTACGTATATGTAATCAGTTATACAAAAGGTTACATATATGTATAATGTGATGGCTATTAGGCCATAACATGTGTAACATTACGAATGATTTGCAACAAATGTTGGTTGGTTATTGGCTACGTATATGTAACCAACATGTATCTTTATATATGACTTTAAAACAAGAATGAAGATAAGTCAGTTGCTGAATAATATGTAAATGAAGTCATCTATTGATTTTTTTTTTAAACTTAATGTATTAAAGTGGAGAGAGGAGAGAGAAGAGTGAATGTAGGAATTTTGATAGTGGTTACTAAACCTGACTTTTTTTTGTTTCATATTTACCCTGTGTCATTAATATTATTTGTTTGAATTTTAATTATTTACTAAAATGCAATTGTTTATATCAACCATTGATCAAATAGATCAATGATTTAGATTTAGGTTTTTTGATTTTCTAGTAAATTATGGTTTTTTTAGGAACCTTCCCTTACATACACACACACACACACACACACACACACCACACACATATATATATATATATATATATATATATATATATATATATATATATATATATATATATATGTTTTAACTCTAGTTTATGTATTTTACATTCTTTATAGATATTATGACATCTACCAGGCATCGTCCTAGAAAGCGTTTAACTAGGTCATTGGATTCGTATTCTGATGATGATGTGGCGGTAGATGTAGAGAACCATCCATGGCTTCGGTTTACCCCGCAGTCGAAACCTGCCAAGAAGGTGAAGAAATTACTACGTAAAGAATTTGAATGCTCAGGCACAATATCTTATAGTGTATTATGTGAGGTTGGTGAGTTTAGACGTGCTCTTTCAATGATGACATGGCATTGGGATAGATTTTTTGATATCCAAGGGAAACAGTACGATGAACTATGTTTAGAGTTTTTTTCTACATACGAGTTTTAGACACCCGTCAATGATGTTAGTTATGGTTTTTTGTTAATTGTTATTTGTTTATTAGTCATGTAGATTTATGTGATTTTATTTTGTGTTTTAGATTGTAGTTACGAGGATACTATCACATTCATGCCTGGCGGAAAAGCAAGGAATTGTTCTCTTACAGGCTTTGGTGTTTTGATGGGGCTATATACGGACGAGAAGACTAGACATCCTGATTTTTTGTGTGCCCTTAATGGATATCCTCAGGTGTGACTCAAGAGGGGTTTTGGCAAGAGATTGGTAAGGGTACATACCAGACATATAACAAAACGAAAGCCACTTCGTTGAGAGACCCATTACATAGATACCTCCATTGAGTTACTACGTATAGTATAGCTGGGCGTAAGATGACTAGTAGGGGAGTGACTCAAAAGGATTTGTTCATGCTTTACTGCTTGATACGAAGGAGACTGTGCAACCTAGCCTATATTCTCGCCAATTATTTCGCAACTTGCATAGGTGCCAAGAAAACTTGGCATATTTGTGGAGGTACCTATGTGATGCACTTGGCTCGAGCCTTAGATATCCTGAATCCTAAGAACCTATCCATCATGTCTAAGCCTGATCTAGAGTCTGGGTTTGTTGATTATGATAACCTTGATCGGATGGGTATGATTAGAGAATTTGAGGGCTAAGGGTAGAGGTTTATACATAGTGATCAGATGTAGATTCCGCCACCATAGGATGACGCCGAGGATTAGCATTTTAACGATCACATCGTGCAGGAGAAGCATGGTCTTTAACGAGGCCAGCCAGGTCGTCGTATGCGTGGGCGATGAAAAGGTAGAGTAGCCGATGAGAATATTCAATAGATGTTTCAGAGGATTTCTCTATAAAAATCAGGTGAATATAATATTTATATTTCTTTTTAATTCAATATTATATTTACATTAGTTCAATTTAACTTTAATGATTTTTGATGTATCAGTTCTTGTTGACCCAGCTTGATACAAATCATCAAATGACTTTTATCATTATGTTGAATAATTTGTTTAGTTTTTGACTTTATTATTTTGTTGGATGGTTTTATTACATTGAACTATTTACAAAATAGTAATTCAGTCGGATAGAATACCATGTACAATGAGCAAATAGAAAGATACCATCACATCTTACCTTAAAACAATAATGCTAGCCATTCAATTTGGATTAGTGTGTTACAATTATGTTTTTGTAAGAAATATTTATTAATACAATTTATTTTAAATTTTATCAATATTAGAATTTGTTCATTAGTTGTTCCAATTAAGATATTTATCATTATTACAATTAAAAATAATATTTAATAAAATTATCAAAAAATGTTGTTAAGGAGATAATAAACAACAGTTTACGTGTATAAACTCCAATTTACTTTTTTGAATTCAACAAAAGCATGTTCCATCAATGTTAATTTCTTCAGAATACTGTAAACTACACTTTACTATGTGTAAACTATTGTTTACACTATAAACTGCAATTTACTATGTATAAATTGTCAGTGGGTTTGAATGAAAATTTAGTGATGTACCAATCTAGGATTCATTTATAATTTGATAAACTTTTGAGTTTTTTTCTTCACTGTTTTGATTATTTTTCATTTTGTCAAGCTACGTTAAATTATCTATTTTGCGCATGCTTTGTAATTTAGATATTCTTTATGTACTAGAGTTTTCTCAAATTTATATATTAATAGTAATATTTTCTTTCTTTTACACTTGCAACCCCTTACAACCATTCCATATAATATAGAGATTTTACTCATAAATTCATGATCCCTCCCCTTTTGAACCTGTGAGGAAAGAGGACTCAACTGAGAAAGACACAACAGAACAACCTGGTGTCCAAGGTTAGTCTTCTTAGTTAAAGTCATCAAAAAAGAGGAAAAAGATGGCCATGAAGAGGTACACTAAGAAGAATAAGTCTAAGAAATCCACTTCCGGATGAGTCAGAACATCTTGAGGTGACTCAAGAAGAGGCTACTCAACCAACTCCTACACAAGTAGAGCCTCTTGCAGCTGGAAAACCCATCATGTCATGGACTTTTGCTGCAAATCCAGATAGATGGTATGTCATTAGAGATCAAGGAGGTCAAGATGTATATTTTCTCAAGACATGCTTGATCTTTCTCTACATGATCTTTATGACATGAGAAGATACTATGAGAGTTTAAGGGATCCTGACCAGTTGATGAATAAAGGGATGGTCTTGATTCTGATGAGGACTGTCAATATCTGAGTATCTATCTCTATTTTGGTAGCATCAACCTAGGTTGAGTTTGTAAGGTTATACTTGAAAGGCTTATGTAACCAAAGAGCTTCCAGCATGCATGCATGATGTACATAGTAGAAGTTACTTTGGAAGTTTTACCCTCATCATTGAAAATATTCCAAGTGTAAAATCTTCCAAAGCTAAAAACCAAATCTTTCGATGCCAAAGATGAAGTCTTCTAAAGCTTCAAGTGCAAGTATTCTGAAGCCGAAGACTAAAGACTGATTTCTTCTGAAGACAAAGAAGACATGCTTTCTCTGATCAACTTTTTCATAAAGTTAACAAACTTTTCGCTGCCACTCTGAACACTCACCAACTTATACAAGCTGGTGAAAAGGTCCAAGCTTTTGTAAACTATAGATTATGGTTTGGAGTCTGTAACTTTCTACTTTGTACCTTTTATCCTTTTTGTAATAGATTAGGATATGAGCTATGGCATGTCATAGTCATAAGTCAAATGGCAATCTGCCTTTTGACTGTAATTGATCTTGTTGTCTAGATTAGTGTTTCCGGCTGGCTTACAAAATATAGTCGTTTGTAGGATGTAGTATAAAGTATCTTAGGTTTTTTTTTATTTTATCTTATGCTTAATAACACATGTAATAGAACTTAAGAGCAATATACATCATTCTTGAAAACCATACTTATCTTGTTCTTGTTCTTTTGCTCTGTCTCATTACTTACTTGTATTCTTAGTATCTTTTATATAAACATGGTTTCCTATTTGATATGTTAAATGTTCTAACACTCTTCTTATTGTGAGATTGATTGTATTAACCACCCTTAACCGGTCCTGCAACCATTATGCCAACTCCTGCCCAAACCTTGCCTCATTTGCTTACGAATTACACCTGTTGACATTGATCTTGCAAAGCATTTGTTTCTCAGTGCCATGTTTCATCCTTTGGACCCAACTGGTATGTGGATTCGGGGGCAACTGATCATATAACTCTTCTATAGAGGTTGTCAACAACCTTATCCCTCATACAGGAGATTCATCATATTTGATAACGGTAATGTTCTTCTAATTTAACATGTTGGTTCTACAACTATTTGCAACCACATTTGATTAAATGATGTTTTGGTGGTCCCTAATCTTCCTAAAAATCTTCTTTCAATTAGTAGACTTACTACTAGTAATCCTTTGAATATGCTTCCTTATTTTTATATTCAGGATCGATCCACGAAGCAAGTTCTAGCCAATGGAAAATGTGAAAATGGGTTGAATGTTCTCAACACCAATTCCCAAGCTTTTGTTGCAGACTCTTCTTCTCAACAAGCCTTCTATGAACTATGGCATCTTTAATTAGGTCACATATCATTTGACATAATTTCTTTTTTAAATAAATTAGGGTGTTTGAATGTAACCTTTATTTGACCTAAACCGATGTTATGCTCATCATGCCAATTATTGAAAGGATATCGTCTTCCTTTTGAAGCTAATGTAAAACACTCATCACACCTACAAGACTTGGAGCATTGTGACTTTTGGGGACCCCCCCCTTTATATCGGTGGATAATTATAGGTATTATGCTATTTTTTATGGTTTTCATGGTTCATATGGTTCTACCCTTTAAATAAAATCTGAATTCCATATTATATTATTTGTCTTTATAAAATTTATACAAACTCAATTCTCCATAAATATTAAAATATTCTAAAGTGATGGTGGCACAAAGTTTGTGAACCACAATGTTTGTAGACTCTTTGAAGAAAAAGGGACATTTCATCCTTTGACTTGTCTCTACACTCCTCAACAGAACGAACGAGTCGAATGAAAGCATCGACATATTGTTTATATAGGATTAGCCATGCTTTTTAATGTTCATGTTCTTACTAATTTTGAGTTGAAGCATTTAGTTCCATGGTATACATATTTAATAGACTCCGCGCTAAATATTTGGATGTGAAGTCTCCCTTAGAGATTTTTTTTACTCAACAACCATTCTACACTAACCTAAATGTTTTTGCATGTCGGGTCTTCTCCTATTTACGAGATTATACCGATCATAAACTAGCTCCACGGAGTATTTCATGTATTTTCATAGGTTACTCACCTCATTGTGATCCATGTGATCATGGGCCTTCCTCCACTCACCCAATACACAACTACCCCACTGCCACCCAACCATCCTCAACTGTTTCCTCATCGGTAGTTTACCCTCTCTCACCTCCAATTTGGAAACATGATTCGATTAAGGGCCAATCCTCCTCCTTTGAGCCGCCTACCACCCAACACATTGTTCCCACTGAATCTGTGATTCCCACCAAGACCTCTGCAGTAAACTGTAAACTGGATTAACCACAATAAGACACTAAGAACACAAGTAATATAGTAAGAGACAGAACAAGATAACAAGATACATAAGTGTATGGTTTATAAAAATGCAGTATATTGCTTTCTCAAGTTCTATTACAAGTGTTACAAAGCATAAAGGAAAGATACAAGAACATGAGATACTTATACTACATCCTACAGCGGCCATACTATGAAAGCCATCTGGATACAATTGACTAGACATAAAACAAAATCAATTGTAGAGTCAAAAGGAAGATTGCCTTTTGACTAGTGACTATGACATGCCATAGATCACATCCTTATCTATTACAAAAAGGATAAAGTACATAAAGTAGAAAGTTACAAACTCAAGACCTCAATGTACAGTTACCAAAAGCATGGACCTTTTCACCAACTCATGTAAGTTGGTGACTTTACAGAGTTGCAGCGGAAAGAGGTCCAGCTTTATGGAAAAGTACATCAGATAAAACATGTTACTAAAAGTCTTCGGAAGAAATCTGTCTTCAAGTGTGGAGCTTCGGAAGACTTTGTCTTTGAAGCTTCGGAAGACTTTGTCTTTGAAGTTTCGGAAGACTTCATCTTTGGCTTCGGAAGATATTGGTTGGCTTCGAAAGATTTCACACTTAGAATATTTATGTTGCATGTGTGAAACTTCCAAAGCATTCTTCTTCAGTACTTGTGCAACATGCATGTAGAAAGACTTTGGTTGCTTCAGCCTCTATACATATTCTCTACAACCTTTAACCCCACCATTGAATTTGGCAATACTGAACCCACCACTCAATTGGTGGCTCGTCTCACCCCATGGTCACATGTTCAAAAGTCAATGTTTTAAACCAATCATCGTACAAACCTTTTTCACACTCAACATCATGGATGTAACTCCACCTTATTTTCTTCCTCTAAACCACATGGCTTCAAGTCCGCATCAAAGAATCCAAAATGGATTGATGCCAGGCACAAAGAGTTCACTGCATTTAGTAATATTAACACATGGACCTTGGTACCCCGCCCTTCAACTCATAGTTTGACTAGTTCTAATAGCTTTTCCGAACTAAATACCATCCCGATGGTTCAGTTGATCGATATAAGGCCCAAATCATGGCTCAAGGATTCAATTAGATACTTGGTCTTGAACTCTTGTTTTTTTCCTCACACGTTCAGCCTGGTGGTCAAAGTTGCCATCAAAGATCTTGGTGACCTTAACTAAAGATGTGTTAACATAGCTGCATGAGAACACGATGCTCAAGAACAAGCAATGACTAACTTCATCCAACAGTTACATAGCGAGTTTGACATCAAAGATCTTGATGACCTCAATTACTTTCTTATTCTGAAGTAACTAAAACAACAAATGATCTTTTTCTTAGTCAGTCCAAGTAAGCTCATGATATTCTGGACTAGACCAACTTCCTTTACTCCAAACATGTACCTACACATTGGCAACCAAAGAATCTTTTACCCACAGCAAGAGCCTTACAAGAATCCTGCTCATTATCGCTCTCTTCATTTTCTCCTCTATTAAAAAGATGTAAACCGTGAACTTCTATATAGTTTCTTTAGGGTTAAAAATAATAACAACAATAATTTAGAAGACGGTGTTGTAACTTTTTCAGTACCAAGACTAACGGATCTTATAAGCATATATGTGGATTATCATTTGTTTATTGTAATAGTAATATATGTTGTATGGTTGATTGAGCGAAGTGGTGCAAATGTGAACGCTTGTTCTTTTCTATATTATATAAAAAACAATGGTTGAATTTAAGTTTTTGAATCTAGTTCAATAGAAGAGCTTGAATAGTTGAATGCGTCTAGACAAATTTGTTTGCTAAATAGTTTATTATTCTACGGAATTACTTGGAGATGATATGTGTTTGGGTGCTATTTATTCGAAAGTAGTTGTAGTTTATGTCTGGTTACATGATATATTTGGTTACACGGGTTGAATAAATAAATTATAAAATAATTAGTAAAATAATTTATAAATTATAAAACAATGGTTAAAGATAAAATATGATTAATAATTATGTATAAACAATAATGTATGTTCTTAAACTTTTGTTTTTTTATATAAAAACTTCATTGCTTCTTTGTTTTTAGAAAGTGTGTTTTTAGTTTAAAAAAATAGATTTTTAATTTATTAAATTATATATTTTTTAATTTAAAAATGGTATGACTAATATTATTATTATTCAATATTAGTTTTAATAATAGAGAGAAATAAAAAAGTTAGTATGATTAGGCTTACAATTGTGTCACGTTTTATTTTATTTTTTCTTTATTATAGATGTAGAGATAAACAGATAGACAAATACAGATACAGATAGATAGATTAAAAACTCATTTATTAAATGAATTATAGTTAGTAATAAAAACAAAAATTTACAGTACGATATTTTAATATAAGATATGAAATATATATATATATACATAATAGTTCAAGAAAATAGAACAGTTAATTATTTTTTAACTATCTTATCTAAATAGTTTTATTTTTAAACATTTGTTTTATAATTATTTTATAAAAAAAGTTATATTTTATAAAAATATTTTAATTAAGAACTTTGATCCGTAGTTATTCTGATTGTTTTAATAAGATTGTTTTTAGAAATGTCCAGTTTTTTTATAATCTAAAAAAAGGATCAATTTAAAATATTTTGTTTCAAAAAGGTTTAGTATTTTTGAAATTTTCATATTATATAAAAAATTTATTATTAGTTTTATTTTAATAAAAAAGATATGATTTTTATTTCTTAATAAAATATAATTTTAAAAAGATGCCTTGATTTTAAAATATCTATATTAGAGAGAGAAGTATTACATTAATAAATTTAATCTTTAATAAGAAAGAAAAATTAGTTTTAGGTTTAAATTATTATAATATTCTTTTTTAAAGAAAATGATTTGAGTGTAACTAAAATAATGAGATGTACTAAAAAAAAATAAGTCAAAAAAATAACAAGCGGCAGAACAAATCTTTTTTTATTACAAATTATAGATGTACTGCACCATTTAAGATCTAAATATGTACATAAATCAATCTAAGGAACCTGGGCTTGGGTTTGAATAGTTTTTCCAACTAGATATTTATGTGTAGTTTCTATTTAAGTTATTGATATAAATATGTGTAACAGCTTGAATTGAGATTAGATGCATTACATACTAGAAATTAAATATGTGTGATCGATTTAAAGGATATCAGATTCCTTCTCATTTTCATCATGCATGAAAATAAGGTGGAAAACATGTGAATTAATGTTGTG
Source organism: Flaveria trinervia (assembly GCA_025506515.1). NCBI lineage: Eukaryota > Viridiplantae > Streptophyta > Magnoliopsida > Asterales > Asteraceae > Flaveria > Flaveria trinervia. Next base: position 24,782,989 of record CM046450.1, on the reverse strand, counting down.
ATTTGATTGATTTTGAATCATCCTTTTTATGGTTTTACAGGTGAAGAAACCTACGGCGAACAATTTGATCATGTGTAGCGGAAAGCTAGTGAGCAACGAGAGAGGAATCAGTTATTTGAAGCTTTTATGTTTTGTTCTCTAAATATTTAATTCATTTGTTTCTCGTTTATAACTAAATAACTATATTATTGGATTGATAATTTAAGTTTTAAAATAAGCTTCTTAGAGTATTCACAACGGATTTCCTATAAATATATGAGTTATATATTATCTTATCTTATTTTATCTTATCTTACTACTCTAATAAAAAGATATCTAGGATGACACATGTCAATACCATATTTCTATAAATAATTGGTGTTTTTAAAAAGTAAATTGGAAATTTTTTGTTAGATTAATATCTTAGGAATAACAATTTTTATTGACTTTTTACAAGTTTATTCATTATTTTTCTTGTCATAACTTTTATGTACGCCATCAATTCTTTTTTATAAAAATTACATCATAAAAATGAGTTTTTTATCTTTAAAACAAGTATGATATTGTTAGATAAATATATATAATTTGTTTTATGTTTTAAAACTTATATCTTGTCATTATGCATTTAGTGTAGTTTATTATATCTTTTTGTTAGTAATTGTGTTTTCGGAATACTATTGTATTTTTTTAATAATGAATTAAAATTTTTTATAATGGTGGGCTACGATATAAAAAGTATAAAACTAATATAAAATTTTTGGATATATTTCTAAAATTTTAATACTATTGTATTTTACTATAATCATATCCAAAAATTTTAGTATTTCCAAAGTTTGGTGCGAGTGAAATAGAGAAAAAATAATGATAAATATATAAAAACTAATATTTAACTAAAACAAGGGGGAAGGGTTACAGATTGACGACTTGTGATGGGAATGGCGATGGCGAACGGTGGTGGAGCGGCGATGGTGAAGTGGCAGTTCAAGTAGTGGTGATTTTATATTCTTTTGTTTTAAATTAGTTTAAGAATATTTTGATCATTTAAAAAAAGTTAACATAAAGTTAACTCTCCATCCATGTGAGGAACAATATATTACGTTTTGACAAATCATTAAATCAATCTTATAATTTTTTAAATCTAGGAACCAAAGTGAAAATAGATTTTCATGTAATTATATATATACTAATTAACAAGTTTTCTATGCATTGTAAGTTGTATTTTATGCTTTATGGGTAATACCCAATTTGTTTTTATTTTTTTAATATTTAACTTTATTATTCTAACCCAATCCTTTTACATTTTTTTAAAATTAGGCTCAATAAATTTTTTCGTTCAAATTTTTTCTCTATACTTTCATATTTTACAAATTTTCGTTTTACGTCTAAGTCTAAATTTTATGAGTTAACACGTTATAATGTGTGTGTATGGTTTAATATTTTTTCTTCTACTTTTCATTCAAATTATTTTTTCCGTTTTTTGGTTTTCTTGGTGTTCAATAACTGTGTTGTGTCATTAGTTTTACTTGACACAGTTTTACGCCTCTGGTCACAACGCGAGAGCCTAATACTAGTTAACTCTAAAATTAATATAGTTTTCAAAATGCTTTAACCCACCCAAACCCAACCACGTCCCTTGTCGAACCACTTCGTAGAAGCCCACCGTCACCACGAACACGCACGATAAGATTCTAGCAACCTCCATTATACGTCTCGGAGCTACCTACGAACCGTCGGGCACCACCTCTACTCCGCTTTATCATCGCTGTTGAACACCAAAATCTAAAACCCTCTAGCCTGTCTTCGACCCATTACAAAAGCGTGGGATTTTGATAACCAAGATCTCGATGTGTTGGGTGGTCTGGTCCACTATTGACGACCCACAGGTGGGGTGGTTGTCGTCTATTTGTGTTCATTTGTGCGATTCTTTGGGTGCTGGGTGCGTTGGAGGGAAAACAAAGACAGAGCATATTGTTATATAGGACCAGAGATATTATCACAATAGACCTTTGCTTGTTGCATAATAAAAATTTAATAATTTAGATTTAAATAAAAAGAAATTATTTATGTTAGGAGATGCTAGTAAAATGATGTACCCTCTTATTAAATGGTTGCAGGTTCAATTATTATCTTTTTAAGTGTTATTTTATTGATTTTAGAAGCAGATGATGTGTGTATTTGACAAAATAAAACAAAAAAGTGATAACTTGTGAGAAATTAATTATGTGTGAACTATTTTTTGTAAAGAGATACTCTGATATTAAATGACGTACTTTCTAACTAAAAGGTAATAAGTTAAAATCTTACAAACCGTAAAAATGATAATTTTAACATTAAAGTATCTTTGTAAAAGTGTTTTTTTCACATGTGAAAGTATTATGTTTGAACAAACAAATTTATGTTTTCATAAGTGAAAACTAGGTTAATGCGCGTTGTCACGACATTGTACGTGACATGATAATTATATATTACAATCGATCTGACTCGTTTCCAAACTAACTCTACGTCAATACATAAAGTAAAATGAATTTATACCGTTGAACAGAAACATTTAATATTTGACCTAACTCTTTTAAAAAAAAAAAATTATTGTCGAAACATAGACTTACAATCACTCCGACCGTTTCCGAACTATATTAGCGTCCAAACGTATAGTAAATTAAAACGTATTATACTAACCCGATGTGTTTCCAAATAACCAATGTCGAAACGTAGGCCAATTCAAAGCGTAAGTAAAAATAAGCACGATAACGTTTTATATTTGACCCCATTCATTCCTGAACAAATATCATATCAAAACATTGACATATTTCAAAATGTAGACAGTAAGTGTATAGAGTTAAACTTGGAAACATTTTATAATTGACCCGAGTCATTTTTAATTACATCTAAACGTAAACAGACTTAAATTTATATTGCATAGGGGTAAACTCGGAACTTTAGAAACTTAAAGGGGTTAAAGGGACACGCATCGTGATGAAGTATAGACTACAATCGATCTGACTCATTTTTAAACTAATTGTAGATCGAAACATAGAGTAATTTGAATATATACAATCAGATGATAACGTAGTAAACACACATAAAAATTAGCATGTGCGTTGACGCCGTATGTGACGTGATAAAGTATAGACTACAATTGTAACATCTCGTATTTTCGTTAAATTAAGAGTTAACCTTGCTTATTCTTGTAAGGACTATTGTGTCATTTATGAAACTTGTGGTTTAGTTATGCTTGATTTCTTGTTAACTTGAAGTTCTAAGCTTATTAAATAATGGCAATGGTTGTAAAAAAAAATATATATAATAACAAAGATAATAATTATAATGAAAATAATAATAATAATAATAATAATAATAATAATAATAATAATAATAATAATAATAATAATAATAATAATAATAATAAAAGTAATATTAAGCATAAGTTATAATAATAATAATAATATCAATAATAATAGTAATTTACTAGTTTTAGAAATGTTAAAACTTGAAATGATTAAGTTAGGGGGTTAATTGTCATTTTATAAATAAAAAAGGTGTTTTGTGCATGAAATAATAACAAATCAAACAACAAGGGCCATTTGGGTAAATAACTAAAAAAACCCCTTTAATACACGCTTTTCTGGCCAAATGTCCGGCCACCCTCCGACGGCTCCGGCTACCCCTTAGTCGCCTAAAACCTTCGAAATTCAATGCCTAATCATGTCAATCGCTTCGTGGAACCGTCTCGAACTTGATGGTGTGTGTTAATTTCAGTTTGGGTCGGTTATGGAGACGTTTGAACTCGGTAACCGATCACCATTAACTATTACACCGTTCGCGCATTAAAGTACAGTAATAAACCAATAAAATGATACCTACTCGTTGTATTAATCAATTCTAAACTGTTATCAAGTGTAATTCTATCTGAAACACACAAAATTATCATAATCGAGCATCATCTTCATCGCGAGTCTGCAGCTTAATCAACACCCACCTTCCAATCAAATTGAACCGAAATTGACAAGGGGCATTGCATCAGAAGTGTTGTCTGAAGCTAGCCACGAGGTTAATTCGATTACTTTCATCATTTTCATATCCATTGATTCGACATTCAACCGCGGCTTGTTCATCGTTGCTTCATGACGGGTTAAGCTTCAATCAGACAATTGAAACCACCTAAACATTCGTTTCATTATAGGGAATCAAAGCCTTATGGTTCCAAGTTCTACACTAGTCGATTTGATCTTCAATTTGGATTAACCCGAATCTAGGGTTCGCGGTTTGGGGGGGGGGGGGAGTCCATTGGAGACATGTTTTTAAATGTCAAAAACCAAGCTTAACCAAGGCCTGGCCCTGGTTCGCTGGTTAAGTCTTTGCTCCCCTAAGCATGAGGTCCCGGGTTCGAAACCGGGCACCCTCATGCTTTATTTATTTCTACTTTATTTTTTAAAGACCTTTAGCCTCACTTAGTTTTGGAAAGTTTTTAATAAATATAAAAAAATGTTTTATAATATTCTAATATTTTCTATAATTTTTTAAAGTTTAATTAAACAAATTTTTTTAAAACATTTTAACAAAGAGCGGTTTGAATAATTTCTTATAAAATGGATTTTAAGTAATAATTAATAATTTTTGTTGGTCTAAACGTTTCTTTTTATTTAATATTGTTTAAATCATGCTTATTTCAAGTAATTACTCAAATATTATATTTAAACTTTAATATTTATGAACGATTCAATTCCACCTTTTTTATATTTAAACATATAAAGAATATATGTTTTAAAAAAATACATATACAATGCCCAAAATACCATTTAAAACCCTAGCCCTAGTTAATTCGCCAAACTTAATATCATTAAACTTAAACCTTGCAAATATATGTATACTTAGGTACCTTGTGAAGAACTACGTTAGAACGTTGCTTATTATTTTTCTTATTAATCGTCATTCTATACTTATTAGAGCAAGTGAGTATTTCTATACCCCTTTTTATATTTTTACACTTTAGGTGAAACATGTTACATTATAAACATTGCACTTGTAAACACGTTTTATTTTGTAAACTTATGGCATTCACCTGTATGTTGTGGTTAGTTGACCTTTGTAGCTACCATGTAATGTCGAATATGTACAATCATTAACTATTGCTAGCCTGGCGAAGTCATAGATCTATGGGCCTGACAAGCCTGCTTGGTTAATCCAAGTACACTTAGTTAATCGTATATACTTGTAAACGTTTGAGACTTATAAAAATCTGTTAATGTTTGATTGTGCATTCTGTCTTACATCCCTAGTTACTTTGTTCTCTAACTTACAACATGAATTGCCATCTTTTATATACTTATGTATTGCAAACTATGGAAATCTCACCAACATTATTGTTGATATTTTATTTTTAACATGTTTCAAGAAATGCTCAAGTTTGATTGGCATCTTGAAGTGCTTTCACATCTAGGAATGGACCTAGTTAAATAAATGAAATAAATTGACTTGTTACATCTTATGTTATGTTATTTACTTTCTTTGAGACTTATGTTTGGGTTATTAACAGCGTTATGTGGCTGTGAACGATCTTATCCCTCACACCTCGACGTTTCCGCCGTCAAGGTTGGGGTGTGACAGATTGGTATCAGAGCTCATAACTATAGGGATTTAGGTTATTAGAAATGGTGACCTATACTATAGTTTATGCATGAACCTTATAGAATAATATTATTATTCTTTTAAAAGTATATTGGTTTGCATGCTACATAATGCTATGCGTTCTTATGTGCAATTTGATGCCTTAGCATAGGATTTCCTAAACATTGTTACTTGTCTCCCTAAACTTATCTTTGACTCTTTAAATCTCGCCGAACATGAAACCTCTTAATATTATTCTCGATGACACGTGGAATTGTATGCTTATGCTTATGACCTGGATCTTTAGACTTTATGTCTAATCTATATAAATCTCATCAAGGTTTTGATTTCATGAACCTAAGGGATATTGTGTGACACATAGACACCTGTATCCTGGATTTCCTGGCAAAAGGCCTTCGGGCTAAGACAAGCATTTCGTATAAATCCTACGGGACTAGTCATGCTTACCTGGGGATTTCTGGGATGAGTGATAAACTATGGTCAATATACACAAGTTTCTGAGGCAAATGGGTCAATTCACCTTGACGTGTCAACGTTTCCAAATGGTAATGTGTTACCAAATGGAATCATTCCTTGTACCTTACAACTCTTAGCTAATTCTTGTTTAAACTACCATCCTTTTTTATCCTCATTCCCGTAACTAACTCATTTTATATCCAGCATGTCTCGTCATCATGGAAAGCGAGGAAGTTCCGACCGCAAACTTGCAACATTGATCGCCCGACAAATGGCTGATGTGCTCCCATCCATGGTTGCTAAACTTAATAGCACCTTAATAGCTAATAGCAACAACAACACCAATAGGAACAATAACGGTGCTCATGGAGAGAATAACAACAACCAACAAGGGAACAATTGCACCTGCACTTTCAAACACTTCAACTCGTGCAAACCCACTAGTTTTAGTGGAAAAGGAGCCACTGGACTCCTCGAGTGGTTTGAAAGCATGGAGAAAATGTTTATTGTTAGTGAGTGCCCCAACGAGTACAAGGTTTGCTATGCTTCAAATGTGCTTCAACAACGGGCACTCACATGGTGGAATAGTGAAAAGAGAAACCGTGGGACTGAGGTTGCTTTGGCGTTGCCCTGGGAGGAATTTAAGGATATCATGGTCCAAAAGTTTTGCCCAAGAAGCGAGTTGCAAAAGCTAGAGGAGGAATTTTGGAACCTCAAACAAGATGGTGGAAATCACGTGGTTTATTCTACCCGGCATCATGAGTTGAGTATGCTTCTACCACACATGGTGGACACCATGCCCCGTAACATTAAGAAATTTATCAAGGGGTGCCACCTCAAATTCAAGATGCTGTGGTGGGTAGTAGGCCCACAACTTTAGAGGAGGCAATTACTATCACCGCGCAGCTCCGAGAATCATATTAGAGCTGGCACTATGTCGGCAAAGGGTTCCAAGTCTACTGCGAAGGTGACACCGAGGCAACAAAGGAGGTAAGGACCGAGTCATCTTCCCAAAACAAGAAGCGTAAGTTCACCCGACACGCAACTACGCTGTGACCACCCCAAATGCTCCTAAAAACAAATGGTGGTTGCAAATCAAGCCCCCATGGCTAAATCTTATGCTGGTCCATATCCTATGTGTAACACGTGCAAGTACTATCACGCGAGCAACATTCCATGCCGAGTCTGCTCGTTGTGTGGAAAGTATGGGCACTTGGTGGCTACTTGTCTTCGTGCACCAAATAACACTACAATGCTTACCACCGAACCTGCTATAACTGTGGCGAGCCTGGTCATATTCGTCCACAATGTCCTCGCAATGTGGGAACCGTGCCACCGGCTCGTGGAAGGGCTTTCAACATCAACGCCAATCAAGCCCAAGCCAACAACGACGTGGCAAATGGTACGTCGTTGAAATCCTTTTAAATCATTTCCTGTCTTATAAAAATTCCTATCTTTGTGTTCATCATACCAATAATAGGTTATTACCAAACATGTATGTATCTTGTAAATAGTCATTATGCATCTGTATTGTTTGATTCGAGTGCGGATAGGAGTTTCGTGTCCTTGGAATTTGAGCCTATACTTTCTAAACCGCGTGCTAATCTGGAAAGATCCTTCACGGTCGAAGTCACCGATGGAAAATCTATCGTCGTTGACGTCGTAATACGCGATTGCACCTTGAGCCTTAACGAACATGAGTTCTCCATCGACCTCATTCCTATGCAACTGGGAAGCTTTGATGTTATTATCGGCATGGATTGGTTAGCCAAACATCATGCGGAAATTCTATGCTTTGAGAAGTGCATCCAAATTCCTTTACCGACTGGTGATACTTGAAAGTCTTTTGGGAGAAATCATCCAAGGACTCAAACTTATGTTTTGCATCTGTAACACCCGGATATTTATTATTTTGAAGCCGGAGAAGAAAGAAAAGAAAATAAAGTCCAAAAGTCGAGGGACCAAACTCGCCAACGAAAGAAAGTCGGGTGAGGGGATATAATAAGGGAGAGGGCAGCCCTTACCCTCTTCCCCCACACTCACAAATCAGCCAAAGAAAGGGGAGAAGAGAGAGAAGAGAAAAAGAGGAAAAGTGCCGATTCGGGTTGGTTCGGGTCGCCAAAATCGTCGTGAAGCAAGCCAAATCGAAGCCCTTAAGATTGTTTTAATTTTCCGCTGCGATTTATGAAACACAAATGTAATTATACGTTTTATGTGCGATGAGAACCCAGCTGTAAGCGTCCCGGGAACGGGGCCTTAAAAGTTGGTATCAGAGCCAAAGTTTAAGTGAAATGGGTAAAATTTCAAAATAAACCTAATCTTAAACTGAGAATGGGACGGAAAGGGAATGGGATGCCAATCTGAGTAGCTGCGTGCCATCGGGTATTTTCGTAAAGTAACGGTTTTATGTGCGCATGGTATGTGGTTATGTGTTGTATGTAGATTTAAATACTGATGTAGTTAGGACAGGTAATACTTGGGGTATGAAGAGTAAAGTAAGTGGCTAATCACAACTGGCCACTGTAATTAGAGACTTACTATACTTGACATAAACTGAGCTGTTCCCTTGAATGACCGTGTTGGGTTTGAATCTTTCAGTGTGCGTGTGATGGCCGGAGGTAGATCTTCGAAAGCTTCTAGGGGTGGAGGTCACAGTGCTGAACCGCGACCCAAGAGAGGGAGACCCAGAGTTGAGAGGGTGGTTCATGAAGAACCAGAGACCCCCATCCGGAGGGTGGTGACGAAAGCGCCAATCTGAGAGCCTCAGTAAAGGAGGCTGTTGTAGAAGAAGTCCATCAGGTCATGCAGACAATCTTACCGTCTGTGGTGACTGAAGTTATTAAGGCTGTACGAGAAGGGGAAAGAAAAGAAAGAAATAGATCCTCTGGAGAACGGAACACCCAGAGCCTGAAACGGCCCTGTCTGATGATGAAGAGGAAGAAGAAGAGCCTGTGCCAGAGGCAGTGTGAGGATGTAACTACGGGGCATTTATGAGATGCAATCCCCCTACTTTTGACGGTAATGGCAATGTTACCGCTGCTCACCAATGGGTGAGAGAGATGGAGGCCGTTCTCGACATCAGCGAGTGTCGGGAAGATCAGAAGGTGAAGTTTGCCACTCATTCATTTGTGGACTCGACACTATGTTGGTGGGACAACATTGTCCAAGCAGAGGGTAATCGGGCAATCGGGAGAATGAAATGGCCTGAGATGAAGAAGATGGTGATTGAGGAGTTCTGTCCTCACTGGGAAATGGATAAGTTGGAAAGGGAGTTTCTGCAGTTGGAGGCTGGAACCATGACACACTAGCAGTATACCACCAAGTTTAATGAAATGGCACGACTCGTGCCTGATCAGGTGACGCCTCTGTCTCGGAAAATCAAGAGGTACATTCAGGTTTACCGGTGGATGTTCGTCGGCATATGATCGCTGCCCGACCAAGCACGTTTAGGTCGGCGGTTGATTTGGCAGGGAGGCTGTATGACGAGCGGGAGGTGGTGGTGACTGAAGCGAGTAAGAAGGGTGGTGGTGATCGGAACTGGAATGGGAGGAGGTTTGGTCGGGGTGATGCCTCGACGGGTAACAAAAGGCACGGGTGGATGACCGCCGCGTGGCCACATCGGGAGTGGGATCAGGGAGGTGTGGTAAGTGTGGAAAGGAGCATGCGGGAGAATGTAGGCTGGGTTTGAACGTGTGCTTCAAGTGTGGGAAGACAGGGCATATGGCGAAGGATTGCTTGTCGGGCAAATGTTTTAACTGTGGGAAAACTGGTCATATGAGCAGAGATTGTAAGAAGCCAAGGACTGAGGGTTCAGGGGTGAGGAAGACGGGAAGTGAAGGACCGAGGGCGAGCACCAGGGCATTCACTATGACACAGGAGGAAGCTAGGACAGACCCTGATGTCGTGTCCGGTACGTTTCTGGGGAACCAAACTTTAGCTTCTGTGCTATTTGATTCTGGTGCTAGTAGAAGTTTTATTTCTGCTACTTTCTGTGCTAAGCTGCCTACTAGTAGTAGACGTGTTGATGCGCCCTTTGAGGTAGAAACTGCCATAGGTAAGTCTACCAGGATTTCTGAGATGATAGAGAATTGTGATGTGGAACTTGAGGGTCATAAGTTTCCTGTTAGACCGTTTGTGATGACCTTGGGTGGTTTCGATTTGGTTCTTGGGATGGATTGGTTGGCGTACTTCGAGGCGAACATTGTGTGTCGCAAGAAGATGATTCGGTTGACAGTGCCTGACGGAAGTTTGGTAACGGTTTATGGTGATCGAGTCACGACGATCCGAAGGTGATCTCAATGGCAGTAGCGGGAAATTGTATGAGGCGTGGATGTAGCGCCTACTTGGCTTATGTAAAGGATGTAGATGCACCAACACCACAACTGTCTGATGTACCGGTTGTGGTGACTTTCCAGACGTATTCCCGGAAGACTTACCAGGAGTACCACTTGATAGAGAGATTGAATTTCAGATTGATCTAATACCGGGTGCCTAACCTGTTGCCAAGGCACCATATCGGTAGCTCCGACGGAGATGAAAGAGTTATGGAACAGTTGGAAGAGTTGCTTGATAAGGGTTCATTAGACCAAGTGTCTCTCCTTGGGGTGCTCCGGTCCTGTTTGTAAAGAAGAAGGACGGTAGTATGAGGATGTGCATTGACTACCGCGAGCTGAACAAGTTGTCAGTGAAGAACCGATACCCCTTACCGAGAATAGATGATTTGTTCGATCAGCTTCAGGGTGCCAGTTGGTTTTCAAGAATAGATCTTCGGTCTGACTATCATCAGTTGAAGGTAAGGAACAAGATATCCCTAAAACAGCTTTCCGCACGCGCTATGGTCATTATGAGTTTCTTGTCATGTCCTTTGGTTTGACCAATGCGCCAGCTGCTTTTATGGATCTGATGAACCGTGTGTGTCGGCCTATGTTGGATAAATCAGTGATTGTGTTTATTGATGATATCCTGATTTATTCGAAGAGCGAGATTGAGCATGCCGGTCACATTCGAGAGGTTCTAGAGACGCTGAGAAGGGAGGAATTGTATGCTAAATTCTCCAAGTGCGCGTTCTGGTTGCGCGAAGTTCAGTTTTTGGGTCATGTGGTGAATCCTAACGGGATAATGGTGGACCCGGCGAAAGTGGAGGCGGTTATGCAGTGGAAGTCACCAAGGATGCCAACCGAGATCCGTAGTTTCTTGGGTTTGGCGGGCTACTATAGAAGATTCATCCAAGACTTCTCTAAGATTGCTTCTCCACTAACTAAGTTGACCCGAAAGGATGTGAAGTTTGTATGGGGTCAAGCTCAAGAGAAGGCGTTCAAAGAGCTGAAGGCAAGATTGACTCAAGCTCCTGTTCTGTCATTACCCGATGGAAGCGAAGATCTGGTGGTTTATTCTGATGCTTCCTACTCAAGGTTGGGGTGTGTGTTAATACAGAGAGGGAAGGTTATAGCCTATGCATCCCGACAATTGAAAGTCCGTGAGGTTAATTATCATACTCATGACTTGGAGCTAGCAGCCGTGGTCTTTGCACTAAAGATTTAGAGGCACTATCTCTACGTGACGAAGTGCATCATATTCACCGACCATAAGAGCTTGAAGTACTTCTTCGAGCAAAAGGATCTGAACATGAGGCAGAGGAGATGGTTGGAGCTTATAAAGGATTATGATTGCGAGATCCATTACCATCCGGGCAAAGCTAATGTGGTGGCGGATGCCCTTAGCCGAAAGGAAAGGCCCGAACCGATTCGGGTGAAAGCTTATCAACTAATCATGACCTCTGATGTGATGAAGCAAGTTAAGGAGTTTCAAGATGAGGCATTGAAAGAAGATCATCTTAACTCGGAAAGAATGAGAGGTCTGGTTGGGGAATTGGGTGAAAACACACTCGATGTTAGAACTCGATTCGATCATGTGTGGATTCCTTGTTTTGGGGATCTACGGGTGAAGATAATGGATAAAGCTCACAAGACTCGATACTCCATTCATCCTGGTGCCACGAAAATATACCATGATATGAAGAAAGATTATTGGTGGCCGGGTATGAAGCGCGACGTGGTGGAGTATGTGAGTAAGTGCCTTACTTGCTTACAGGTGAAGGCAGAGCATCAAAAGCCATATGGGAAGATCCAAACTTTGGATATACCGGAATGGAAGTGGGAGCACATCACCATGGATTTCATTACGAAGCTGCCGCGTACCCCGAAAGGGTATGATGCCATATGGGTGATAGTTGATCGTCTGACGAAGAGCGCTCACTTTCTACCGATCCGCAGACGTATTCATCTGAGAGGTTGGTTGATCTGTTCATCAGGAAATTGTAGCTCGTCATGGTGTGCCGGTGTCTATTGTGTCTGACCGCGACATTCGGTTTACATCTAAATTTTGGAAGAAATTCCACGACGCTATGGGGACGAGGTTACATATTAGCACGGCTTATCATCCCCAACCGATGGTCAGTCAGAAAGAACCATTCAGACACTGGAAGACATGCTCTGGGCATGTGTGATCGATTTTGGTGGAAGTTAGGATGACCACTTACCGTTAGCCGAATTCTCATACAACAACAGCTATCATGCCAGCATTGGTATGCCACCATATGAGATGCTATACGGTAGGAGATGCAGAACACCCTTTGCTGGGGTGATATTGGTCAGAAGGAATTGGGGAGCGTCGAGATAATCGAGGCTACGACAGAGAAGCTTGAAAAGATTAAAGCCTTCATGAAGGCAGCCAAAGATAGATAGAAGTCGTATGCCGATAAGCGACGTAGGCCAATTGAGTTCCAGGTGGGTGACCGGGTTATGTTGAAGGTCTCACCTTGGAAGGGTATTATCAGATTCAGAAAGCGGGGCAAGTTGAGCCCATATATATAGGCCCTTTCTGAATCATTGCTCGAGTAGGGGGTGGCCTATAGATTGGAGTTGCCAGATGAGTTAAGTGGGATTCACCCGACATTCCATGTATCTCATCTGAGAAAGTGTATAGCTGATGAAGACATGATTGTTCCACTAGAGGACATTGAAATAGATGAAAGCTCAATTATGTGGAGCAACCAGTGGCAATCATCGATCGTAAAGAAAAGAGGCTGCGAAATAAAGTGGTTCCTCTTGTGCGTGTACAGTGGAAGCACAGGAAGGGATCCGTCAACGTGGGAGACTGAGGAAGAAATGAGACAACATTATCCACGTTTGTTCGACGAATAATAGGTTTCGGGGATGAACCTATTTAAGGGGGGTGGACTTGTACACCCGAATATTATTATTTTGAAGCCGGAGAAGAAAGAAAAGAAAAAAGTCCAAAATTCGAGGGACCAAACTTGCCAACGAAGAAAGTCGGGTGAGGGGAAGTATAAGGAGGGGCAACCCTTACCCTTTTCCCCCCACTCACAAATCAGCCAAAGAAAGGGGAGAAGAGAGAAAGAAGAGAAAAAGAGGAAAAGTGCCGATTCGGGTTGGTTGGTCGCCAAATCGTCGTGAAGCAAGCCAAATCGAAGCCCTTAACATTGTGCTCTTTGTGTGAGTTCTAGAACCCCACTTTTACTTGTTTTCAAATGATTTTGGGGCTAGAAAGCATAAAAACCCGTTTTTGTATGTGTATTGTTTGACCCATTTGTTGTGATGTGTGTGATGCGTTTCGTGTATGTTTCCGGGCGTGTGTGCTTGTATGGTGTTATGGTATGCATTCCTAAGGTGTAGGATGGTCGATTTAGGCTTAAAATGGGTTTAGATGAGTTTGGAGGCCGAAAACCCTCGACTGCAGTCGGGATGAACTGCATTCTGCATCAGTTAGGGCTAGGCGACCGACTGGAGCCGAATGGAGGCCATACGGCCGATTAGGGTGCGATTGGGGTCCATTCGCATGATTGAAGGTCCATTCGCACGATTGAAAGGCCAGTCGCCTGGAGGTCATGCGACTGAAGGTCCAGTCGCATAAGTGCTCTTCCGCATTAATCCCATTCGCATGAGGTCCATCCGTATTGTCCATTCGCACGACTGATGTTCATTCCCATAAGTGTTCATCCGTATTAGTTCATTCGCATGATGTTCAGTCGCATGGAGGCCATGCGACTGAAGGGTGTCCATACGCCCGAATAGGGCTGTTGTACCCGAGGAAGGTGTAGATTGACTTCTGACTTTCGGGGAAAGTGCAGATGTAAGTTTTGACGTAAAGGTTCCCATAAGAGTTTGTAAGATGACGCTTGAGGTCTTAGGAAGCATGTTGGGCATGATGATGATGATGATGTTGTAGGTTATGTATGTATGACGTTGCCCTGTATGATGTGATGTTGATGCATGTTAATGTTCCTTAGTATGATGTATAATATCTTTCCTATGGCTTTATTATTATGAGGAATGAACGAAGTATTATGTAACGTAAAGTGAAAGATAATGAAAGAGGAACACGATGTTGAATGCATGCATTAATGAACGAATGAAACGTCTTACACGCATCGGATAACGGGTCCTTTGTGATTGACCCTTAATGTAGAACCTCTACCGCTCACCCCTAGTACTGTGGCATATTTTAGTTGTTCATTTATTGACTTCGGCCCAGTAGCTAAGACTGATGGTTACTCCTAGTACCGGGCATATGTTTAGCTGTTCATTTATTGACTTCGGCTCGGTAGCTACGACTAACCGGGGTGTAGCACATGGTATTGGTACGGATGATGTCTGATGCGCAAGTAAAGTCATAAGAACGAATGAACGAATGAATGAATGAAGAAGATAATAATGATATCATCTATGTGTACGTACGATGTGTGATCATGTAAAAGTACGAATGGTTTTATATGAAAGTAAAGTATGTTTTGTAATAAAACTAGAACTCACTTAGCAACGCTGACTTTCTATATGTTTTCCAGTTGGCAGGTAATGTTTGCTGAGGATGGCACACCGTGAAGCTACTCAGCTCTTTTGGGATGGCATTCTTTTGATTAATGTTTTTGCATTGTAATGTGAACAAGATATTTTGTAATGAATGTTGTATTAACTTGCAAAAGCATTTACATGGAAATGAAAGATTGTTTTAGTTTTTCGCTGCGATTTATGAAACAAATGTAAATTTAATTTTTTTTTTATGTGCGATGAGAACCCTCTGTAAGCGTCCCAGGAACGGGGCCTTACAACATCAAGGCCCGCAAGTGCTTAAGTAAAAACTACATGGCTTTCATGGCATATGTAGTTAATGCGAAAGAGAAAGGTAAGGAACTGAAAGACATTCCTGTCATGCGGGACTTTCCCGAGGCTTTTCCCGAGGATCTTAAGGGACTACCTCTCGTGCGAGAAGTTGAGTTCAAGATTGACTTAATCCCTGGTGCAAACCCTATGGCTAAATCACCTTATCGTCTTGCACCGTCTAAAATGCAAGAACTAGCTAGTCAACTGCAAGAGTTGACCGATAAGGGTTTCATTTGTCCTAGCTCTTCCCTATGGGTGCACCTGTGTTGTTTGTGAAGAAGAAAGATGGCTCATTCCGTATGTGCATCGACTACCGGGAACTCAACAAGCTTACCATCAAAAACCGATACCCTCTCCCTCGAATTGATGATCTCTTCGATCAACTTCAAGGAGCAACTCAATTCTCAAAGATCGATCTACGTTCTGGGTATCATCAATTACGTGTTCACAATGATGACATCCAAAGACCGCTTTTCGTACTCGATATGGACATTACGAGTTCATGGTTATGCCTTTTGGCTTGACCAATGCACCTGCCGTGTTCATGGATCTCATGAATCGAGTATGTAAACCGTATTTGGATAAGTTTGTGATCGTGTTCATCGATGACATTCTTATTTATTCCAAGATGAAAATTGATCATGAGACGCACTTGCGACAAGTTCTTGGAGTTTTGAAGAAGGAGCAATTATACGTCAAGTTTTCCAAGTGTGAATTCTGGTTGGAAGAGGTTCAATTCTTAGGGCATGTGGTGAATAGCCAAGGAATCCACGTTGATCCTGCTAAAATTGAAGCCGTGAAGAATTGGTGTTTTCCCACAACACCAACCGAGGTTCGTTCTTTTCTGGGCTTAGCGGGATATTACCGTAGGTTTATAGCAAATTTTTCGAAGATTTCTAAACCATTAACAACGCTAACCCAAAAGAATCGACTCTTCAAATGGGGACCCGAGCAAGAAGAGGCTTTCGAGACATTGAAACCCAAGTTGTGTAACGCTCCTATTCTCACACTTCCCGATGGGAACGATGACTTTACCGTGTATTGTGATGCTTCTAATCAAGGTATTGGTTGTGTTCTCATGCAACGAGGCAAAGTCATAGCATACACGTCGAGGCAATTGAAGATTCATGAAGTGAACTACACAACTCATGACCTTGAACTTGGTGTCGTGGTTTTCGCATTGAAGATTTGGCGACACTATCTTTATAGGACGCAATGCATAGTCTACACCGATCATAAGAGTCTCCAACACGTGTTCAATCAAAAGGATCTCAACATGAGGCAAAGACATTGGATTGAGTTGATTAGTGACTACGACTGCGACATTCGCTACCACCCTGGAAAGGCGAACGTTGTTGCCGACGCGCTAAGTCGCAATGTCCATAACAAGACTGTCTCACTACAATAAATTCAAGATCGAAGACAATGGTTTGATATGTTAGGGGAATTTGATACCGAGATTCATGTGGATGTTAACGCGGCTACTATCATGCTGCAAAACATAAGGATTGATAGTGATCTTGAGTTATGCATTCGCGAGGCTCAACAAGCAGCATTAACCGACGAAGGGAAAGATGAAGATTTTCCGTCTAACGTTCGGTCCCAACTAAGACAAAACCGAATGGCATGTGGTACTTCTTAAATCGACTTTGGATCCCGAATCGTGACAACCTTCAACACTTCATCATGAACAAAGCTCATCAAGCTCGATACTCCATTCATCCTGGCTCCGATAAGATGTACATGGACCTGCGTGGTCATATTGGTGGTTTGTAATGAAGAAAGATATCGTGTCATATGTTTCCAAGTGTCTCTCATATGCAAGAGTCAAAGCCGAGCATCAACGACCAAGTGGTTTACTTGAACAACCCGAAATCCCTATGTGAAAATGGGAACATATATCTATGGATTTCATAACCAAGTTACCTCATACACCTCATGTGCATGATAGTATTTGGGTGATTGTTGACCGTTTGACCAAGACGACACATTTCATACCAATACGAGATACATACAAAGTTTCTAGGCTGGATCGCATCTACATTGACGAAATTGTGAGTTGTCATGGCGTGCAGTTGCACATCATATCCGACCGCAACGCTTGTTTCACTTCACACTTTTGGTCGTCTATGCAAGAACTATTGGGTACTCAATTGGATTTAAGTACGGCTTACCGTGTAACATCCGCCTAAATTCAAATTATAAATCCAAAACCCGAACCCATTTAAAACTTTCATGCCAAGAAAGTTCACTATCAAATTAATGTCATTAGTTATAATGAATCATATGAATTAGAAGTGAAGTTTAATCTTTAAAAAAATGGGTTATTTATTTTTTTATTTAAACAATTTACTATATATTTTTATTTTATAAAATAAAGAGTTATAAACTTATAAAGACTTAATTGTCATATATGAGTCAAAGTTAAAAAGGAATAATTATATTTTTAAAGTTTCTACAAGACTTATAAATTATATAAGTTTATAAATAATTTGGGTTATTTTTAAATTAAGCCTTTAAAAGTTTAAGGTTAAAATTGTAGATTTTAAAACTTGAATTAAAAAGGTGTGACATAAAATAATAACTAATGAAACTAGAGGGACCAAAAGTGTAATTACACTAAAATACCTAAACCATCGCCCAAACCCCCCCTCAATGCCTGTTTTTCCGGCCACTACCTCCGGCCACAATTCTGGCGGCCCCGGTGGCCACCAAATCACCCGAACGTCCGATTTAAACGCAATTAAGCCATATTAACCCTTTCTTGACCCGTTTCGAACTCAATGAATGTTTCAATTCGAATCGTTAATCCTCTCGAATAGAAACCGAAACTTGTATTCAAACAAGACTCAATCGACTTGAAACTAATCAAGTCATGCATTTACAAACGTGGGAAAATCTTCAAATCGATATTCTGGAACTTCTTGAACTCCCAATTTCGCCTGCAACACACACAACATCACGTTCGATGAAAATGCATAACATAAACTTGTATCTAGCGTTCGGCACCTTTAGAACCTTCTAACTGGAAATTAATAGAGGGGAATCGACCTTCATCATCATACGAAGCTTTCCAAGTGGTCAATCGAATCAAACCATCAAGAATCGGTTATGTTTGATGTCTCCATAATCGCACGTGTTCCTGTTCTTGTTTCCTAACCAAACGAAACCAATCCATGTAATTAAGCATCTATATGCTCGGATTTACTTGGTGAATCAATGCCCTAACTTTAATTTCGTTAACAACTTCGAATTCGTGGTCAAATTTGATCCAAACTGATTCTAGGGTTCTTATGAAATTGAGGGATTTCTTGAAGTATTGTTTTTAACAATTTAATACCAATTCTTAACGCGGCTGAGGCCTTTAATTCACTGGTTAGTCACTTGTATCCCCACCTTGAGGTCTCGGGTTCGAACCCGAGCACCCTTAAACAATTTTTTAAGGCTTTTTAGCCCTTAAATTAATTATAGAAAATTTCTAATAAATAAAAAAATAGTTTTGTAAACTTTAAATATTTTTAAAGAGACCAAATAATTTTCTGTAATTTTTTTAAATTTTAAGAATTAAAATCTTTTTAATAAAATATTTTAAAGATTATTCTTGGGTTATTTATATTAAATAGATTTTAATAAGTATAAATTATTAGTGGTCCAAACGTTTCCTTTAAATATTCATCGTTTAAATCACGCTATTTTAAATGGAGATTTCTTGAAACATTATAAATCAACATAATTTCTATTATTCTTTATTTTGGGTTTTAATATTATAAACCTTTATAAAGATTATTTAAAACGTTTAATAACTTTGTAAAATGACTTAAATAGGTTTATATTATTTTGCAAGTCATATAAATAAGTATTCAAAAATCATCATTATCAATTTCAAATAATTAATTTCTAAATTAATTATTTCTTTCAACACATTATATTTAATTTTTATTTATTGAAATAAATTAAATTATCAAATCATTCATTATCGCTCTCATCTCGATTAATTTATTTCGTCTTATTTAACCAAAACATAATCGTTTGTTTTATTTTACTTGATTTAATTATTAAAACACCTAATTTCCAAATGAAACCCTAATTCATTTTACTCTTAAATCATATATTATCCTAATCCTAAGACACCAACTCTTAGGTTAAACCGTAAAGGAATCGTTGGAACCATCTTATATTCTCATCGTTATCTTAATTGCAACTTTAGCACGTGAGTTTTCCATGTGAGTATTTCTATATCCCTTTTTATATTTTCATACTTTGGGGTGAAACATGTTACCTTATAATCGTTACACTTGTAAAACATTTGATTCTTGTAAACTTATGGCAATTCACTTGTATGTTGTGGTTAGTTGATCTTTGTAGCTACCATGTAATGTCGATATATGTACAATCATTAACTATTGCTAGCCTGGCGACGTCATAGATCTATGGGCCTGACAAGCCTGCTTGGTTGATCCAAGTACACTTAGCTAATTGTATATACGTGTAAACGTTTGAGACTTGTAAAACTTTGTTAAGGTTTGATTGTGCATTCTGTCTTACATCCCTAGTTACTTTGTTCTCTAACTTACAACATGAATTGCCATCTTTTATATACTTATGTATTGAAAACTATGGAAATCTCACCAACTTTATAGTTGACCCCGTTTATTTTTAACATGTTTCAGGTTTCCTACTTGAAGATCTTCTTGTGCTCATATAGGACTTGGACCTTGATTAATTGAAAGACTTATGTTATTTGGTTGTATCTTGATTGATTTGTAATTACACATTTGTCTTGTAATGTTTAATAAATAATGACATTTAATGTTATTACAACTTAACTAGTTCCATGTGCTATGAGCAATTGTCTCCCATTCGTCCGCCCCGATGATTCCGCCGTCGGTCGGGGTGTAACATACCGTCCTCAAACTGATGGTCAAACCGAACGAATAATTCAAACCCTCGAGGATACGTATTTACTGCTCGCGGAATTTTTGTATAACAATAGTTATCACTCAAGTATCAAGATGGCACCATTCGAGGCTTTGTATGGTCGTAAATGTCGTTCTTTGATCTGTTGGACTGACATCAGGGAAAATCTCATCACTGGTCTTGTACTTATTCAAGAAACGACCGACAAAGTTTCCAAAATTCGAAATAACCTTGAGGTGGCTAGAAGTCGCCAAAAGAGTTATGTTGATAAAAGACGCAAACCGTTGGAGTTTCAAGTCGACGACATGGTTCTTCTTAAGGTCTCTCCATGGAAAGGTGTTGTACGTGGGAAGAAGGGTAAGTTAGCCCCACGCTTTGTAGGACCTTTCAAGATTCTAAAAAGAATTGGGAAAGTGGCTTACAAACTGGAACTACCTTCTGAACTTAGTGGGGTTTATCCTGTCTTCCATGTCTCAAACCTGAGGAAAAGCCTGGCTGATGAAAATTTGCATGTTCCTCTCGAGCAAATTCAAATAGATGAGTCATTGCATTTCGTTGAGAAGCCTATTGAGATTATGGACCGAACCCTGAAGAAGACCCAAACAACTACCACACCGATCGTCAAAGTCCGTTGGGAAAACAAACGTGGAGCTAAGTTCACTTGGAAACGTGAAGAGCATATGAAAAAGATGTACCCGCATTTGTTCGTTTAGTTCATTCTTAATTTCGAGACGAAATTCTTTTAAGTTGGGGACTGTAACATCTCGTATTTTCGTTAAATTAATAGTTAACCTTGCTTATTCTTGTAAGAACTATTGTGTCATTTATGAAACTTGTGGTTTAGTTATGCTTGATTTCTTGTTAACTTGTAGTTCTAAGCTTATTACATAATGGCAATGGTTGTAAATATATATATATATATATATATATATATATATATATATATATAATAACAAAGATAATAATTATAATGATAATAATAATAATAATATAAAAGTAATATTAAGGATAAGTTATAATAATAGTAATTTACTAGTTTTAGAAATGTTAAAACTTTAAATGATTAAGTTAGGGGGTAAATTGTCATTTTATAAACTTTAAAAATGTGTTTATGAAATTATAAAATTTATTTTTAAGGAAATTGATCCTTTGTAGATAACTTGTGATTTTATTTATAAAATTATATTTAAATGCTATAATTATCATGATAAATCCTTAGACATAAGGTCTAATATTAATTTAATATCTTTAAGTATTATATAACAATCTAATTTTTATAAAAATGTTTAATTATTACATTTTTAAATAATTTTATATTAAAATATTAATTGTTTTACAAGAATAAATTTTTAAAAAATATTTAGATGACTTTAAAAATATTTGGGGTTTATAAAAGTCATTTTTATAATTATTATAAATTTTCTATAATTAATTTAAGGCCAAAAAGGCTTTAAAAAAATTACATGAGGGTGCCTGGGTTCGAACCCGGGACCTCATGGATGTGGGGAACAAGACTTAACAGTGAACCAAGGCTCTCAGCCGTGTTATAACTTGGATCTTAAATCTTAAAAACAAACTTCAAGAAATCCCCAATTTCCCATGAACCCTAGTTTCTTCTTGAATCAAATTGAACATCAATACGATGTTATCAACCAAATTAAGTTTAGGGCTTTTGTTCCCGATGTGAAATCGAGTATATGTACATATTTAATTACCCGAATATGTTTGAATTGAAGGTGAACCTAACGAAGAATAGTCGCGACCGTGGATACCCAATGGATGAGAAATCCTCAATGGGAATTGTCAGGATCAGTGATCACAAGTTTGATGTATTAGAGCGTAACGCAGCGGAATAAGAACAAGAATTAGACAAATTGTAGCAAGAATTTGATACTCGTATGCATTAAGAACAAATACGGTTATAACGAGAGAATATATTTCTGTAACAAGGAATGTTTCTATAATCGAATATTTCTGATCAAATCATTCTACTTATTACAATAGGTTGACACTTCTTATATAGAGTGCAATCGCTGCTGTTATCACGGGAAAGTGACAACTGGCAGATCTATTACAAAAAACTAACTCTTAACAAACTACTGAAATGTTCACAACTACTGAGAACATATCAGAGTGTTAAGTACAAATATGAAACTACTGATAAGAAACTACTGAACTACAACGACTGAAGAACAAGCTCTTCAGTCGTTTTACAAACTACTGAAAAACATAAAACTACTGATGAGCACAAAACTGAAGAAGTATTCTTCAGATGTTGTGTCAAACTACTGAACAGATAAAACATAAAACTACTGAAAGGTAAACCGTCACAACTACTGAAGAAGACCTCTCTTAGCTGTTGTGACAACGTCTGATACTTTGGTCTTCAGCACTTGTGTCTTCAGACTTTGTCTTCAGCACTTGTGTCTTCAGACTTTGTCTTCAGCACTTGTCTTCAGACTTTGTCTTCAGCACTTGTCTTCAGACTTTGTCTTCAGCACTTGTGTTCAGACTTTGTAATCAGCTGTTGTCTTCAGCTGTTGTGGTCTTCAGTAGTTGTTGTGACGTCTATGGGACTTAAAGGTTTTTCTGATCCGGCTCATTGGTTCTTTTGGTCCAACAAACTCCCCCTGAACCAATGCAGCCAAAACCTTTAACTTTATTGAGGTCCTACTTATTGTTGGCAGAATGGTTGGTCTTTTTCCTTCTTGATCAGTTGAGAAGATGACCCATATAAGCACTGGCCTGGGAATGAGTCTCTGATGATTTGGTTGGCAATGTATGGATGGGAGCTCTGTATTGGGGAATTGGACACTGAGTTGTTCCCCCATCCATGAGACTCACTTCCCATGTATAAGCCTGTAGGATTCTCTGGTGTATGCTCTGAGAAACATAATTTGTTCTTCCATGGTCAGGTTCTCAGCTTCACCATCAAACAATCCTTCACGCCCATACAGCTCTGAGATGTACTTGGCCTGTTTGCCATTTTTGAGCTCAACTGTTGTAATCTGTCTGTATGCAAACTCATCAGGATGAGTCCCTTCAAGTAACAGACTGAGCTCATTTTGTTTGAAGTTCTCAAGCCTCTTGTAGACTAACCCCTTTTTAATAACTCTGTTCTCTAACATCTTTTGGGGTGGCTGTTTAGTCTCATAGGCCTTCTTGAAATCTTCTACAATCTCCCAGGGTGATACTACAAGGACCACTGTGATCTCTTCATCTACGATCCTTTTTACTTGCCCTTGTATCTCGAAGGAATGTCTTTTTTACAATCCTGTGAGCCACCCTAGGATCAGGCCATACTCTCACCTTTTCCTTCTGATATTGAAATGTGTTGGCAAGGGTGTACAACCTCAGAGCTTCTTTCTTCATACTAATTATTGATGAAGAAGCAGCATAAGTTTTGTCGATGCTTTTCAACATCTCATCGTCATGAAGCCTTTGTTGCTGCTCTTCTTCAATCTTTACTCTCACAGTTTCCATCTGTGAGGTGGGAGTGATGGGCATGGGTTTGGCTTTAGGCAATGTTAGGACTGCAGACAGAGCAGCCTATCTTCTTCCACATCATCCTCTTCTTCTTCTTCTTCTAGCCTCAACACCCTTCTCTTCTTCTTCTTGGTGCATCATCGGCTGTTGGTTTAGAGGGTAAGGGAGTTGGTTTTGTGGGTTGTGGTTGTGGTTGTTTTGGAGAGGGAATGTTGACAGTGAGTTAGCATTTTGAGGTGAGTGTGGCTTTTGAGTGTTTGGCTAGCTCAGTCCTGCTCCCTGCTCCTGCTTCATTCAAAGCTTCGACTACTAAACCCTTAGTGTATGCTTCAGACGAACAGATCTTGGAGGTTATGGCCAAGATACTGTCCCTGGTCCATGATTTAATCTCGATCAATGATCTCCCAAGATATTTTGCAATGAATCTGATCATGATCTCTAGTCTCTCTCTTTCTAATGCATCATAACTTGCCCATCTTGAGTTAATTTCTTCAACTTCAAGTCTCCTGATCTCTGAGTCAAGCTGTGCAGTATCGAACCCTTGTCTATACAGTTGATCAATAATGGCATCCATTGATTTACTATGTGTAGCATCTGCCATTTTGATCATCTCATCGAGTTGGAGTTCTTTCTCTTTTCCTTCACCCTTCCTCTTCTTATATGTGACATGAAAGTCTTTGTGACTTTCACTCACTTGATCATTTTCGGTTCCCTTCACAGACTCCTCTTCCTTCTCAGTTTCCTTTTCTTTCAGTTTGCTCTTCCTCTTTGCTTTCACTGACTGACTCTCCCCCTTTTGGTTGCATTGGTTGCAAGGTTTGAGTAGCAGAAAGCCTGGTGCTCACAATCTCCTCCACCAGGGGTTGTATGATTGAGGGAAGCCTCTCATCCATGGTTTTGATCACAATGTCTGTGATCATTGGGGTGATGAGAGGTAGGGATTGCTGAAAGATAGCAGCTGTTTGCTCAGAGGGGTTCTGTCCCTGAGAAGCAGTGCCAGAAATAGAGTCTGGTGGCTCGGAAGTTTTGAGTGGCTGAGTGTGTGGGAGACCTTCAGGTGAAGGTGCCATCTGTGGGTTTATGTGGGGGCAGATGGACTTGCTTGTTGAGAGAATTGGTCAAGTAGTCTTTGTAGTCTACTGACTTCTTCCTCAAGAATTGTGTTCTGGGCCAGAACATCATAAAAGAAGCCCAGGTCATCATTAGCAGATGCTGAATCACCTGACCTCCTGCTTGTAGCAGGATGTACATGCACTGGGTGTAGACCAGTTTTAGCATGTGCCCCTTTTTCTTGGAACTGGGGACTTCCAGCCTCAGGACTATGTCCTTCATCAGCTGTTGCCTCTAGTGAGGTCTTAGCTATGTTACCAGCCTCATCTGATCATGTGCTGATTCAGAAGAGGTGGCAGCCTCACTAGATGTTCTAATCTCCATATCCACACCAGGAGATAGAACGTGTAAACCCCGGTGCTGTGGGTTGTCAGAAGCATGGTGATCCTCGTCCTCAATAGCTGTGGTTCTCCCCTTTGTTGGTGGTTGTTGGGGAGGAGGAGAGGCATGCAGCTGAGTCAGCACGTTTGCAATGATAATGGTTGGACTTTGGGGGCGGTTGCATGGGGAGATGGGGTAAAAGCAGTGTGCACCTGGGGAGAATGGTGCTCTTCAATGGCAATCTCCTCAAATGAGGAAGATCCCAGATTTGTGGGTACCCCTTCTGTGGTTGCTGCAGGCTCCTTTTGAGAGGAATCCTGAGCGGCTGTGGCTGTGAAGTCCTTGTATCCACTAGGGGGTTATAACCAGTGGATATAGCCTTGTTTGTGTTGCAGGGGCATCCTCAGGGGACTCATTCCCTGAGTAGCCTTTTTTGTCTTCTTTTTAGTGGGTTGGTGGGGACTTTGGATTGGAGGTGGTGGCTGTGGGTTCCAGCTGCGTGGGTTTGCGCAGCTTGGCAGCCATTTTGAGTGATTGGTCAGAGTTGTGCCGGGAGTATACTTCAGGCATACAGCCATAGCAGGGACTCCCAGGCCAACAAGTCCCTCAGCTTGAAGCTGGTTTTCAATTATGGCCATTATGAACCGAGGATATAATATCCAACGGTTAGCAGTTTTTTTTTGGGCCATATCCTTGAGCTCTAAAAATAGTATTTCAGAAAATTTTAAGGTTGTTGCTCAAGGATGGAGTACATTACCTGTTGCCACCTTGTGGACATTTGATCCCATGATGAAGTCTTGGAGGCAAGGCATACATTTACCATATGAAATATGAGACGTTCGGCATCCGGGAAATGTTTCTTCAGTATGGTAGATGCACTCAGGTTACCCTGGTATCCATGGTGGGCAAATGATTGATCTGTTGTGCCCTTTGGATAACCAGTTGGGAAAGTGGCATCATCCAGATTAAGGGTTTGGCGAAGAGTGTCTGGAGTAATGACCACTTTTTGGCCATGGACAAACGATTGAAGAGACTCTGTGTCATTCTCCTCAGAGACCAAGTGACGTTTGTCCAGAATTGGTTAAGGGATTCGGCATATATGGTGGGATTTACCAGAAAAGCCGTTTTGTAGGGTGACTGAACCATTAAATCAATGGCGTTGTGAAACTTGGTCCAGTATGGCGATTTGGTGAGATGTGCGACACAGTTGTGTCGTGGTTTTAGTTGCATGGTCGCCATTGATGAAGAGAGGGTAGAGAGTTTTTGAACGTTAGGTTTGAGAAGAGAAGATAAAAACTCTGAAGGTGGGATAAGGTATTTAAAGGGTCGGGTTAGAAAACGACTGAAGGTTTTGGTGTGAGTCATCAGTTGTTGAAACTACTGATGACGTGGTATTAACTTTCAGAGGTTTGAAATGCTGACCGTATTGGTGTGATCAGCAGTTGTTATAAGACAACTGAAGACTTGGTTTTACCGTCAGACGTTGAAACAGCTGAAGTCTCTGATTTAGTCATCAGTAGTTATAAAACTACTGAAGACAGTTTTGACTTCAGGTGATGAAACAACTGAAGACTTGGTATTAGTCATCAGTAGTTGTGAAACTACTAAAGACAGTGGTTTTGTCAGCAGTTGTTGTAAACAGCTGAAGACTTGGTGTTAGTCTTCAGTAGTTGTAAACTACTGAAGACATAGTTTTGGCTTCAGTTGTTTTAATGAAACAGCAGTTGTAGAAACAACTGAAGAGTAATTACTCATCAGCTGTTTTCGTCAATTCATAGCTTTTCAGCTGTTTCACACTGTCCTCAACACTTACTCATCAGACTTTTCATCTGCTTTTCAGGTGTTTCATAGGACATCAGTAATCTGCATTTCTGACATCAGTAGTTGTAGCTGCATCAACTGTTGTGACTACATCAGCTGTTGTAGCTACATCAGCTGTTTTAACACAGATAAAGTACTTCAGTACTGGTGAGGTATGTAGCCTTCAGTAGTTATAAAACTACTGAAGGTAAAAAAACTCATCAGTACTTATATGTGACAATAATGAACTAATGATCATCGGTACTTGTGAGCTGAGATCATCAGTAGTTGTCACTTATTCTAGCTGCAGCATACCAAGCCTTAACACCAGGTTGTGGAAAGTTGAACTATCCAAAGGCTTAGTAAAAATGTCTGCAAGCTCATCAGCACTAGGAACAAATTTTGGATCAATCAGACCTTTTTCAAAACAATCTCTAATAAAATGGTGTCTGATTTCAATATTTAGTCCTAGAGTGCTGGACAGGATTCTTGACAATACAAAGAGCTGAAGAGCTGTCCATTACAATGGGGTCTTAGTCTCTGTTATGCCATAATCCAATAATTGGTTTTGAAGCCAGAGTACCTGAGATGTACAGCTTGCAGCGGCAATGTACTCTGCTTCAGCAGTTGATGTAGCAACTGAGGTCTGTTTCTTGCTCTGCCAAGAAATCAAGCAGTTGCCTAGGAATTGACATCCACCAGAAGTTGATTTCCTGGTCAACTTACACCCTGCATAGTCACTGTCAAAAAAAGCAACTAATTTACCAGAATGTCTAGTAGAATACCATAAACCTAGAAATGGAGTGCCTTGCAGATCTAAAGATCCTCTTGACTGCAATCAAATGAGACTCCTTAGGTGCAGCCTGAAATCTAGCACAAACACATGTAGCAAACATAATATCTGGTCTAGAAGCTGTTAAATACATCAAGGACCCAATCATACATCTGTAAAGTGTTTCATCAACCACTTTACCTTTCTGATCTGTATCCAGTTGTGTGGTGCTGCACATGGGGGTAGAACAGGGCTTACAGTTTTGTAAATCAAACTTTTCCAAAAGATCTTTTGTGTATTTGGACTGATGAATGAAAATTCCATCAGCCTTTTGTTTGATTGCAAACCCAGAAAGAACTGTAATTCTCCCATGGCACTCATTTCAAACTTCTGTTGCATCAACTTTGTAAAGGCATCACACAACTGTGGATCAGAGGATGCAAAAATAATATCATCTACATAAATTTGAACAAGTAGATTATGCTGCCCAGCTTTCTTATGAATAAAGTCTTATCTATGGAGCCTCTAGTGAAATTATTTTCCAGAAGAAAGTTTGATAATGTCTCATACCAGGCTCTAGGAGCTTGTTTCAACCCATAAAGAGCCTTATCAAGCTTATACACCCAATTAGGATGTTTATTGTCCTCAAAGCCTGGTGGTTGACATACATAAACCTCTTCTTTAATTTTCCCATACAAAATGCACTTTTGACATCCATTTGAAAAACTTTAAGGTTTTGATAAGCAGCATAAGCTAAAAACAATCGAATTGCTTCCAGTCTGGCTACAGGGGCAAAGGTTTCATCATAATCAATACCTTCTTCTTGTGCAAACCCCTGAACAACCAGTCTGGCCTTGTTCTTAACAATAAGCCCATTTTCATCAGTTTTGTTCCTAAACACCCATTTAGTGCCTATTGCACACTTACCTGGAGGTAGAGGAACCAGTTCCCACACTTGCTGTTTCTTGAACTGAAGAAGCTCAAGCTGCATGGCATCAACCCATCCATTGTCCTTTAAAGCAATGTGATAATTCTTTGGCTCTTGCTGACTGATGAAGAGAGCATAGAAGCAGAAATTTGACAATTGACTTCTTGTTGATACGCCAGCAGTGATATCACCAATGATTTGAGACATAGGGTGATTCTTCAGATCTTGATACACAATGAGATCTGTGCAAGTGTTTGTAGCAGGCTCAGCAGCAACAGATGGTGATGGTGAATCATTTCCTTGAAACCAATCAGTGGATGGTAATTCAAAGGAAGTTGAATTTGAAGAAATCTCATCAGCATTTGTTGTGGATGGTGCTACTGGAGCTACAGGACCATCAGGTCTAGCTGAATCAGGCAGTTGATCACTAAACCTGAAGAGGTGAGTACTGCTATCATCATCATCATCAGCACCAGCAGAACCACCAGGTGGTGAACTGTTGACAAGCAACAGCAGGAGTTTGATAAGGAACATATTGCAGTATGTCCAAATCAAATATCTCCACAGGGCTTTGTGGAATCTTGTCCTTTGGAGATTCATTAAACTTAACATGTAGAGTCTCTTCAACCATCTTTTTTCTACAGTTGAAGACTCTGTATGCTTTGCAAGTTGATGAATAACCAACAAAGTACCCTGCATCCACCTTAGGATCAATTTTTGGAGTTGATCCCGTGTGTTGAGAATGAAACAAGGACACCCAAATGCTCTGAAGAATGAAATTAGAGGGGCCAATGATGAAGAACTTCATATGGAGTCTTCATCAACCTCTGATTTACTAGAACTATTCTGTACATAGCAAGCTGTATTGACAGCTTCAGCCCAAAAAGTCATTGGCAGTCCAGAATCAGCCAACATGGACCTTGCAGCTTCAATAAGGGTCCTGTTCTTTCTCTCCACTACTCCATTTTGCTCAGGAGTTCTTGGGATGCTATACTGCCTCTTGATTCCCTTTGATAAGTAAAACTCATCAAGTGTGTGGTTTCTGAATTCAGTACCATTGTCACTCCTCACACACTTAACTGGTAGGGAATACTGCTTCTCAACGTGTAACACAAAGTTCATAATGGACTGCGCAGCCTCATCCTTTGAATGCAAGAAGAAAGTCCATACAAATCTGGAGTAATCATCCACAATTACCAGACAGTATTTCTTCTTAGCCATACTCATCACTCTCACAGGACCAAAGAGATCCATGTGAAGAAGCTGTAAGCAGGCAGTGGACTTAGGTTCTTCTATGGAGGGAAATGAAGCTTTGTGTTGTTTTCCTTTTAACAAGCAGTGCAGTTATCTTCACACTTGAACTCCTTCATAGGCAGTCCCCTTACTAAACCATGGTTTATCAGCTGATTTATGTTTTTGAGATTAACATGACCCAGCCTTCTATGCCATAGAATAGATTCTTGAGGGGAAGCCTTGGAAAATAGGCAAGGATGGCCTTTGAGATCTATTTTCTTGGAAAGATCTAAGGCATACACTCTTCCTGTCCTGTTGGCCTTTAGGAGAGTGTGTTCATCCAACACCTTATCAATCAAACTTAGAACTTTGGATGACAGAATCCGACAGTTCTGACTGGTGAAAAGAGCAACATGGCCTTGTCACACATTTGACTGACACTCAAGAGGTTGTACTTGAGATTTTCCACATGGTTAACATCATCAAACTTTATTTCCCCATTGGAAACAAAGCCTTTGCCGATGATGTAACCCTTTGCATCATTGCCAAATGACACAAACCCCTTCCTTCCTTGAGAGTAGTCATTAAGAAGTGATCTGTTTCCTGTCATATGCATGGATCCTCCACTGTCTACATACCAGATGCCTTTGAGGTATGTTGAAGAACCCTGCAAAATACAACAAATTAGTTAGATTTTGAGACCCAAACCTTTTTGGTTTGGGCCTGTTCTCATCAACAGATGGTAAACTAACATGTTTGTTGGAAACAACAGCCTGAGAGGAAGAAACTGGTGAAGAAAAGGAATCCTTGGCTTGGACCTCCTTTTCTGTGGTTTCAACATAGGAACATCTAATTGGTTAACTCTTTCCAATAGATGTTGAACCATCATAACCAGCTGTGTCTGATTTTGTGATAAGGCTTTCAGCTCTTCAGACACATTGGCATTGGAGTTTGATAAGTTCCTATGTTGCACCTTCTTCTTTTGAGCAATCTCAGCTGTTACCTGTTTACCCCTTCCTTTTTGGATTTCTTTTTGGACTTAAGGGTTACAGGATTTGATGTTGCTGGTACAAATGTGGCTTCAAACTCAGTTTTCATTTAAACCATTTTCTCTTTACTTTCCTCTTTATGTTTGAGTTTGGATCCCCTTTTGTACCAACAATCATCTGTAAGATGATTGAACAAACCACATACTTCACATGGTTTCTTCTTCATCTTATGTTGATCATCAACTAAAGAGAATGAAACTACTGAAGACTTGCTCTTCAGTACTTTGGAAGCATTATTTGCTTTCTTGACTTCCTCTTTAGTAGTCTTCAAATTCTTTCTACTGACAGTTTTCTTCTCTTCAGTGCTGACAGTTTGGAGTTTGAACTTCAGGTGTTAAATCTTGCTCTCCAGTCCTTTCAGAACTTCCAGAAATAGCTCCTGAGTTGATCATCTCTTTGATCATGTGAGTGTCAGCAGTGGAACCATCAACATCAGCTGATGGGTTCTGAGAGGGCTTAGTGCTGACTTCAACTTTTGATGATGCTCTATCAAAAAGTGAATCACATGATGAGGTGGATTGGTTATTGCTTTCTCCATCAGATTTCACTTCTGCTCTTGAAGCAAAATCTGTAGGAGGAGCAGTGTGATTATAACCAATACCAAACTTCACATTGGAAGCAGATTGCTTACTAAGAAGCATTTCAAAACCTTTTCATGATTGTACCCATCGATCACACTCTACCTCGGTGACTTCAAGGTTTCTTTGAGACTTCTCTGGTCTTCCAGAATAACCTCTAGCTTGGCCTTTTCATCATTTAATTGGCATTTAAGCTTATAAATCTCATCATTTTTACTATTAAGAGCAGACTCAAACTCAGCTTTTCTTTTGGAAATGGTTTTCTCAAACTCAAGTTTTTATTTATTAATGCTACATTTGCCTCTCTAATGGAGACAAAGGCAGCAATGCATGATTCAGAACATAACTTGGCTTTAGCCTCTGAAGATACCTGAGTTACCTGTGAAGATGATGCATTTGAGCAGGAACCCTCAGTAGACTCCAGGGCCATGAGAGCCAAATTCCCAAAAGGACTGTCACCACTATGTTGACCAACACCTGTGAATAGTTGTTCATGACCAGACATGTCATCCGGTAAACTGCTCCAGTCAACAACTCCAGGGGTGAAGAAGCTGTGTTGTTGAGGTTGAGGAGGTTGATGAGATTGAGATGGTTGAGGTTCTGGTAGTGCATGAGGTTGTGGTACTATAGGAACTTGAACTTGATTTGACTCTGGCATGTAATAACAAGGGTAAGGATATGGCATTTGACCCTGAGGAATAAAATATGCAGGAGATTGTGGTTGAGAATGATGACTAGAATTGACAGGATGTTGCTCTCTGTGTTGTTGACTATTACCAGGGAAAGTCACAAAAGGTGTAGAGGAATTAGATCCAGATGATCTGCATTCTCTAGCAAAGTGTCCAAGCCTGTGGCATTTGTGACACTTCAACTTACTCTTGTCAAAACCAACTTTGGTTTTGCCAGAGAGTCCTGGGAACTTTCTTCCAGTTCTTTTGTAGAACTTCTGATATCTGATATTTATCAAGGCCATTTGGCTCAAAATATCCATCTCTTCTAAGTCATCATCAGCAATCCCCTTGAGATCATCCATGATGAAGCATAGATTGTCATTATTACACCCAGTAAACTGACTATCAACACTCACAAACGCAGAATCAGAAGTGTTTGAGGAGAAATCAATATGCTCATCATACTGGCATTCAGATGAAGCATATTCTAACTCATGACCAACCAAGGCAGTGTTGCCTGGTACAAAGTCTTCAGTGAGCTTTCCAGATGAAGACAGTTTTCATTTCTGTTCTATCTCTCTCTCAAATGTGAGCAATTTCCCATGGAGTTGGGTGAGAGATAGTTTGTCCAAATTTGCACTAGAGCATAGGACAATGGTATATGTGTCCCATCTCTCAGGCAGTGATCTGAGAAATCTGTTATTCATCTGGATATTGGTGTACTCAAGTTTGACCATTTTTAATTCAGAGATCAAACAAGAGAACCGCTCAACTGTTGAGTCAGTGTCTCACCCTTTCTATGAGAGAATGTCTCGTATTGTTGGGCTAGGATTTCTCTATTATTTTCCAAGACCTCATCTGTTCCTCCAAATTGTTCTTTCAAGGCATTCCAGAGGTCATGGGCAGTTTCATGATGCATTAGCCCAGAATAGATTTCATTGGGCAGTGCCATGGCCAGAATTCCATGGGCTTTTGCATCAATCTCAAACAATTTCTTATCCTCATCTGAGTATTGCTCCTTCCTCTTCGGAACCATTTGATTGGTTTCCGGGTTATTCACCATAGGCTTGTGTGGACCATGTACCACTGATGTCCAACAACCTGCGCTGTTAACAGACAGGTGATGGAGCATTCGTCGTTGCCATATGTTATACTCATTCCTAACCAGCATTGGAGGCTTGGTTGAGGAACCAGTATTGTGAGGATCATTGGAAGGAGTAATCATTTTCAGTCCAAATACAATTTAATTCAAGCTTTTAAATGTTTTTACATAGACCACAACAGACTCAATGAAAACCAAGAGAAAATCTCAGGATGAATGACCAGAAACACAGAAAGTTCAATCTCTATAACCGTTTCTTGCAAAAAAAATGCTAATTCAATCAAACTTGGATCTTGAATAGCAGTTTCAATGATCAATTATTAGATCGATCAATGATTAACCTGCTCTGATACCATTTGTCAGGATCAGTGATCACAAGTTTGATGTATTAGAGCGTAACGCAACGGAATAAGAACAAGAATTAGACAAATTGTAGCAAGAATTTGATACTCGTATGCATTAAGAACAAATACGGTTATAACGAGAGAATATGTTTCTGTAACAAGGAATGTTTCTATAATATTGAATATTTCTGATCAAATCATTCTACTTATTACAATAGGTTGACACTCCTTATATAGAGTGCAATCGCTGCTGTTATCACGGGAAAGTGACAACTGGCAGATCTATTACAAAAATAACTAACTCTTAACAAACTACTGAAATGTTCACAACTACTGAGAACATATCAGAGTGTTAAGTACAAAATATGAAACTACTGATAAGAAACTACTGAAACTACAACGACTGAAGAACAAGCTCTTCAATCGTTTTACAAAACTACTGAAAAACATAAAACTACTGATGAGCACAACAACTGAAGAAGTATTCTTCAGCTGTTGTGTCAAACTACTGAACAGATAAAACATAAAACTACTGAAAGGTAAACCGTCACAACTACTGAAGAAGACCTCTTCAGCTGTTGTGACAACGTCTGATACTTTGGTCTTCAGCACTTGTGTCTTCAGCACTTGTGTCTTCAGACTTTGTCTTCAGCACTTGTCTTCAGACTTTGTCTTCAGCACTTGTCTTCAGACTTTGTCTTTAGCACTTGTCTTCAGACTTTGTCTTCAGCACTTGTGTTCAGACTTTGTAATCAGCTGTTGTCTTTAGCTGTTGTGGTCTTCAGTAGTTGTTGTGACGTCTGTGGGACTTAAAGGTTTTTCTGATCCGGCTCATTGGTTCTTTTGGTCCAACAGGAATCAAATTAAACTTGTGGGTAGCTTCGTATAACAATCTGGACTAAAAGCCCTCTACCAATTTTGACACTTGAAGCTCGGACGATGGATTGGGTTCCGTGAGAAAAATGGGATAAGATTTCTTTGTTTGTGTGTTATCAGATGCAATTGATAGTTGTGAACGCTTAGTATTGGTAAATGATTGCTCAGGTTTGTTTATTTAGGTTATTATTAGCGTTTAATGCTCGAACGATCGTGGGGTTTACATCGCCGTTTACTCGATCGATTGCAGGGTGTAACCACCTCATAAACATGATTAATGGTACAATCTCAATCGAAAATTGTACACGAATGAATTTGGAACGTTTTGGGATCGAGAAACAACTAAAATAAATGCTTATGCGGTGGCCGGAGCTCGGCCGGAGTTTGGCCGGAGCTCCCGCCGGAGCTCCCGCCGGAAAATAGGGTGTCTAGGGGGAAAAAGGGGTTGGGTTTTATGATTTTACAGAAATGGTCCCTAAAGTTTGTTTGTTAACATTTCATGTATAAACTTTATTTTTAAAAGTTTATAAATTGACACCAAGGCCCCTTAGAGTTAATCACACCTTAAGTTTTATATAATTTAACTTTCAAACTTGCAAAACTTATTATTATTATTATTATTATTATTATTATTATTATATTATTATTATTATTATTATTATTATTTTAGTTTTTATTATTAGAACTATACCATAAGTTCTAAAACTGACAACAATAAACCCTACAAGAATAAACAAGTTAACTTTTAATTTAATGAAAATACAAGATGTCACAGTCTTCCCAACTTAAAAGAATTTTGTCCCGAAATTAAGAGACATGAAACTATACAAATAAGAACGGGTATTTCTTCTTCATGTGCTCCTCTCGTTCCCAAGTAAATTTAGCGCCACGTTTATTTTCCCAGCGAACCTTGACGATTGGGGTTGTTATGGTTCTAGTCTTCTTCATTATGCGATCCATGATCTCAACAGGTTTCTCGATAAAATGCAATGACTCGTCAATCTGGATGTCTTCCAATGGAACATGCAGACTTTCGTCAGCCAAGCACTTTCTCAAATTTGAGACGTGAAATACAGGATGAACTCCACTAAGGTCGGAAGGTAACTCTAGTTTATAAGCCACTTTCCCAATCTTTTTCAGGATTTTGAAAGGTCCTACAAATCTTGGAGCTAGTTTTCCCTTCTTTCCAAAGCGGACAACACCTTTATATCCCCAATTTGAAATTCTAATGGCTTACGTCGCTTATCAGCATAGCTCTTTTGATGACTTCTCGCCACTTCAAGGTTCTTGCGGATGATGGAAACTTTATCGGTCGTCTCTTTTATAATTCAGGACCAGTGATGAAGTTTTCACCAATGTCGGTCCAACAGATCGGTGAACGATATTTATGACCATAAAGTGCTTCAAACGGTGCCATCTTGATACACGAGTGATAACTATTGTTATACGAAAATCCGCGAGGTAGATGCGTATCCCAATCACCACCAAAGTCAAGAACACACAGGCGTAGCAAATCGTCCAAGGTCTAGATTGTTCGCTCGGTTTGACCATCAGTTTGAGGATGGTAAGCTGTGCTTAGGTCCAATTGAGTACCCAAGAGTTCTTGCATAGACGACCAAAAATGCGAAGCGAAACGAGCGTCTCGGTCAGATATAATGTGCAGAGGTACCCCATGACGACTTACAATCTCATCAACGTATATACGAGCTAACCTTGATGTCTTGTAAGTGTCACGTATGGGTATAAAATGTGCCGATTTGGTCAATCGATCAACGATCACCCATATGCTATCATGTCCTCGAGAGGTTCGGGGTAGTTTAGTTATGAAGTCCATGGATATGTGTTCCCACTTCCACATAGGGATCTCGGGTTGCTCAAGTAATCCACTTGGACGTTGATGTTAGGCTTTAACCTTCGTACACGTGAGGCACTTAGCTACATAAGTCGCTATATCTTTCTTCATTCCAGGCCACCAATATTGACCACATAGGCCCATGTACATCTTATCGAAACCAGGATGAATAGAATAACGAGTTTGATGAGCTTCGTTCATGATAAAGGTACGAAGATTATCATGATTTGGAATCCAAATTCGATTTGCGAAGTACATCAACCCATTGGGTTTCGTTTCCAATCGGGTTAAAAGATTAGGCTCCAGCTCATCCTTCATTCTTCCTTCTTGTTGCACCACTTGTTGAGCCTCCAAGATACTAGACTCGATGTCACTATCTATTCTCAAGTTTTGTAGCAATACGGTAGTCTCGTTGACATCTAGTCGAATCTCAGTATCGAACTCACCCAAAGTGTCAAACCATTGACTTCGATTGCAAATTTCTTGGAATAAGATCATCTTGTTGTGAATCTTTCAGCTTAGTGCATCGGCTACAACATTTGCTTTACCAGGATGGTAACGAATGTCACAATCATAGTCACTAATCAACTCCACCCAACGACGTTGTCTCATGTTGAGATCTTTTTGATTGAAAACGTGTTGAAGGCTTTTGTGATCGGTGTAGACTATACATTGCGTACCAT
Source organism: Flaveria trinervia (assembly GCA_025506515.1). NCBI lineage: Eukaryota > Viridiplantae > Streptophyta > Magnoliopsida > Asterales > Asteraceae > Flaveria > Flaveria trinervia. The sequence goes on along the minus strand of CM046450.1, from coordinate 24,746,028 downwards.
ACAGGTAGTGCCTCCAAATCTTCAAAGCAAATACAACAACACCAAGCTCGAGATAGTGTGTTGTGTAATTCACCTCGTGAACCTTCAATTGTCTCGATGCATAAGCTATGACCTTCCCTCGTTGCATGAGAACACAACCAAGGCCTTGTTTAGATGCATCACAATACACGATGAAGTCGTCATTTCCATCGGGTAGGGTCAAGATAGGAGCATTGCACAACTTGTGCTTTAACGCTTCAAAAGCTTCTTCTTGCTCGGAACCCCACTCGAACGGTTTATTCTTTTGTGTCAAAGAAGTGAGTGGTATCGCGATCCTTGAAAAGTTGGCAATGAATCACCGATAGTAACCAGTAAGGCCAAGAAAAGAACGAACTTCGGTAGGAGTCGTAGGAACACACCAATTCTTCATAGCTTCCACCTTTGCAGGATCAACGTGAATTCCTTGGCTATTCACCATGTGTCCTAGAAATTGAACTTCCTCGAGCCAGAAGCACTTCGAGAACTTCGCGTACAATTGCTCTTTGTTCAACAACTCAAGAACCAGTCTCAAATGCAGTTAATGATCGGTGTTGGATTTAGAGTAGATAAGTATGTCATCAATGAAAACGATCACAAACTTGTGTAGATAAGGCTTGCATACTCAGTTCATGAGATCCATGAAGACAGCAGGAGCATTGGTTAAACCAAAAGGCATCACCATAAACTCATAGTGCCCATAACGAGTACGGAACGCGGTCTTTGGGATGTCATCATCATGAACTCGTAATTGATGATATCCAGAACGTAGATCAATCTTCAAGAATATGGCAGCTCCTTGAAGTTGATCAAACAAGTCATCGATACGAGGAAGAGGATAATGGTTCTTGATGGTAAGCTTGTTAAGCTCACGGTAATCGATGCACATACGAAACGATCCATCCTTCTTCTTCACGAAAAGAACAGGTGCACCCCAAGGCGAAGAACTAGGATGGATGAAGCCCTTCTCGGATAGCTCTTGAAGTTGACTAGAGAGTTCTTGCATTTCAGATGGTGCAAGTCGATATGGTGACTTAGCCACGGGGTTTGCTCCCGATATTAAGTTAATTTTAAACTCAACTTCACGCACGGGAGGTAAACCACTAAGGTCATCAGGAAATACTTCAGGAAAGTCTCGTATGATAAGGACATCCTTAAGTTCTTTCCCTTTGACTTTCGTGTTGACCACGTAAGCCAAGAAAGCCATATACTTCTTGCTTAAGCATTTTCGGGCTTGAGTGCAAGACATGAGTTAAGTCCTTTAGAAGATTTTTCACCAAACACCTTCAAGGTATCACAAGAAGGTAATGGTATACGGATGCACTTCTCGAAACAAATGATCTCGGCATGGTGTTTGGCTAACCAATCCATACCAATGATGACGTCGAAGCTTCCAGTTTCATAGGGATAAGATCGATAAGAAAATCATGCGTGTCAAGACTTAAGATACAATCACGAATAATGACGTCAACGGTGATCGGTTCTCCATCGGCAACTTCAACGGTAAGAGGCTTTCTAATTTCGTATGTGGCTTAGCAAGTATGGGTTCAAACTCTAATGAAACAAAACTTTTATCGGCTCCAGAATCAAATAGGACATAGGCATAAGTTTTATTAATAAGGAACATACCTGTTAAATTTTAAAGGTATTTAACGATTTAGTTTACGCATGAAAAGAATTAGGTCACACAAGTCAAAGGTAAGTTAACATACCATTCACCACATCGTTGTTTGCTTGTGCTTGATTTGCGTTGATGTTGAAAGCATGTTCTCGGGCTTGTGGAACATTACCCACAAGACGAGGGCATTGTGGGCGAAAATGACTAGGTTTCCCACAGTTGTAGCAAACATGGTTTGTGACCACGGCGGCATTGTTAGGTGCACGGTGGCAAGTCGCCACCAAATGACCATATTTACCACACAAGGTGCAGATACGGCATGGTTGATTCCCCGGATGATGATACCTACAAGTGTTGCACATAGGCTGAGGGCCAGCATAGGCCCTAGCCCTAGGCACTTGTGCCACAGGTGTAGCCACAGGTACAAGTTGTCTTTGGGGTTGTTTGGGTGCAGCCACGGCATAGTTACGTGCCGAGGTGAACTTGCGCTTCTTGTTGTTGTTGTTGTTAGACGGTTCAGCTTTGGACTCCTTAATGGCCTCGGTAGCTGTCTTTTCCACCTTCTTTGCACCCTTCGTAGACATGGTGCCCACTCGTATTTGGTTCTCGGTGAGTTGAGCGGTGATAGTAATGGCTTCTTCCAAAGTTATGGGTCGGCTACCCACCACAACATCTTGAATTTGGGGTGGTACACCCTTAATGAACTTCTCAATGTTGCGGGGGACAGTATCGACCATGTGAGGCAGCAATATACTCAACTCATGATGCCTAGTTGAGTAGGCCAAATGATCACCATCGTTTTGCTTCAAATTCCAGAATTCCTCTTCCAACTTTTGTAACTCGCTTCTTGGGCAGAACTTCGCGATGGCGATGTTCTTGAACTCTTCCCAAGTAAGTGCCATAATAGCATCTTCCCCACGATTTCTCTTGTCGCTATCCCACCAGGTGAGAGCCCTTTGCTGGAGCATGCTAGTGGCATAACGAACTTTAAGTGCCTCGGGACACTCACAGTTGACAAAAGTGTTTTCCATGTTCTTGAACCACTCAAGAAGACCAGTGGCTCCTTTCTTGCCACTAAAACTAGTGGGTTTGCAAGAGCTAAAGTGCTTGAAAGTGCAAGTTTGGTTGTTGCGCCCTTGGTTAGCACTATTCTCCCCATGACCGTTGTTGCTAGAGTTGGTCGTTAAAGTGCTATTGAGTTCAGCAACCATGGTCGGGATAACAACAACCATTTTTCGGGCAATCATGCCGGCTAGCTTACGATCAGAACTTCCACGCTTTCCATGATGACGAGACATGCTGGAATATGCAAAATGAGTTGGATACGAGGAAAAGAATAACAAGGATTATAATTCAACAAGGATAAGACAAGAGTTGTAAGGCACATGGAATGGTTCCATTTGGTAACACATTACATTTGGAAATGTTGACACGTCAAGGTAAGTTGACCCATTCGCCTTAGGAATTTGTGTATGTTGACCATAGTTTATCACTCATCCCAGAAATCCCCAGGTAAGCATAACTAGTCCCGTAGGATTTATGCGATATGCTTACCTTAGCCCGAGGGCCTTTTTCCAGGAAATCCAGAATACAGGTGTCTATGTGTCATACAAATTTCTTAGGTACATGAAATCAAAACCTTGATGAGATTTATATAGATTAGACATAACGTCTAAAGATCCAAATCACAAGCATAAGCATATGTTTCCACGTGTTGACGAGAATAAGATTAAGAAGTTTCATTTGTCGGGGAGAGTCAAAGAGTCAAAGTTAAGTTTAGAGAGACATATAACAAAGTTTAAACAATTACAAGGCAAACCTATGCTAAGGCATCAAGTTGCACATAAGTATGGCATAGCATTATGTAGCATACAAACAATATATATAATTCCAAGAATATAAATATTATTTTATGAGGTTCATGCATAAGCTATAGTCTAGGTCACCATTTCTAATAACCTAAATCCCTATAGTTATGGGCTCTGATACCAATCTGTCACACCCCAACCTTGACGGAGGAAACATCGAGATGTGAGGGTTAAGATTGTTCACAACCACATAACGCTATATTTAAATGTAAATGTTAATATTATAAGTTTCAAAAGGAAATACAAACATAAGTCTCAAACATGAAATAAGTTCAAACATAAATCAAAACATAACATAACATTTTATTTATTTAACTAGGTCCACACCCTAGTTTTAATGCAAGCTTCAAAAGACCACTTTAAACTTGGGGGTTACCTGAAACATGATAAAAATAAAGGTCAACTATAAATAGTTTGTGAGTTTCCAAGGTTTTCATACATAATAATAACAGGTTACAAGTAGCAATTCATGTCATAGTTTATAAGTTAGTAAAGTTATAGAACACATATCGTTACAACCAAACCTCGACTTGATTACAAGTATATAGGATTGGCTAAGTGTATTTGGTTCCCATGATGAATAAGCATACGTCATCAAGAGTCGGCAATACATCGACTTTAGCACCAAATAGGCTTGTCAGGCCCAAAGATCTAAGACGTCGCCAGGCTAGCAATAGTTAATGATTGTAAACAAAAATATGTATCTCATAAACACTTACAACACACAAATAACCATGACAAAAATATGAATTGCAAGTGCTTTACAAGTCTATACGTCTACAAGTGCGTTATGTATAAGTAATCATATTTCACCCCAAATTAGTGTGAAAAGATAAAAAGAGGGCAAGGAAAACTCACATGTCAAATAAGTATATAATGAATATCAATAAGAATAATATATGTCGTTCCAACATAAAACGTCACAAGGCACCTAAATATAAATATTATAAGATTTAGGTTAATAATAAGATTAACGAGTTAACATGAATTAGGGTATTAGAATTTTGGGAATTTTTATAAAGTTAATAAATTCTTATAAAAATACCATTTATGAAATTTATAAAATTTATTTTAAGGAAATTGATTCTTTGTAAATAACTTGTGATTTTATTTATAAAATTATATTTAAATGCTATAATTATCATGATAAATCCTTAGACATAAGGTCTAATATTAATTTAATATCTTTAAGTATTATATAACAATCTAATTTTTATAAAAATGTTTAATTATTACATTTGTAAAAATTTTATATTAAAATATTAAATGTTTTACAAGAATAAATTTTTAAAAATATTTAGATGACTTTAAAAATATTTCGGGTTTGTAAAAGTCATTTTTATAATTATTATAAATTTTCTATAATTAATTTAAGGCCAAAAAGGCTTTAAAAAATTACATGAGGGTGCCCGGGTTCGAACCCGGGACCTCATGGATGTGGGGAACAAGACTTAACCAGTGAACCAAGGCTCTCAACTGCGTTATAACTTGGATCTTAAATCTTAAAAACAAACTTCAAGAAATCCCCAATTTCCCATGAACCCTAGTTTCTTCTTGAATCAAATTGAACATCAATACGATGTTATCAACCAAATTAAGTTTAGGGCTTTTGTTCCCCATGTGAAATCGAGTATATGTACATATTTAATTACCCGAATATGTTTGAATTGAAGGTGAACCCAACGAAGAACAGTCGCGATCGTGGATACCCAATGGATGAGCAATCCTCAATGGGAATCAAATTAAACTTGTGGATAGCTTCGTATAACAATCTGGACTAAAAGCCCTCTACCAATTTCGACACTTGAAGCTCGGACGATAGATTGGGTTGAGTTGCAGGTCCGTGAGAAAAATGGGATAAGATTTCTTTGTTTGTGTGTTATCAGATGCAATTGATAGTTGTGAACGCTTAGTATTGGTTAAATGATTGCTTAGGTTTGTTTATTTAGGTTATTATTAGCATTTAATGCTCGAACGATCGTGGGGTTTACATCGCCGGTTACTCGATCTATTGCAGGGTGTAACCGCCTCATAAACATGATTAAATGGTACAATCTCAAACGAAAATTGTACACGAATGAATTTGGAATGTTTTGGGATCGAGAAACGACTAAAATAAATGTTTATGCGGTGGCCGGAGCTCCCGCCGGAAAATCAGGTGTCCAGGGGGAAAAAGGGGTTGGGTTTCATGATTTTACAGAAATGGTCCCTAAAGTTTGTTTGTTAACATTTCATGTACAAACTTTATTTTTAAAAGTTTGTAAATTGACACCAAGGCCCCTTGAGTTAATCACACCTTAAGTTTCATATAATTTAACTTTCAAACTTGCAAAACTTATTATTATTATTATTTTAGTTTTTATTATTAGAACTATACCATAAGTTCTAAAACTGACAACAATAAACCCTACAAGAATAAATAAAGTTAACTTTTAATTTAATGAAAATACAAGATGTCACAAGTAATTCTATCTGAAACACACAAAATTATCACAATCGAGCATCATCTTCATCGCGAGTCTACAACTTAATCAACACCCACCTTCTAATCAAATTGAACCGAAATTGACAAGGGACATTGCATCAGAAGCGTCGTCTGAAGCTACCGACGAGGTTAATTTGATTACTTTCATCATTTTCACATCCATTGATTTGAGATTCAACCGCGGCTTGTTCATCGTTGCTTCTTGACGGGTTAAGCTTCAATCGGGTAATTGAAACCACCTAAACATTCGTTTCATCATAGGGAATCAAAGCCCTATGGTTCCAAGCTCTACACTAGTCGATTTGATCTTCAATTTGGATTAACCCGAATCTAGGGTTCGCGGTTTGGGGGGGAGTCCATTGGAGACATGTTTTTGAATGTCAAAAACCAAGCTTAACCAAGGCCTTGGCCCTGGTTCGCTGGTTAAGTCTTTGCTCCCCTAAGCATGAGGTCCCGGGTTCGAAACCGGGCACCCTCATGCTTTATTTTTATTTCTACTTTATTTTTTAAAGACCTTTAGCCTCACTTTAGTTTTGGAAAGTTTTTAATAAATATAAAAAAATGTTTTTATAATATTCTAATATTTTCTGTAATTTTTTAAAGTTTAATTAAACAAATATTTTTTTAAAACATTGTTAACAAAGAGCGGTTTGAATAATTTCTTATAAAATGGATTTTAAGTAATAATTAATAAATTTTTGTTGGTCTAAACGTTTCTTTTTATTTAATATTGTTTAAATCATGCTTATTTCAAGTAATTACTCAAATATTATATTTAAACTTTAATATTTATGAACGATTCAATTCCATCTTTTTTATATTTAAACATATAAAGAATATATTTTTTTAAAAATACATATAAAAATGCCCAAAATACCATTTAAAACCCTAGCCCTAGTTAATTCGCCAAACTTAATATCATTAAACTTAAACCTTGCAAATATATGTATACTTAGGTACCTTGTGAAGAACTACGTTGGAACGTTGCTTATATTTTTCTTATTAATCGTCATTCTATACTTATTAGAGCAAGTGAGTATTTCTATACCCATTTTTATATTTTTACACTTTGGGGTAAAACATGTTACATTATAAATATTGCACTTGTAAACACGTATGATTCTTGTAAACTTATGGCATTTCACCTGTATGTTGTGGTTAGTTGACCTTTGTAGCTACCATGTAATGTCGAATATGTACAATCATTAACTATTGCTAGCCTGGCGAAGTCATAGATCTATGGGCCTGACAAGCCTGCTTGGTTAATCCAAGTACACTTAGTTAATCGTATATACTTGTAAACGTTTGAGACTTATAAAAATCTGTTAATGTTTGATTGTGCATTCTGTCTTACATCCCTAGTTACTTTGTTCTCTAACTTACAACATGAATTGCCATCTTTTATATACTTATATATTGCAAACTATGAAAATCTCACCAACATTATTGTTGACATGTTATTTTTAACATGTTTCAAGAAATGCTCAAGTTTGATTGACATCTTGAAGTGCTTTCACATCTAGGAATGAACCTAGTTAAATAAATAAAATAAATTGACTTGTTACATCTTATGTTATGTTATTTACTTTCTTTGAGACTTATGTTTGTAATGGTACAATTGAAACTTATGATTAATATATATTTGGGTTATTAATAGCTTTATGTGTCTGTGAACGATCTTAACCCTCACACCTCGATGTTTCCGTCGTCAAGGTTGGGGTGTGACAACAATCGTCCTTAATTCGTTTTAAAACTAAACTTATGTCTCACATCTATGCTAATATATCATATCTGACTTAACTCATTTTCAAACAAAACTTACATCGAAACGTAAACTAATTCAGAATTTATATTCGTCTCACTTGTTTTCTAATTTTTTTACATAAAAAACGTACACAATATACCTACACGTACATAAAAATAAGAACATGATATTTTTTTCTACGTAAATATGTACAAAAGGTAATTCTGATGCTTTTTAACGTCAACGTAACATTTTATAAACTCATAAAATTTGAATAATTAAAAATATTAACTTTAAGAAAATGTTAAATTAAAAAAATGTTAAATTTAAATGTTGAGGAGTGAAAGAACCTTTCTTTTTAAGATAAAAAATTGTAATTTTTAAGTTATGTTTGAATTAATTAAATGTTTTTGAGAGTTGGAATGATAGAATTAATTAATTGTTTTTAAAGTTACGAGGAAGGAAAGAAGAATTAAAAAAATGCAAGGACTCGAACCAAGAACCCCCATTTAGAAGTTTATATATCTTAACCAACTAAGCTAGATAACCATTTGATTTACATATGAAAACGTAGATATATATCTTAAAAGCAAAGTCGGGTGGCCTAGTATCATGATCTTTTCACTTTACGTCTATAGTAATACAAGTGAATAGTGATATAAGGTAATGGCACACACAATCTTAAGGTTGGATCATGTAAGTTTTGAAAGCTTGTTTTTAGGATTTGTTTTAAGTCTATGTAAGAACATGTCTATTCAAATAGCTGAAATTTAAAGCGCGGTCTGAAAACAATAGCTCAAAACTAGTTTGATTAGAAGCCAAGCTTACTCCACTTGAAATGCTTATTTAACTAAATCATCTCAGTTCGGCTTCTTTAAACTTGAGCACTCTTAATTTTGGTTTTGTTTATTTTTAGTTATATGTATGTATGTATGTTTGTGAGAGATAAATATTTGTTGCTAGTTTACTAGTCTCGTCACTTTTTGATAATAATTATTTAAATTTTAGTTTAAATCTATTGATACATATGTACCTAGTTTACGATCTTAATGTAATATGTTTGTCATATCCTAAATGTAAATGAAATGTATGAGTTGAATGAAACAGAATATGTGATTGATGATCTTAATGTCAAATGTTTCAGTGTATGTTTCAATGTTTATTATTTATTAACGCATATTGAACTAACTATATAGGTTTGTGGTTGTTTGAATAGATCTTAGTCTAAGTAATGATTGAGAAACATATTTAAACTTAGTCGTATGAAGTTTTCATGCGAATGGACGATGCTAATGGTTCATACGCATGAATACTTTATGCTAATGGACCAGTTGCACGACTGAACCAGGAGACTGGATCAGTCGCACGACTGAGACGTACGGATGACTCAATCGCACGACTGAACCTTCAGTCGTGTGATTGACTCAGTCGCATGCTTTAGTCGCACGACTAAACCATGCTAATGGTTCAGTCGTACGATTGACTTACCCTAACTTATAAATACCACTTAATTCGTGGAAAAACGGGACACTTTCAATATTTCGACTCCTACTCGTACCCTAGCCGTCTAGAGACCTTAGAGACCCTGTTCCAAGTTCGTAGATCGCACAGAATCGTATTGCAATCGTTCTTAAAGTTTAGATTCATTCTAAGATCGATTCTACATGCGTTCTCACTAATTGGATCGTCAATCAAATAGGATTACGCGCTATTTGAGTTGGTATACACGTAAATCATTAGTACTAGTACTCCGTACGTACACGGTCCAAACAAGTGGTTTCAGAGCCTTGACTCTAGATTTACGTGTGATTCAATCGATTTTGGCCTAAAAATCGTGTTTTTCACTCAAAAATTCAATCTTTTTGTGTCAAAAAGTGTTTTCGAAGTCTTCTAGTCATAAGTTAACGTTTTTCGTCATACGGCAATTAGGGTTCGTAAGAAATTCGTGTTTTTACGTCAAAGTGTTCAACACATTCATTTTTGCGAAAACAGCAGCTTTCAGTCGCACGATTGACTCAATCGCACGATTGAACTCATCCGTACCCTCCATACGCACGATTGAACTCAGTCGTCTCGTTCATTCACACGACTAACCAGCTTCATTCGCATAGACTCCAACCACACTCTCCTTCCACACGACTGGATCCAATCGCACGATTGAATTCATCCGCATACTCCATTTCCACGATTGACCTAATCACATAAGTTCAATCGCACGAGTGGTCCATTCGCATAAGCAATACGCAGCTTTTACTGCAGGGGGAGACACACGAATCCAGAACCTCTTACTTTTGGATTAGAGATAGGGAATCACAATAAACCCCCTAAGCTAAAAACGTTAGATGATTACCCTCAATGGAAGCAACATTTTGAGATTTACTTAAATGGAGTTGATCCCAACCTTTGGGAGTCAATCGAGACAGGGTATGACATGCCAGTAGGTGTTGATGGAATGAAATGGCCTTGGGAGGATGGATGACATGCAGAAGGCAAAATAACACAGAGAAGAAAGTGTCCCCTGAACTCAGTCTGTACCGAAGGATATATTCCATCAATTCTCTGAGAATAAATAGGCTAAGAACTTTGGATAGCCTTGGAAAACGCTATGACGGGAATGCTCTTTAAAGCTCTAAAGGCAAAAGCATTGAAGAAAGAGTTTGACAACTTCTCTTCAATGGGTAGGAAAGTCTAGATGATGTAATCGATAGGTTCTATCATCTCATGAGTGAGCTACATATTCATGGAGTTAAAACGTCGATGGAAGATAAGGTTTCCAGTTTGGCTGATGGGTTACCAGAGAAGTGGGATTCATTTGTATCTAACCTAAGACAGAATAGTATTTTGGAAACGTTAGATATAAATGATTTCATCCTGAAATTAGAGAGGAAGAACTTAGGATGAAATACAGGTCGCATAAAGGAACGTGTAATCAAAATCCTTCACTTTACAATGCCTCTTCTACAGCAACCAGTTCAGGAGCACCCCTTCAGACGGCTTTTGTTTCAAGTTCAACTGTTCCTTCACAAACCATAACTTCTGGGTCTGACACGTCTTGGTCATCAAGTACCCACTTTATTGCGCCAGAGGCTAATGCTACAAAGTTGAAGATTGAGAACCTCGGAACATCACTGTGGAAGTAGCTAAAGAACAAATGGATTTATTGGCGGTTGTGGTACACTCATATGATGGGTTGGTTGCAGGAAAGATTGGTAACTGCCATCTAGCAGACGAAGACTACGAACAGGTAGACGAGAACGAGCTTGAACGTATGGACATAATGTGGGCTTTAGCAAGTGCTGTCCGGAGGGCTAAGAAGTTTGTTTTAAAAGATGGGACGAACTTGATAGCTACCAAGACACTACGTTTGGTTTGACAAGTCCAAAGTGACCTGTTTCAACTGTGGAGAGATGGGGCACTTTAAACTGAATGTGTAAAGCTCAAGAAGACTGGCAACGGGAACCCGGTCTCGACATTCAACCGTCAGGATAAACCAACTAGGGAGCTACATCGTCTAGCACCGAGACAAAGGCCTTGACTACTCAAGGTGATGAAGGGCAAGACTGGACCTTCAAATTCGTGCATCCAGAGAATCCAACGTTGCAAATGTCGAGGTGTTGGATGACGATACTGAAAGTGAAGAAGATATCGCAGTCGAAATAGCCATGTTAGAAACTAAAGAAGCTGAAAAGTGGTCAAACCTGTGATTGAAGAAGATGACAAAACTACATGTTTAGAATCTCCAGCAGCTGAAGAGACAATCTCTACACTGATGGCGGATTTAACTGAATCTTCTCAGGTAAGTTCTAAAGACCAATTGTTTGATAATCATGCTTGTTTTGAATGTAATAAATTTAGGGAAAGCATTAATTTGAAATTTGCTAGGTTATTAGATCATAACGATAGCTTAGTAAAGGACTTACAATTGTGCATAAAAGCAAATCGCGTTTTAAAACAAAACGAGCACAGTTACAAAGAAAAAATAGAACTATTAAATATACAACTAAGGGAAACCGAAGTTGTGGCTTTTAACCAAGCAAATGACATAAAGTTCTATTTAAACTTCCTTGAAGAAACTAAAAATGAGAAAGCAGTTTTGGAAGGCGAAGTAAATTCTTTGAAACAAAAATTGCACAGTTGGACTAGTTCTTCACGTATAGTTAAAAATTTGGTCAAAGAACGAAACAATGGGGAGGGATTAGGTTACAAAGTGGTTCCACCACCATATGATATTTTGTTAAATACGGAATGTCGACCAGTAAGCAACAATCCTATTAAGGATCATGTGGTGATCACTCCTCTAGTTGTGATCCAGATTTCACGTGTCAAAAGATGGAATCTGCCCTAAAGAGAAGGAGACACTTTGAAATCTAAGGGTAAAATGCCTATTGTTAATTTGGGCGAACAGTTTAAAGAGGCTAATATACAGTCAGGATCTACCACGTCTTCTATTGAACATAAAGTGACTAAACAAACTACCAACCACTTGCTCCACGTAATAGTCCAAAAAGCAAAAGGCAAAAGATGTTTCAACTGCTCAAAAGGTAAGTTTATTAAAGAGTTAAACATCCAAACAAGAAGAGTTGAAACCCAATAAGACCAAATTCTCACCGATCTCACATTCTTCCCCATAGAGACGTCTTTCCCAACATGTAGATGTTCGATCATGCTACAATTATGGAAGAAAGGACACATAGCTTCTAATTGTCCTCAGTATCAGACCCTAGAAAGAAAGTTGAGCTTCAAGTTTCAAAATAGATTTTATTCTAAAAGGAGGTCTATTACTCCACCTAAAAGAAATAATGAAACTAAGGTTCAACCATAACTAGCCGTCTGTTATCACAAGCAGGCATTGCACAAAGCTGGCTTGTGGAAAAAAAAATCAGTCAAATATCTGATACTGAGAGTAGTAAGAAGCATGATATGCTCTCGCCCTCAAATGGACAGTGGGTTGACTTTTTGATGTGTGATTCTCCTAGGATACCCAAGCCAGTTAAGGCTTGGGTCCTAAACCTTAACTAATCATTTCCTTTGAATGTGCAGGGTGTTCGTTATAGTGCTATCACAAACACATGGATTGTAGATAATGGAGCATCCAGGCACATGACTGGAAACCTATCTCTCCTCTCAAACGTCAAACAAATTAAAGGAGACATGTTTCTTTTGCGGGAAATAAAGAGGATACATCACTACATAGGAGAAGTAGGAAATCAAAAGTTAAGTTTGACAAGGTCAACTACGTTCAATAACTACAAAACAACTTACTTTCTGTATCACAGATTTGTGACAAAGGTTTCAAGATGCTCTTTGACAACAAGAAGTGCTACATGTTGAAGAAGGAGTACACCATTCCTGAAGACCAGGTCTTAATGTCAGCTTCAAGATACAATGATTTATATGTCTTGGATCTAACAAAGGTCTCAACAACCGATAAACAAGTCCAATGCTTCTTGTCAAAGGCAACTGAGAAAGATTCCATCTCCTGGCATAGGAGGATGGGACACATAAATCCAAGGAAGAAGAACCGTCTCATTCAGAATGATTTGGTCAACGGAGTTTGTAACATCTGCTATTTTTGTAATTGTAAACCTGAACCCTTATGTCAATTATACAAAATAAACACATAAATCAAACTACTTTATTTTTTATAGTGATAAAAAAACATGAAAGTGTTAACTTTGTGATTTAAATTCTTATTATTATTAACTTTAAAACTTCTATGAGAATTATAAGGATAAGTAATACATAAAGACTATTATCTTAACCATCTTAATAATCTAATATTTAACATTTAACAAAATTATAAATTTTATAATGTTATAAATGGATAAACGGATAATTATATAGAATTTGGATTTTGTAAAGATTATAGGGTTATTTTAATTAATAGTTTCACTTACATAATTGGAATTAATGCTGAAATTCCTTATAAAATTAATAGGCTATAAGATTTTTAAAAGTAAAATAGCCAGTTATATAAACTATTGGAGTGAAATTAAGTTTAGGGTCAAAGTTGCCATTTATTGAACATTGTTTTAAAGTTTTCATAAAATTATAACTAATAAAAACAAGGGACCAAAAGTGTAATTTCCCCAAACCAAACATCACCCCTCCCCGTATTTCCGGCGTGTGCTCCGGCCGAGTTCCGACAGAGCTCCGGCCGAGTTCCGACAGAGCTCCGGCCGAGTTCCGACAGAGCTCCGGCCACTCAAAAACCCCAAACCCTTGTCGATTCCTGATCTAAAACTGTTTCCAAACCGACTTGGACACATTTCGAGCATAATTACACTATTAAATCAAAGTTAAAGTGTCGGTTTTCACTCATTCGAATGGGTAACCGAAGCCCCCTTAAACTCATAGTCGTTCGGGCCTTAAAGTTTAATAATAACTCAATTATGTAACCTAATCGAACATCTACCTATTACTAATCGATTGTTGTATTCAATTCACTTGGCAACGCAATTCCAACGCAAACGACGTTCACCTTCATCACGACCTGAAACTTGGTCGACAACTATCTTCGAAGCATTTTAACTTAAAATTGAGTGAGGGCTTTGAATCATAAGCACTCTCTGAAGCTTCATACGAAAGGAATTTGATTATGATCAACTCTATCACCACAAATCAACCTTCACCTGTCGCGACGCGTTCTTAAACCCGAGATTATCAATTCGAACTCAAACTGTAAGTTACACTATCATTATACTCGGTTTAACATGGGGAAACAAAGCCCTAATGTTAATTTGTTAACATATCCGAATTGATGTTCAATTTGACTCAATTCGATTCAGGGTTCTTGAGTAAATTTGACGATTTTGCAATTAATGCTTTAAACTTTTAAGGGAGTTTTAACCAAATCCGGGCTGCTAGCTCAACCGGTTTACACTCTACACCTGCAAACCGGAGGTCTGGGGTTCGAACCCAGCCTCCATCATTTATTCTTTAAAGCAATTTTATATATTTTTTAATTTCAGAAACAATATAAATATGAGATTAAATCTTAAAAAATTATTTGGTTAAAAAAATTTTCGAAATTATTAAATTAATTATTAAGGTTTTAAAAAAACTTACGATCTTAAATTAATCATTATTTTATAAAAAAATAACAAAGGATATAAAACATTATTAACTCTTTTATGTAATTTAAACACTACAAACTATTATGGTTTAAATTTAGGCTATTTCAAAACATTATAATTTTACTTGTTAAATAACTAAGTTATTCAACTAGTTAGTTAAATAATTATAAAAATAATTGATTATTTATCGATTTATTTAACCATGTTTAGTTAATAAATCGGTCCTTAAACTTTTAATTAAATTACTAAAACTTATAAAACAATATAATTTTCTATTATACTTTATTCTTAATGTTGGACCAAAAGAACCAATGAGCCAAGATCATAAAACCTCTAAGTCCCACATGATATCACAACAACTGCTGAAGGCTTCATCAGCAGTTCGACAAGTGCTGAAGACTTCAACAGCTGAAGATCAAGTACTGAAGACTTCAACAACTGAAGACTAAAGTGCTGAAGTTCAACAGCTGAAGAACACAAGTGCTGAAGTTGAAGACCAAAGTACTGAAGTTCAACAGCTGAAGAGTCCACAAGTGCTGAAGATCAACAACTGATGTACAAAGTCTGAAGACAAAGACTGAAGACATCAGCTGATGACATCTACTGAAGTCATCAGCTGATGAAACGTCTGAAGTTCTAGTCTGAAGACCAAGTGCTGAAGTTTCAGTAGTTTGTCACAACAGCTGAAGAGTACTTCTTCAGTAGTTGTGTTTATCAGTAGTTTTATGTTTTACTTTCAGTAGTTTTGTAAAACGACTGAAGAGCTTGTTCTTCAGTCGTTGTAGTTTCAGTAGTTTCTTATCAGTAGTTTTGTAATAAGTAAACACTTAGCTTCTTGTAAGAAGATGTCAGCTGCTTGACATCTTCAGTAGTTTTAGTGTTTCAGTAGTTTGTTAAATAATGGTTAGATGTCACTATCAAGTGACATCAGCCTACGTCATTTTTCCTTATATAAGGAAGAATGACCAAAATTGTAATTTTGCGAATGCCATGCCAAAGCGTGTGATTGAATGAAATATTCCTTTTGCAGAAACTTTCTCTCTCTATAACTAATTTTGTTCATTGCTATATCTTCGGTATTCTTGCTCGAATTGTACTAGTTGGTACTCTATTCCGCTGCTGAAATCATTCGAATCGATCAAACTAGATGCTGAGATCCTATCAAATGGTATCAGAGCGGGTTAATCTTTGATCGATCTAACAATTGATCATTGAAACTGCTCATTTGCTCTAAGTTTGATCGAACTAGAAAATTCGCACGAATCTTTTATAGAGATTGAAGTTCTGTCGCTTTTGGCTATTTTTATTGAGGTTCTTAGTGGTTTTGAGCTAAATTTGTTTTGCTTATCTTGAATTTGTCTGAAGTTTCGAAAATGACTACACCTTCTAATGATCCACACAATACTAGTTCCTCAACCAAGCCTCCGATGCTGGTTAGGAATGAGTATAACATTTGGCAACGAAGAATGCTCCATCACCTGTCTGTCAATAGTTCAGGTTGTTGGACATCCGTGGTACATGGACCACATAAGCCAATAGTGAATCATCCGGAAACAAATCAGTTGATTCCGAAGAAGAAGGAACAATACTCTGATGAGGACAAGAAGTTGTTTGAGATTGATGCTAAAGCCCATGGAATTCTGGCCATCGCACTGCCTAATGAAATCTATTCCGGGCTTATGCATTATGAAACTGCTCATGACCTTTGGAATGCACTGAAAGAACAATTTGGTGGCACTGATGAGGTCTTAGCAAACAACAGGGAAATCCTCGCCCAACAGTATGAGACTTTTGCTCATAGAAAGGGTGAGAGTTTGACTCAGCAGTTTGAGCGGTTTTCATGTTTAATCTCTGAGTTGAAAATGGTTAAACATGAATATACCAAAAGCCAAATGAACCACAGATTCCTCAGATCACTGCCTGAGAGATGGGACACATATACAATTGTCCTACGCTCTAGTGCAAATCTGGATAGTCTATCTCTCACCCAACTTCATGGAAAACTTCTTACATTCGAAAGAGAGATAGAGCAGAAAAGGAAACTGGCTTCATCTGGTAAGCTCACTAAAGACTTTGTACCAGGAAACACTGCCTTGGTTGGTCATGAGTCAGAATATGCTTCATCTGAATGCCAGTATGATGAACATATTGATTTCTCTTCAAACACTTCTGATTCTGCATTTGTGAGTGTTGATAGTCAGTTTACTGGGTGTAATAATGACAATCTATGCTTCATCATGGATGATCTCAAGGGGATTGCTGATGATGACTTAGAAGAGATGGATATTTTGAGCCAAATGGCCTTGATGAATATCAGATCTCAGAAGTTCTACAAAAGAACTGGAAGAAAGTTCCCAAGACTCTCTGGCAAAACCAAAGTTGGTTTTGACAAGAGTAAGTTAAGGTGTCACAATGCAAAGGCTTGGACACTTTGCTAGAGAATGTAGATCATCTGGATCTAATTCTTCTGCACCCTTTGTGACTTTCCCTGGCAATAGTCAACAACACAGAGGGCAACTTCCTGTCAATTCTGGTCATCAGTCTCAACCACAATCTCCTGCATATTTTGTTCCTCAGGGTCCAATGCCATATCCTTACCCTTGTTATTACATGCCACAAACCAGTCAGGTTCAAGCACCCATTGCTGAACAACCACATGCTCTTCCTGAGCCTCAACCATCTCAATCTCATCAACCTCCTCAACCTCAACAACACAGCTTCTTCACCCCTGGAGTTGTTGACTGGAGCAGTTTACCAGATGACATGTCTGGTCATGAACAACTGTTCACAGGTGCTGGTCAACATGGTGGTGACAGTCCTTTTGGAAATCTAGCACTTATGGCTCTGGATTCTACAGATGGATCATCCTCAAATGCCTCTTCATCACAGGTATCACAGGTATCCTCTAAGGCTAAGGCCAAATTATATTCTGAAACATGCATAGCAGCATTTGCCTCTATTAGAGAAGCAAATGTAGCTTTAATAATAAGAACATAGAGCTAGAAAAGATCATTTCCAAAAGAAAAGCTGAGTTTGAGTCTATGCTTAAAGAGAAAAATGATGAGATTTATAAACTTAAATGCCAAATCACTGATGATAAGGCTAGGAAGAGGTACTTTTAGAAAAGTACAAAGACCTCAAAGAAACCCTTGCAGTCCCCAAGTAGAGTGTGATCGATGGGTACAATCATGCAAAGGTTTTGAAATTCTTCTTAGTAAGCAATCAGCTTCCAATGTGAAGTTTGGCATTGGTTATAATCACACTGCTCCTCCTACAGATTTTTCTTCAAGAGCAGAAGTGAAATCTAATGGAGAAAGCAATAACCAATCCAACTCATCATGTGATTCACTTTCTGATAGAGCACCATCAGAAGTTGAAGTTAGTATTATTCCCTCGTTGAACCTATCAATGATCTTGATGGTTCAAATACTGACACTCACATGATCAAAGAGTTGATCAACTCAGGAGTTATTTCTGGAAGTCCTGAAAGGACTAGAGAGCAAGATTTAACACCTGAAGTTCAAACTCCAACTACTGTCAGCACTGAAGAGAAGAAAACTGTCAGTAGAAAGGGTTTGAAGACTACTAAAAGGAAGTCAAGAAAGCAAACAGTGCTTCCAAAGTGCTGAAGAACAAGTCTTCAGTAGCTTCATTTCTTTGTGGTGATGATCAAATGATGAAGAAGAAACCATGTGAAATATGTGGTTTGTTCAATCATCTTACAGATGATTGTTGGTACAAAAGAGGGATCAAACTTAAACATAAAGAGGAATTAAAGAGAAAATGGGTAAAATGAAAACTGAGTTTGAAGCCACATTTGTACCAGCAACATCAAATCCTGTAACCCTTAAGTCCAAAAAGAAATCCAAAAAGGAAGGGTTAAACAGGTAACAGCTGAGATTGCTCAAAAGAAGAAGGTGCAACATAGGAACTTATCAAACTCCAATGCCAATGTGTCTGGAGAGCTGAAAGCTTTATCACAAAATCAGACACAGCTGGTTATGATGGTTCAACATCTATTGGGAAGAGTTAACCAATTAGATGTTCTATGTTGAAACCACAGAAAAGGAGGTCCAAGCCAAAGGATTCCTCTTCTTCACCATCTTCTTCCTCTCAGGCTGTTGTTTCCAACAAACCTGTTAGTTTACCATCTGTTGATGAGAACAGGCCCAAAACCAAAAAGTTTGGGTCTCAAAATCTAACTAATTTGTTGTGTTTTGCAGGGTTCTTCAACATACCACAGAGGCATCTGGTATGTAGACAGTGGAGGATCCATGCATATGACAGGAAACAAATCACTTCTTAATGACTACTCTCAAGGAAGGAAGGGTTTGTGTCATTTGGCAATGATGCAAAGGGTTACATCATCGGCAAAGGCTTTGTTTCCAATGGGGAAATAAAGTTTGATGATGTAACCATGTGGAAAATCTCAAGTACAACCTCTTGAGTGTCAGTCAAATGTGTGACAAAGGCCATGTTGCTCTTTTCACCAGTCAGAACTGTCGGATTCTGTCATCCAAAGTTCTAAGTTTGATTGATAAGGTGTTGGATGAATACACTCTCCTGAAGGCCAACAGGACAGGAAGAGTGTATGCCTTAGATCTTTCCAAGAAAATAGATCTCAAGGCCCTCCTAAGGCCATTGCCTATTTTCCAAGGCTTCCCCTTAGAATCTACTCTATGGCATAGAAGGCTGGGTCATGTTAATCTCAAAAACATAAATCAGCTGATAAACCATAGTTTAGTAAGGGGACTGCCTATGAAGGAGTACAAATATGAAGATAACTGCACTGCTTGTTTAAAAGGAAAACAGCACAAAGCTTCATTTCCCTCCATAGAAGAACCTAAGTCCACTGCCTGCTTACAACTTCTTCACATGGATCTCTTTGGTCCTGTGAGAGTGATGAGTATGGCTAAGAAGAAATACTGTCTGGTAATTGTGGATGATTACTCCAGATTTGTATGGACTTTCTTCTTGCATTCAAAGGATGAGGCAGCTCAGAAGATTATCAACTTTGTGTTGTATGTTGAGAAGCAGTATTCCCTCTCAGTCAAGTGTATTAGAAGTGATAATGGAAAGAATTTAGAAACAATACACTTGATGAGTTCTACCTCTCAAAGGGAATCAAGAGGCAGTTTAGCATTCCAAGAACTCCTGAACAAAATGGAGTAGTGAGAGAAAGAACAGGACCCTTATTGAAGCTGCAAGGTCCATGTTGGCTAATTCTGGACTGCCAATGACTTTTTGGCTGAAGCTGTCAATACAGCTTGCTATGTATAGAATAGAGTTCTAGTAAATCAGAGGTTGATGAAGACTCGTATATGAAGCTCTTCACATTTGGCCCCTCTAATTTCATTCTTCAGAGCTTTTGGGTGTCCTTGTTTCATTCTCAACACACGGGATCAACTCCAAAAATTTGATCCTAAGGTGGATGCAGGGTACTTTGTTGGTTATTCATCAACTTGCAAAGCATACAGAGTCTTCAACTGTAGAACAAAGATGGTTGAAGAGACTCTACATGTTAAGTTTAATGAATCTCCAAAGGACAAGATTCCACAAAGCCCTGTGGAGCTATTTGATTTGGACATACTGCAATATGTTCCTTATCAAACTCCTGATGTTGCTCCTGTCAACAGTTCACACACCTGTGGTACTGCTGGTACTGATGATGATGATGATGATAGCAGTACTCACCTCTTCAGGTTTAGTGCCCAACTGCCTGTGTCCTCTAAACCTGATGCTCCTGTAGCTTCAGTAGCTTCATCCACAACAAGTGCTGATGAGATTTCTGCATCTTCAACTTCGTTTGAGTTGCCACCATCTACATGGTTTCAAGAGTCTACATATACATCTGTTGCTGCTGAAGGTTCTACAAACACTTGCACTGATCTCATTGTTTATCCAGAGCTGAAGAATCACCCAATGTCTCAAATCATTGGTGATATCAATGCTGGAGTTTCAACCAGAAGTCAATTGTCCAATTTCTGCTTCTATGCTCTCTTCATCAGTCAGCTAGAGCCAAGAATTATCATGTTGCACATAGAGACAATGGCTGGTTTGAAGCAATGCAGCTTGAGCTTCTTCAGTTCAAAAAGCAGCAAGTGTGGGAGCTTGTTCCTCTTCCCCCAGGTAAGTGTGCAATAGGCACTAAATGGGTGTTTAAGAATAAAACAGATGAAAATGGGCTTATTGTTAAGAACAAGGCCAGACTGGTTGTTCAGGGGTTTGCACAAGAAGAAGGTATTGATTATGATGAAACCTTTGCCCCTGTAGCCAGACTGGAGGCAATTAGATTGTTCTTAGCCTATGCTGCACTCCACAATCTAAAGTTTTTCAAATGGATGTTAAAAGTGCATTTATATGTAAAATAAAAAAAGAAGTTTATGTGTGTCAACCACCAGGTTTTGAGGATAATAAACACCCAGAATGGGTATACAAGCTTGATAAGGCTCTTTATGGGTTGAAACAAGCTCCTAGAGCCTGGTATGAGACATTATCTAACTTCTTCTGCAAAATAATTTCACTCGAGGCTCCATAGATAAAACTTTATTTATTAAGAAGGTGGATCAGCATAAGCTACTTGTTCAAATTTATGTTGATGATATTATATTTGCATCCTCTGATCCCCAGTTGTGTGATGATTTTACAAATAATGAAAATGAAGTTTGAAATGAGTGCAATGGGAGAATTACATTTCTTTCTAGGCTTGCAAATCAAACAAAGAGCTGATGGAATTTTCATTCATCAGTCTAAATATACAAAAGATCTTTTAAATAAGTTTGATTTACAAAACTGTAAGTCTTGTTCTACTCCCATGTGCAACACCACATAATTGGATATTGATCAGAAAGGTAAAGCTGTTGATGAAACGCTTTACAGATGTATGATTGGGTCCTTGATGTATTTAACAGCTTCTAGACCAGATATTATGTTTGCTACATGTGTTTGTGCTAGATTCAGGCTGCACCTAAAGAGTCTCATTTGATTGCAGTCAAGAGGATCTTAGATATTTGCAAGGTACACAATCTCTAGGTTTATGGTATTCCACTGGGCACTCTTGCAAATTAGTTGCTTTCTCTGATAGTGACTATGCAGGGTGTAAGTTGACCAGGAAATCAACTTCTGGTGGATGTCAATCCTAGGCAACTGTTTGATTTCTTGGCAGAGTAAGAAAAACAACATCTGTTGCTACATCCACTGCTGAAGCCGAGTACATTGCTGCTGCAAGTTGTACATCCCAAGTACTCTGGCTTCAGAATCAACTTTTGGATTATGGCATTACAGAGACTAAGACTCCGTTATTAATGGATAGTGCTTCAGCTCTTTGCATTGTCAAAAATCCAGTCCAGCACTCTAGGACCAAACATATAGAAATTAGACATCATTTTATAAGAGATTGTTTTGAAAAGGGTCTAATTAATCCTATGTTTGTGCCTAGTGCTGATGAGCTTGCAGACATTTTTACTAAGCCTTTGGATAGTTCAACTTTCCACACCTTGTGTTAAGGCTTGGTATGCTGCAGCTAGAATAAGTGACAACTACTGATGATCTCAGTAATAAGTACTGATGATCATGGTAACCATGTCACATATAAGTACTGCTGAGTTCTTTTACCCTCAGTAGTTTTTATAATACTGAAGGCTAAATGCCTCACAAGTACTGAAGTACTTTATCTGTTCTAAACTACTGATGTAGTTACAACTACTGAAATCAGTAAAAACAAATAAGTACTGACGTCCTATGAAACACCTGAAAAGCAGATGAAAAGTCTAATAAGTGTTGAGGACAGTATGAAACAGCTGAAAAGCCAAGAATTGACGAAAACAGCTAATGAGTAATTTCTCTTCAGTTGTTTCTACAACTGTTGTTTCTAAACAACTGAAGCAAGACCACAGTCTTCAGTAGTTCACAACTATTGATAACTAATACCAAGTCTTCAGTTGTTTACAACGACTGATGGCAAAACCATTGTCTTCAGTAGTTTCACAACTACTGATGACAAATACCAAGTCCTCAGTTGTTTACATCTTATGAAGTCAAAACCACTACCTTCAGTAGTTTCATAACTACTGATGGTTAACACCAAGACTTTAGTTGTTTCAACGTCTGATGATCAAAACCAAGTCTTCAGTTGTTTTATAACAACTGATGACAACACCACCACTGTCAGTCGTTTTAAACCTCTGAAGGTTAATACCACGTCATCAGTAGTTTCAAACAGCTGATGACCACACCAAAACCTTCAATAGTTTTCTTTCAGCCTTTTCCTCTCCCAACCCTATAAATACCTGTCTTTTTCTCAAACGATCCATTAGCCGTTCTTCTGACCTTCATACTTTCCAAAATGGCAACCATAAGTCTAAAACCCCGACATAACTGCGTCGCCTACCTCACGAAGTCGGCCTTCTGGACAAAGTTGGATCACGCCATAGACCTAATGGCTGGTTCTCAATATAATACAACTCTGCTCTTAAACCCGACCATCTACCCAGAGTCACTCAGTCAGTTTTGGTCCATGCCTACGTCACACTGATGTGCCTACCGGCCAAATCTCTGTTAGGTCATTGGTAACCAAACAAGTAGAGGTTACACCTGAAAGCATTCGTAGAGTGCTAAATTTACAAGATGCTGCTTGTGTGACTGAGTACCGAAGGGCATAACTGATATGTCCTTCATCAACAATGGGTACGACGGAAATCTTCGAGCTGCTACCATATTGAAGAAGAACTTCCCTGATGCTGAACTGATATTTCATATGGTGAATGTTGCTTAGCCTCGAAGACATCCTCATGGGATCAATGTCTTCCCGGTGGCAATAGGTATTATATTCAATTCTAGAACACCAACCTTTAAATTTTCACAAATTGTGTTTCTAGAAATCAAAGATCTGGCACAGAAACCTGTGGAAAAAGATGGCTATTATATCCCAGGTTTCTGATGGCCATAATTTTAAATGAATTACAAACTGATGGCCTTGTTGGCCTTGGAGTCCCTGCACCAGCTGTTCTAGCTGAGGTATACTCCAGGCATAACTCCGACCAATCTCTCAAAGAAGCTACCCTTTGCTCAAACCCAGCAAAGGGAACCCACAACTTCAACTGCCAGATCCAAAGTCCCCACCAAGCCAAAATCCAAAACCCAAACAAGCTAATCAGGGAGATGAGTCCCCTGATGATGCTCTTGTACCACCCAAAAGGATAAACCTACTGGTTCAAACCCCCCAGTAGTGTTAACGACTCAACCAGCCACAGCCGCACAGGTATCCTCTCAAAAGGATCCTGTTGCAACCATTTCAGGGGAAACCACATTGCTGAGACCTCTCTCACTTGAGGAGGTTATCATTGAAGAGCATCCCTCTCCCCGGATGCAATCAGCTTCTATCCCCTCTCCCCATGCAAATGCCCCTCAAAGCCCAACCATTATAATTGCCAATGTGTTGACTCAGCTGGATGCCTCTCCTCCTCCCCTATAACCACTAACACAGGGAAGAACAATAGCAATTGAGGAAGAGGATACACATGCTTCTGCCACCCACAGCACCGGGGTTTAAATGTTCTATCTCCTGGTGTGGATATGGAGATCAGAACATCTGGTGAGGCTGCCACCTCTTTTGAATCAGCATATGATCAGATTGAGGTTGGTAACATAACTAAGACCTCACCAGAGGCAACAGCTGATGAAGGACAAAGTCCTGAGGCTGGAAGTCCCCAGTTCCAAGATAAAGGGGCACATGCTACATCTGGTCTACACCCAGTGCATGTACATCCTGCTACAAGCTAGAGGTCAGGTGATTCAGCATCTGCTAATGATGACCTGGGCTTCTTTTATGATGTTCTTGCCCAGAACATAATCCTAGAGGAGGAAGTCAGTAGGCTGCAAAAACTACTTGACCACTCTCTCAAGGAGAAAGACCATCTGCCACACATCAACCCACAGATGGCACCTTCCTCTGAAGGTCCCTTAAACACACAACTACTACAAAATTCTCAGCCACCTGCCTCTGTTTCTGGCACCATTTCTCAGGACCAAAACCCCCTGAGCAAATGGATGCTATCCCTCAAAATCCCCTATCTCTCATCACACCACAGCTAACCGAATTTGTTATTAAAACTGTGATGAGAGACTTTCTTCTGTCTTACAACCCCTGGTGGAGGATGTACTGTGCCAACACCTTTCTGCTACTCAATCCCTTGCAACCAATGCACCCAAAAGGGGGAGAGTTCAGCAATGAAAGCTAAAAGAAAGAGGATGGAGAAGGGAGAGAGAAAGAGAAGGATAAAGATGTGGAAAAAGAGAAGGATTGTGTGTATGAGGCCGAAAAAGAGAAGGAGAATGTGATTGAGAAGGGAGCTGAAATTGAAAAAGTACATGAAAGTCAAAAAGATTTTCATGTCACATACAAGAAAAAGAAGAGTGCTGAGAAAGAGAAGAACTTGAACGAAATGGTTAAAGAGGCTGATGCTGAACACAGCAGATCAATGGACAATATCATTGATCAGCTGTTTAGGCAAGGTTTCGACACTGAAAAGCTGGATTCTGAAATAAGAAGATTAGAGATCGAAGAGATCCAACAAAGATGGCCAGCTACAGCACTATGGATAGAGAGAGACTTGAGATTATGATCAGATTTATCAGCAAATACCTTGGGAGATCATTGATCGAAGTAAAATCATGGACCAGGGATAGCATCTTGGCCATAACCTCCAAGATCTGTTCGTCTGAAGCAGACACTAAGGTTTAGTAGTCGAAGCTTTGAATGAAGCAGGAGCAGGGAGCAGGACTGAGCTAGCCAAACACTCAAAAGCCACACTCACCTCCAAAATGCTAACTCAGCCTGTCAACATTCCCTCTCCAAAACAACCACAACCACAACCCACAAAACCAACTCCCTTACCCTCAAAACCAACAGCCGATGATGCACCTAAGCAGAAAAAGAGAAGGGTGTTAAGGCTTGTGGAAGAAGAAGAAAATGATGATGAAGAAGATAGGCTGCCAATCTCAGCTGTTCTGCAGTTGCCTAAGGCCAAAGATCTCTCTCTTGCAATAACTCCTGAGCAACAAAGAGATGCAATCAAAGTGAAATTGGAAGAAGAAGAAGAACAACACAGATTGCACGATGAAGAGTTATTGAGGAGAGTAGATAAAGCATATGTAGCCACTTCCTCCATCATCAATATGAAAAAACAAGCTCAGATGATCTATACTCTTAGACATACTTTTCAGTATGTGAAAGAAAGAGTAAGAATTTGGCCTGATCCCAGGGTGGCTCATAGAATACAAAAGAAAATATCCCTCAGAGATACAATGGGCAAGTGAAAAAGATTGTAGATGAAGTGATCTCCTTAGCCTTGTAGTCTCACCCTAGGAAATCCTGGAAGATTTCAAAAAGGCCTACACCTCAGCATGCCTCCACAAAAGATGCTAGAGAACAGAATGATCAAAAAGGGGCTGGTGTATAAGAGGCTGAATGACATCAGAAAGGATGAGTTACCACTGCTGTTAGAAGGGCATCATCATGATGAATTTGCTTACAGACAGATTACAACAGTGGTACTCAAAAATGGAAAACAGATCAATCATTCCTGTCTGAGTACTATGGGCCTGAAGGATTCTTCGATGGTGAGGCAGAGGAGCTCACCATGGAGGAACAAATTGTATTTTTGGAGGCCTACACCAGGGAATCCTACAAGCTCATAGTTGGGAAGTGAGTCTCATGGATGGGGGAATAGCTCAGTGTCCAATTCCCCAATACAGAGCTCCCATCCATACAATGCCAACCAAATCATCAGAGACTCATTCCCAGGCCAGTGCTTATATGGGTCATCTTCTCAACTGATCAAGAAGGAAAAAGACCAACCATTCTGCCAACAATAAGTGGGAAAATAAATCAATTAGAGGTTTTGGCTGCATTGGTTCAAGGGGAGTTTGTTGGACCAAAAGAACCAATGAGCCAAGATCAGAAAACCTCTAAGTCCCACATGATATCACAACAACTGCTGAAGGCTTCATCAGCAGTTCGACAAGTGCTGAAGACTTCAACAGCTGAAGATCAAGTACTGAAGACTTCAACAGCTGAAGACTAAAGTGCTGAAGTTCAACAGCTGAAGAACACAAGTGCTGAAGCTGAAGACCAAAGTACTGAAGTTCAACAGCTGAAGAGTCCACAAGTGCTGAAGATCAACAACTGATGTACAAAGTCTGAAGACATCAGCTGATGACATCTACTGAAGTCATCAGCTGATGAAACGTCTGAAATTCAAGTCTGAAGACCAAGTGCTGAAGTTTCAGTAGTTTGTCACAACAGTTGAAGAGTACTTCTTCAGTAGTTGTGTTTATCAGTAGTTTTATGTTTTACTTTCAGTAGTTTTGTAAAACGACTGAAGAGCTTGTTCTTCAGTCGTTGTAGTTTCAGTAGTTTCTTATTAGTAGTTTCTTATCAGTAGTTTTGTAATAAGTAAACACTTAGCTTCTTGTAAGAAGATGTCAACTGCTTGACATCTTTAGTAGTTTTAGTGTTTCAGTAGTTTGTTAAATAACGGTTAGATGTCACTATCAAGTGACATCAGCCTACGTCATTTTTCCTTATATAAGGAAGAATGACCTAAATTGTAATTTTGTGAATGCCATGCCAAAGCGTGTGATTGAATGAAATATTCCTTTTGCAGAAACTTTCTCTCTCTATAACTAATTCTGTTCATTGCTATATCTTCGGTATTCTTGCTCGAATTGTGCTAGTTGGTACTCTATCCCGCTGCTGAAATCATTCGAATCGATCAAACTAGATGCTGAGATCCTATCACTTAATTTTAATTTTTGTATTATAAGACCTTTATAATAAATCATTTAAAATTTCAAAACTTTATAAAATGATTTTAAATAATTTTAAAGTCATTTAAATAAGTATTAATAAATTCTCTTCATCAATAATTAATTATTAAATTAATTATTTCTTTTCACATATTATACTTAATTTCTATTAAATCAATAACTTAAATTGTTGAGACATTTTTAATCATTCTTGGACTTAATTGATTTATATTATCTTTATTAAACCAAAACGTAAACGATTCATTATTTTATTTAATTATTTAAACCCTCAAATTTCAATTGAAACCCTAGATCACGTCTAATTGTTAATCTTATTATTAAACTTAATCTTGGAATCAATACATTTAGGTAACTTGTAAAAGAAATCGTTGGAGCCTCGATTAAATTTTTATCATCACCTTATATATATCTTGTGAGTTTTTCATGTGAGTATTTTTTATACCTCTTTTTCATATTTTCACACTTTGAGGTGAAACATGTTACTTTATAATCATTGCACTTGTAAACGTTTGATTCTTGTAAACTTATGGCAATTCACTTGTATGTTGTTGTTAGTTGAACTTTGTAGCTACTATGTAATGTCGAATATATGTACAATCATTAAATATTGCTAGCCTGGCGACATCATAGATCTATGGGCCTGACAAGCCTGCTTGGTTGATCCAAGTACATTTAGCTAATTGTATATACTTGTAATGTTTGAGACTTGTAAAACTATCAGGCTTTGATTGTGGATTCTGTCTTACATCCCTAGTTACTTTGTTTACCAGTCTATGACATGAATGTCATCTTTTATATACTTATGTATTAAAACTATGGAAATCTCACCAACTTCAAAGTTGACCTTTTATTTTAACATGTTTCAGGTTTGATACTTGAGGTTTCTCTTCGTGCTCATATAAACGTGGACCTATTTTAACTAATATGTTATTTCATTGTTTGAAGCTGTAACATCCATTGAATTCAAAATTATGAAACCAAACCCGAACTCACTTTAAACTTCATACGATGGAAATTTTAATATCTAAATTGTTATTTTATTTTTGAATCAAACGCGTTTAAATGTGCTTTTATTGAAAATTGTTTATTCATTTTATCATTTAAACAAAGAAAATAATTTATTTATTTTATAAAACTTTATTTATCATTTTATAATATATAACTAATGGAAAAGACTTATTAAACTTATAAAGTTATAAAATGAATTTTAATAAAACGTATAAAGTTGCAAGTCTTATAAAGTTTATAAAGATTTTAAGAAAATAAATTGTAATTATCTTTTATTTAATCTTATATTTATTTCAAAATCATAACCCTCTTTTAAAAGACTTAAATCACTATTAACACCATTCATAACCTCCTCCTAACTTCAAGTATAAAAGCAAGGCTTAGGCCTCATTTTATTTGCTCACTCTAAAAATCTCACTATCAGATCTTTCTTGCATCCATCGTTATGATTAATTTGAAAAATTTTATTTTTACAGAAATTTCAAGAATTCTTATTACTAAGAGTAATCTTTTATTGGTTTTATATTATACATTTTAATCATCCTAACACCCATTGTTCTCATGACTTTATTCTTACTATTTGTTCTTTCTTCTACAATCTCTTTTATTTTAATCATCATCATTGATCATTAACATTTTAATAATCAATAACCTTATAAAAAAAACACTAACATTCTAAATCAAGCTAACAACACACTAACATAAACAAGAATCCTGTTTGCATATGGGGCTATGCCGCCGCATTCGGTTATTCCACCATCTTAATGTTCTAATGATGGATAATGCCAAAGTCTTAGAATATTTTTATAATTGAAATGAACGAATATACCATATATTGACATAAAAATGTTTTAACCCGATCATATGCTTTAATGATTTAAAAGTGCACATAAGTGCCTTATTACGATTCTGGTAGAATTAATCTTACTTTAACTGACCATAACTTTATCATAACAAAATAAATTTGAGTAAAATCAGACTCCAATGTTAAATACTTTGAATTACCAACGACAGTTTATGCGTCTTCAAACTCAATCAGACGACTCAACAATAGCCTTCACAAGATAAGTGCGCATTTCAGCACCTTCTGTCTGTGCTGCTTGTTTGACCTATTTAAAGATCTTTTCATAAATTGTTTCTGAAAGAAGTTGTCCGGGTGACTTTGAACTAATCAATTATAAATTTTATAATTTTATGAAACCGTTTTCTATTTTTAAAACATGTTCAAACACATACCAAACATTCTGTCTAAATATCTAAAATTGATGCAATAATCATTTTCAATCTACCTTTCGTTTTTTAGCATTCTTAAACGTCCTAATTTCTTGTAATGAATTCCAACCTCAATTATTGTTCTTTTATCATTTAGGACATCATCTTTGACTCTTGACATTCAAGTTTTCTTATGTATTCTACAACCACCACTATACTTGTGAGTTTTCCAATGTGAGTATTTCTATACCCCTTTTTCATTTTTCACACTTTGGGGTGAAACATGTTACCTATAATCGTTGCACTTTAAAACGTTTGATTCTTGTAAAACTTATGGCAATTCACTTGTAGTTGTGGTTAGTTGATCTTTATAGCTACAATGTAATGTCGATTATATGTACAATCATTAACTATTGTTAGCCTGCGACATCATAGATCTATGGGCCTGACAAGCCTGCTTGGTTGATCCAAGTACACTTAGCTAATCGATATACTTGTAAACGTTTGAGACTTGTAAAACTGTCAAGGTTTGATTGTGCATTATGTCTTACATCCCTAGTTACTTTGTTCCCTAATCTATAACATGAATTTCCCTCTTTTATATATTTATATATTGAAAACTATGGAAATCTCACCAACATTATTGTTGACCCTTTTTTTTAACATTTTCAGGTTTAATACTTGAGGTTTCTCTTCGTGCTCATATAAGACTTGGACCTAGTTTAACTAATATGGTATTTCTTTGTTTGAAGCTTTTGTATTGTATGGACTTATTTGTCTTGTAATGTTTAATGATTAATGATATTTAATATTATTTCAACTTAATTAGTTCTATGTGCTATGAATAATTGTTTCACATTGGTCCGCCCCGATGATTTCACCGTCGGTCGGGGTGTGACAGAAGCTTTTGTATTGTATGGACTTATTTGTCTTGTAATGGTAATGATTATGATATTTAACATTATTTCAACTTAATTAGTTCCATGTGCTATGAACATTATTCAACTTAATTCATCCACCCCGATGATTCTGCCGTCGGTTGGGGTGACAGAGTTCATGTCAAAAACTTTCAACTTCCGGATTTTTGTGTTGCATATAAGAAGGGAAAACATACCAAGAAGTCTCATAAGGAAAAGAATGTCAACTCTATTGAATTGCCTCTTGAACTTATACATATGGATCTGTTCGGTCCAGTGAGCACCAAGAGTATTGCTGGGGATCTGGACTATTATGTAGTCACCGATGACTACTCCAGATTCACTTGGGTGATATTTCTAAAATCCAAATCAGAAACATTTGATTTTGTTCAAACAACTTATGACCGCTTGGAATCTCTATACAAGTTAAAGGTACGTCAGATATGCTCAGACAACGGGACAGAGTTCAAGAATCAGTGGATGGAGGCATTCTGCAAAGAAAATGGAATTGTACATCAGTTCACATCTACCTACACTCCACAGATGAACAGGGTTGCTGAAAGTAAGAACAGAAGCTTGATAGAGACTGCCAGGACGATGGTAGCAGACTTGAAACTGCCTATCCAATTCTAGACCGAGGCAGTGGCCAATGCATGTTACACTTTGAATCGAGTCTTGGTGGTTAAACGACATGGAAAAACGTGTTACGAGTTGCTACAACAACATAAACCTAATCTGGAGTACCTCGACAGTTTGGGGCACCATGTACATTGCTAAGAAACATCAGTCAGGCAAGTTCAGTGAAAAGGCTGAAGAAGGGATTTTTCTAGGATACAACATACGGAACAAGAGGGTTTACAACAACTCAACAGGTCAAGTAGAAGTGTGGTGCAACGTCGAACGTCGATGTTCAGAGATACACCACCCCTCCAGCAGGAAAAGGACCAACCTTCTTTTTTTGATTATGATAGATTCTTCAAGTTCTTCAACATTCCTCTCATGCCTTCTAATGATGAGCTATCTACAAAGATGATGTATGATGTCTTAAACATACCGTCCCTAGACTCGACAACATCTGGTTCACAAGGCCAATCTTCTAGCAGCTCAGGGGGAGTACCAGAAGTTAGTGACTCCTCCTCTGACGATGAATATATAGAGAATTTTCAGGTGGAACACGAGGAACAGTTCTGCTACAACAAGTACACATGCATCCAATGTTGATGCCTCTAACACTTCTGAACCTCAAACTCCAACAGCTACAGGTCCTGACTCTAGAACTCATAATCTAGGCCAGGATGTAGCGGTTCCCACCACT
Source organism: Flaveria trinervia (assembly GCA_025506515.1). Taxonomy (NCBI): domain Eukaryota; kingdom Viridiplantae; phylum Streptophyta; class Magnoliopsida; order Asterales; family Asteraceae; genus Flaveria; species Flaveria trinervia. Next base: position 24,713,942 of record CM046450.1, on the reverse strand, counting down.
CCCAGGTCGTAACTTAATGTTTATAATCCTCTGGACAATGTCATAGGGGATGTACAATCGGGAGTACAGACATGAAATCCGCTATACTCAGTTGATTATGCCTCAGTCATGGAAAAAGGATACCTTCATGACGGAGCTTATCGATGTTTTGTGTCTCAATTTGAGCCAAATATGTAACTGACATCTTGAACGATGAGGCTTGGGTGAGTGCCATGCAAGAAGAACTTCTTCAATTCAAGAAGTTGGGTGTGTGGACTCTGGTGGATAGACTCAAAGGTGCTAAGGTCATTGGCACGAAATGGGTCTTAAAATGCAAGAAGATGACCAGGGGTCATTATCAGAAACAAGGCTCGACTTGTAGTTCAAGGATTTCGACAGTCGAGGGTATTGATTACAACGAAGTGTTTGCACCCGTGCAAGAATGGAAGCCATCCGTATCTTCCTAGCCTATGCATCGTATATGAAATATATGTGAAGAGTGCATTCCTTCATGGTGAAATCCGAGAGACAGTGTATGTCAGTCAACCCAAGGTTTGAGGATCCATATCATCGGGACAGATTTACAAGCTAGACAAGGCTCTATACGGGCTTCATCAAGCCCCCAGAGCATGGTACGAGAAACTCTCAACATCTTGTGAAACACGGGTGTTCGAAGAGGAGTGATTGATTGTACCTGTTTATCAAAAAAAAGGTGACTTGCTGCTTGTACAGATTTATGTTGATGACATAATCTTCGGATCCAAAAACGAAGAGTTATATAAAGAATTTGAAACAGTACTGAAAGCAGAGTTCGAAATGAGTGCAATGGGAGAATGAAGTTCTTCCTTGGATTACAGGTAGATCAGACACCTGAGGGAATTTCATACATCAAACCAAGTATGTAGGCGATATTCTCAGTCGGTTCGATATGAAGATTGCTTCGGCAGCTGGAACTCCTCTTGCTACAAACCACGATGTAGCACCCGATGAAAGTGGCGATCTGGTTGATGCCACCATATACCGAGGAATGATCGGATCCCTCATGTATCGGCACCTATGGGTGCCGATAGGAGTTTCGTGTCCTTGGAATTCGAACCTATACTTTCTAACCCGCGTACAAAACTGGAGATCTTTCCACGGTCGAGGTCGCCGATGGAAAATCTATTGTCGTTGATGTCGTGATACGCGACTGCACCTTGAGCCTTAACGAACACGAGTTCTCCGTCGACCTTATTCCTATGCGATTGGGAAGCTTCGAGGTTATCATTGGCATGGATTGGTTAGCCAAACACCGTGCGGAAATTCTATGTTTCGAGAAGTGTATCCGAATTCCGTTACCGACTGGAGATACTTTGAAGGTCTTTGGGGAAAATCGTCCCAAAGACTCAAACTCATGTCTTGTATCAAGGCCCGTAAGTGCTTAAGTAAAAACTACATGGCTTTCATGGCATATGTAGTTAATACGAAAGCCAAGGGTAAGGAGTTGAAGGACATTCCTGTTGTGCGAGACTTTCCCGAAGTTTTTCCCGAAGATCTTAAAGGGTTACCTCCCGTGCGAGAAGTTGAGTTCAAGATTGATTTAATCCCTGTGCAAACCCTGTGGCTAAATCGCCTTATCGTCTTGCACCTTCTGAAATGCAAGAGCTCGCTAGTCAACTGCAAGAGTTGACCGATAAGGGTTTTATTCGCCCTAGTTCATCACAGTGGGGCGCACCTGTACTATTTGTGAAGAAGAAGGATGGTTCATTCCGTATGTGCATCGACTACCGGGAACTCAACAAGCTTACTATTAAAAAACCGATACCCTCTTCCCCGAATCGATGACCTCTTCGACCAACTTCAAGGAGCAACTCATTCTCGAAGATCGATCTACGTTCTGGGTATCATCAATTACGTGTTCATGATGATGACATTCCAAAGACCGCTTTCCGTACTCGATATGGACACTACGATTTCATGGTCATGCCATTTGGCCTGACCAATGCACCTGCTGGTTCATGGATCTCATGAATCGAGTATGTAAACTGTATTTGGATAAATTCGTGATCGTGTTTATTGATGACATCCTTATTTATTCCAGAGACAAAATCGATCACGAGACACACTTGCGACAAGTACTTGAACTTTTGAAGAAGGAGCAATTATACGCCAAGCTTCCAAGTGTGAGTTTTGTTGGAAGAAGTTCAATTCCTAGGGCATGTGGTGAATAGCCAAGGAATTCACGTGGATCCTGCTAAAATTGAAGCTGTGAAGAATTGGTGTGTTCCCACAACCCCAACCGAGGTTCGTTCTTTTCTGGGTTTAGCGGATATTACCGTAGGTTCATAGCAAATTTCTCGAATTGCTAACCATTAACAGCGCTAACCCAAAAGAATCGACTTTTTGAATGGGGACCCGAGCAAGAAGAGGCTTTCGAGACATTGAAGAGCAAGTTGTGTAATGCTCCTATTCCACACTACCCGATGGAAACGACGACTTTACTGTATATTGTGATGCTTCTAATCAAGGTCTTGGTTGTGTTTCATGCAACGAGGCAAAGTTATAGCATACGCGTCGAGACAATTGAAGGTTCATGAAGTTAACTACACAACGCATGATCTTGAACTTGGTGCTGTGGTCTTTGCATTGAAGATTTGGCGACACTACTTATATGGGACGCAATGCATAGTCTACACCGATCATAAGAGTCTCCAACACGTGTTCAATCAAAAGGATCTCAACATGAGACAAAGACACTGGATTGAGTTGATTAGTGACTACGACTGCGACATTCGCTATCATCCCGGAAAGGCGAATGTTGTAGCCGACGCACTAAGTCGCAAGGTCCCCAACAAGACTGTCTCGCTTCAAGAAATCCGAGATCGAAGGCAATGGCTTTGATACGTTAGGAGAATTTGATACCGAGATTCACGTGGATGTCAACGAGGCTACTATCATGCTCCAAAACATAAGGATCGATAGTGACCTCGAGTTATGCATTCGCGAGGCTCAACAAGCGACACTAACCGACGAGGAAAAGATGAAGATTTGATGACTAACGTACGTCACAATTGGAGACAAAACCGAACGCATGTGGTATTTCTTGAATCGACTCTGGATCCCGAATCGTGACAACCTTCGGCACTTTATTATGAACGAAGCTCATCAAACCCGATATTCCGTTTCCTGGCTCCGATAAGATGTACATGGACCTGCGTGGTCATATTGGTGGCGTGGATGTGAAGAGATATCGCGACTTATGTTTCCAAGTGCCTCACGTGCGCAAGGGTCAAAGCCGAACATCAACGACCAAGTGGTTTACTTGAGCAACCTGAAATCCCTAGGGAAATGGGAACATATATCCATGGATTTCATAACCAAGTTACCTCGTACACCTCGTGGTCATGATAGTATATGGGTCATGTTGACCGTTTGACCAAGACAGCACATTTCATACCTATACGAGATACGTACAAGGTTTCAAAGTTGGCTCGAATCTATGTTGACGAAATTGTGAGTCGTCATGGCGTGCCATTACACATCATTTCCGATCAAGATGCTCGTTTCACTTCGCACTTTTGGTCTTCGATGCAAGAGCTTTTGGGAACTCAATTGGATTTAAGTACGGCTTACCATCCTCAAACCGATGGTCAAACCGAACGAACAATCAAACCCTCGAAGATCTACTACGTCTTTGTGTCCTTGATTTTGGTGGTGATTGGGATATGCATTTACCGCTCGTGGAATTTTCGTATAACAATAGTTATCACTCAAGTATTAAGATGGCACCATTCGAGGCGTTGTATGGTCGTAAATGTCGTTCTCCTATCTGTTGGACTGACATTGGGGAAAATCTTATCACTGTCCGGACTTATTCAGGAAACGACTGACAAAGTTTCCAAAATTCGAAATAACCTTGAAGTGGCTAGAAGTCGCCAAAAGAGTTATGCCGATAAAAGACGCAAACCATTGGAGTTTCAAGTCGACGACATGGTTCTTCTTAAAGTCTCTCCATGGAAGGGTGTTGTACGTTTTGGGAAGAAGGGTAAGTTAGCCCCTCGTTTCGTAGGACCTTTCAAGATTTTGAAAAGAATTGGGAAAGTGGCTTACAAACTGGAGTTACCTGCTGAACTTAGCGGATTCATCCTGTCTTTCATGTCTCAAACTTGAGGAAGTGTCTGGCTGATAAAATTTGCATGTTCCACTAGAGGAAATTCAAATTGATGAGTCATTGCATTTCGTTGAGAAGCCTGTTGAGATTATGGATCGAACTCTGAAGAAGACCCGAACACTACCACACATACCATTTGTCAAAGTCCGTTGGGAAAACAAACGTGGAGCTGAGTTCACTTGGGAGCGTGAGGATCATATGAAGGAGAGATACCCGCATTTGTTCTCTTAGCTTAATTCTTAATTCGGGACGAAATTCTTTTAAGTTGGGAGACTGTAACATCTTGTATTTTTGGTTAACTAATAGTTAATCTCGTTTATTCTTGTAGGTCTACTAATGCCTTTTCATGAACTTGTGTGTAGTTGTGTGATCTATTCTTAACCCATTATTATAAAGATTATAGTTTATCTTTTGTTTTGAACATAAGAATTATGGTAAATATATTTTATAATAAAAATAATATCAATGTTAATAATAAAAATAATATATAATAATAACAACAATAAATGATAACTATAATAATAAAATTTTTTAAAAAATCATTAAACTTAAAAATGTTAAAACTTAAAGTAATAAAGTTGAGGGGGTGTTTTTGCCATTTTAGAAACTTAATATAGGAGTTTCTGCATAAATTAATAAACATGCTTAACTTGAGGGACCATTTGTGTAATTTTTGAGAAAACCCAAACCATTTCCCCCCTAACCCCTTTTTTCCGCCAAGCCTCCGGCTACCGCCGGCTATGGCTCCGGCGAGCGTCAAAAACGCCTCAAACACTCGGTTTTCACACACAAACCGACCCAAACCGGTTCGTTTACGTGATTCGAACCTGAATGCGCACTTTAAAACGCGTTTAAAACACCGGTTACAAACCCAAATCGATCGGTAACCGAAACCCATTAATCTTATAGCCGTTTTAGGCATTAAAACTCTGTAATAATTCAATTGAATGAACCTAAACGGCTATCTAACTACGATTAATCGTCCACACCTCCTAATTACACCTGAAATCACACAATCAGAGCTACACGATTATCCCCACATCACGAATCTGCTACCATTCGAACCCCATCTTCCAAGCTTCAAAACTCGAAATTGATACAGGGTTTTTCATCCTCGAGGTCATTAGAAGCTATCTGTGCATTGAATTTGATTATCTTCATCATTTGAGCATCAAACCGGTTTACTTGCCCGCGAATTGTTCTTCGTCGTGTTCTTCTCGAATTCATCATAAATCGGGTAAATAAACACAATTATATACTCGTAATCACATGGGGAATCAAAGCCCCATGATCATTCACGAAAACAATATCTTTTCGGTCTTTGATTTTGGGTTTGATCAATCTAGGGTTCTAAGGAAATTGGGGATTTCTGTGTTTATTGTATTTAGCTTTTTAAGGCGGAGTTTTAAACGCGGCTGGATGCCTTGGTTCACTGGTTCCCCACTTACATCCCGAATTAGAGGTCCCGGGTTCGAACCCGGCGACCTCGAATCCATTTGTTTTTGGCTTTTCAGCCTTTAAAAAATATAGAAAATTTCCAAAAATTATAAAAATTATCTTGTAAACTTAAATTATTTTGAAGTCATTTAACCAATTTCTAAAAATTATGTTCTTATAATACTTGTATACTTTTATAAAACAAATGATATAATTAGTTAAATTTCTTATAAAAAAATAAATTTAATGTTGACTAACTTATTAAAACCATTATTAGTTCAATAATATATTTAAATTATTTCTTATAAGTTAAACTTAAAATATAGTTTTATCTACTAAATAGTTGTTTGTTCAAATAATGTATATAAACTATTTTTTTTTATAAATATACATTAAAAATTGTTATTGTTATTGGCTCACACTTTATTTATAATTTTTATAAATAAAATAATATCTACACTTTATATTTTGTTTTGTCAACCATATTAAACGATTCAAGTTTATGACCTCATGACAAATTATTAAATCAATGTAATTCTTTGTTAAAAAAATATATATATATATATTCAAGGAATCCCAAATTTTCTCTTAAAACCCTAAATCATGTTTAAACGTTAATCTAAAACTTAAATCTTGTGAATATTTTTACTTAGGTTCGTTGAAGAACTACGTTGAACGTTGCTTATTATATTTCTTATTAATCGTCATTTACATACATTTGATCATGTGAGTTTTCCTTGCCCCTTTTTACCTTTTCACACTATTTTGGGATGGAACATGTTATCCTATTATCTTTACACTTGCACACATTTTAAGACTTGTAAAACGTTATGGCAATTCCTCATGTAAGTTGTGGTTAGTTGGACTTTTGTGATTACCATGTTATGGCTTATATGTACAATCATTAACTATTGCTAGCCCAGTGAAGTCATAGATCTATGGGTAAGACAAGCCTGCTTGGTTGATCCGAGTACACTTAGCTGATCGTTTATACTTTTAACGTTTGAGACTTGTAAACTTTGTCGAGGTTTGATTGTGGCATTGTTCATAACATCCCTAATCACTTTATTCACTAACTTATGACTTGAATTGCCATCTTTTATATACTTATGTATTGAAAACTATGGATTGCTCACCAACATTATTGTTGACTCTTTATTTTTAACATGTTTCAGGAAATGCCCAAGTTTGATTTCTACACATTAAAGCTTACACATCTAGAAATGGACCTAGATAAATAAGTGAATTAAAATGACTTGTTATCTTTTATGTTACTTTGTTTGTTTCTTTGAGACTTAAGCTTGTAATGATACAATTGAATTTTATGATTAAATTTATATTTGAGTATTAAATAGCGTTATGTGGCTGTGAACGATCTAACTCTCACTCCTCGACGTTTCCGCCGTCAAGGTTGGGGTGTGACAGATTGGTATCAGAGCCCATAACTATAGGGATCTAGGTTATTAGAAATGGTGACCTAGGCTATAGTATGCATGAACCTTATAGAATTATATTCCTATCTTGTAAATTATATACTTTTCATGCTACATAATGCTATGCCTCTTATGTGCAACGTGATGCCTTAGCATAGGATTCCCTAAACATTGTTATTTGTCTCCCTAAACTTAACTTTGACCCTTTGACTCCCCCCGAACATGAACTCTCTTAATCTTATTCTCGTCGACACGTGGAACTTATGTTTATGTTATGACTTGGATCTTTAGACGTTACGTCTATCTGTATAAATCTCATCAAGGTTTTGATTCTATGAACTAAGAAATATTGTGTGACACATAGACACCTGTATCCTGGTTTTCCTGGCAAAAGGCCCTCGGGCTAAGGCAAGCATATCGCATAAATCCTACGGGACTAGTTATGCTTACCTGGGGATTTCTGGATGAGTGATAAACTATGGTCAACATACACAAGTTTCTAAGGTAAATGGGTCAATTCACCTTGACGTGTCAACGTTTTCAAATGGTAATGCGTTACCAAATGGAAACATCCCTGTGTACCTTAAAAACTCTTAGCTTATCTTTGTTACTACTACTATCCTCTGTTACCCCCGCTCCTGTAACTAACTCATTTTGTATATCCAGCATGTCTCGTCACCATGGAAAGCGTGGAAGTTCCGACCGTAAGCTGGCTGCCATGATTGCACGACAAATGGCTGCCGTTCTCCCGACGATGGTTGCTGAACTTAATAGCACACTAATGGCTAATAGCAACAACACATACCAATGGGAACAATAGTGGTGCTAATGGAGACAATAGCAACAATCAAAACGGGAATGATCAACACGGGAACAATCGTACTTGCACTTTCAAACACTTCAACTCGTGCAAACCCCTAGTTTTAGTGGAAAAGAAGGAGCCACGGACTTCTCGAGTGGTTTGAAGGTATGGAGAACACATTTATTATTAGCGAGTGCCCCGATGAGCTCAAGGTTCGCTATGCCACAAGTGTTCTTCAACAACAAGCGCTAACTTGGTGGAATAGTGAAAAGAGAAACCGGGGACTGAGGTTGCAATGGCGATGCCCTGGAGGAATTCAAGATATTATGATCCAAAAGTTCTGCCCAAGAAGCGAGTTACAAAAGCTGGAGGAGGAATTCTGGAACCTTAAACAAGATGGTGGGAATCACTTGGCTTATCCACCCGACATCATGAGTTGAGTATGCTTCTACCACACATGGTGGACACCGTGCCCGTAACATCGAGAAATTTATCAAGGGGTGCCACCTCAAATTCAAGATGCTGTGGTGGGTAGTAGGCCCACAACTTTAGAGGAAGCGATTACTATCACTGCACAGCTCACCGAGAATCATATAAGAGCTGGCACGATGTCGGCAAAGGGTTCCAAGGCTATGGTGAAGGTGACACCCGAGGCAAAAGGAGGTAAAGGCCGAGTCATCTTCTCAAAACAAGAAGCGTAAGTTCACCCCGACACGCAACTACGCTGTGACCGCCCCCTGCTCCTCAAAAAACAATGGTGGTTGCGAATCAAGCTCCCATGGCTAAAGTTTATGCTGGTCCACATCCTATGTGTACACGTGCAAGTACCATCATTCAAGCAACATTCCATGCCGAGTCTGCTCGCTGTGTGGAAAGTATGGTCATTTGGTGGCTACCTGTCTTCGTGCACCAAATAACTCTGCCATGCTTACCAACGAACCTGCTACAACTGTGGCGAGGCTGGCCATATTCGCCCTCAATGTCCTCGCAATGCGGGAACTGTGCCACCGGCTCGTGGAAGGGCTTTCAACATCAACGCCAACCAAGCGCAAGCCAACAACGACGTGGTGAATGGTACGTCGTTAAATTTCTTCTAGTCCTTTTTCTTGTCTTGCAAAAAAAATTTCCTATTTATGTTTATCATATCAATAATAGGTTGTGACCAAACAGGTACGTATCTTGTAAATAATCTTTATGCATCTGTATTGTTTGATTCGGGTGCCGATAGGAGTTTCGTGTCCTTGGAATTCGAACCTATACTTCTAAAAACCCGCGTACAAAACTGGAGAGATCTTTCACGGTCGAGTCGCCGATGGAAAATCTATTGTCGTTGATGTCGTGATACGCGACTGCACCTTGAGCCTTAACGAACACGAGTTCTCCGTCGACCTTATTCCTATGCGATTGGGAAGCTTCGAGGTTATCATTGGCATGGATTGGTTAGCCAAACACCGTGCGGAAATTCTATGTTTCGAGAAGTGTATCCGAATTCCGTTACCGACTGGAGATACTTTGAAGGTCTTTGGGGAGAAATCGTCCTAAAGACTCAAACTCATGTCTTGTATCAAGGCCCGTAAGTGCTTAAGTAAAAACTACATGGCTTTCATGGCATATGTAGTTAATACGAAAGCCAAGGGTAAGGAGTTGAAGGACATTCCTGTTGTGCGAGACATCTTAAAGGGTTACCTCCCGTGCGAGAAGTTGAGTTCAAGATTGATTTAATCCCTGGTGCAAACCCTGTGGCTAAATCGCCTTATCGTCTTGCACCTTCTGAAATGCAAGAGCTCGCTAGTCAACTGCAAGAGTTGACCGATAAGGGTTTTATTCGCCCTAGTTCATCACCGTGGGGCGCACCTGTACTATTTGTGAAGAAGAAGGATGGGTCATTCCGTATGTGCATCGACTACCGGGAACTCAACAAGCTTACTATTAAAAACCGATACCCTCTTCCCCGAATCGATGACCTCTTCGACCAACTTCAAGGAGCAACTCAATTCTCGAAGATCGATCTACGTTCTGGGTATCATCAATTACGTGTTCATGATGATGACATTCCAAAGACCGCTTTCCGTACTCGATATGGACACTACGAGTTCATGGTCATGCCATTTGGCCTGACCAATGCACCTGCTGTGTTCATGGATCTCATGAATCGAGTATGTAAACTGTATTTGGATAAATTCGTGATCGTGTTTATTGATGACATCCTTATTTATTCCAAGACAAAAATCGATCACGAGACACACTTGCGACAAGTACTTGAACTTTTGAAGAAGGAGCAATTATACGCCAAGCTTTCCAAGTGTGAGTTTTGGTTGGAAGAAGTTCAATTCCTAGGGCATGTGGTGAATAGCCAAGGAATTCACGTGGATCCTGCTAAAATTGAAGCTGTGAAGAATTGGTGTGTGTTCCCACAACCCCAACCGAGGTTCGTTCTTTTCTGGGTTAGCGGGATATTACCGTAGGTTCATAGCAAATTTCTCGAAGATTGCTAAACCATTAACAGCGCTAACCAAAAGAATCGACTTTTTGAATGGGGACCCGAGCAAGAAGAGGCTTTCGAGACATTGAAGAGCAAGTTGTGTAATGCTCCTATTCTCACACTACCGATGGAAACGACGACTTTACTGTATATTGTGATGCTTCTAATCAAGGTCTTGGTTGTGTTCTCATGCAACGAGGCAAAGTTATAGCATACGCGTCGAGACAATTGAAGGTTCATGAAGTTAAAACACAACGCATGATCTTGAACTTGGTGCTGTGGTCTTTGCATTGAAGATTTGGCGACACTACTTATATGGGACGCAATGCATAGTCTACACCGATCATAAGAGTCTCCAACACGTGTTCAATCAAAAGGATCTCAACATGAGACAAAGACACTGGATTGAGTTGATTAGTGACTACGACTGCGACATTCGCTATCATCCTGGAAAGGCGAATGTTGTAGCCGACGCACTAAGTCGCAAGGTCCACAACAAGACTGTCTCGCTTCAAGAAATCCGAGATCGAAGGCAATGGTTTGATACGTTAGGAGAATTTGATACCGAGATTCACGTGGATGTCAACGAGGCTACTATCATGCTCCAAAACATAAGGATCGATAGTGACCTCGAGTTATGCATTCACGAGGCTCAACAAGCGGCACTAACCGACGAAGGAAAAGATGAAGATTTGATGACTAACGTACGGTCACAATTGGAGACAAAACCGAACGGCATGTGGTATTTCTTGAATCGACTCTGGATCTCGAATCGTGACAACCTTCGGCACTTTATTATGAACGAAGCTCATCAAACCCGATATTCCGTTCATCCTGGCTCCGATAAGATGTACATGGACCTGCGTGGTCAATATTGGTGGCATGGAATGAAGAAAGATATCGCGACTTATGTTTCCAAGTGCCTCACGTGTGCAAGGGTCAAAGCCGAACATCAACGACCAAGTGGTTTACTTGAGCAACCTGAAATCCCTATGTGGAAATGGGAACATATATCCATGGATTTCATAACCAAGTTACCTCGTACACCTCGTGGTCATGATAGTATATGGGTCATGTTGACCGTTTGACCAAGATAGCACATTTCATACCTATACGAGATACGTACAAGGTTTCAAAGTTGGCTCGAATCTATGTTGATGAAATTGTGTCGTCATGGCGTGCCATTACACATCATTTCCGATCGAGATGCTCTTTTCACTTCGCACTTTTGGTCTTCGATGCAAGAGCTTTTGGGAACTCAATTGGATTTAAGTACGGCTTACCATCCTCAAACCGATGGTCAAACCGAACGAACAATCCAAACCCTCGAAGATCTACTACGTCTTTGTGTCCTTGATTTTGGTGGTGATTGGATACGCATTTACCGCTCGTGGAATTTTCGTATAACAATAGTTCACTCAAGTATTAAGATGGCACCATTCGAGGCGTTGTATGGTCGTAAATGTCGTTCTCCTATCTGTTGGACGACATTGGGGAAAATCTTATCACTGGTCCGGAACTTATTCAGGAAACGACTGCAAAGTTTCCAAAATTCGAAATAACCTTGAAGTGGCTAGAAGTCGCCAAAAGAGTTATGCCGATAAAAGACGCAAACCATTGGAGTTTCAAGTCGACGACATGGTTCTTTTTAAAGTCTCTCCATGGAAGGGTGTTGTACGTTTTGGGAAGAAGGGTAAGTTAGCCCCGTGTTTCGTAGGACCTTTCAAGATTTTGAAAAGAATTGGAAAGTGGCTTACAAACTGGAGTTACCTGCTGAACTTAGCGGAGTTCTCCTGTCTTTCATGTCTCAAACTTGAGGAAGTGTCTGGCTGATAAAAATTTGCATGTTCCACTAGAGGAAATTCAAATTGATGAGTCATTGCATTTCGTTGAGAAGCCTGTTGAGATTATGGATCGACTCTGAAGAAGACCCGAATAACTACCACACCTATTGTCAAAGTCCGTTGGGAAAACAACGTAAGCTGAGTTCACTTGGAGCGTGAGGATCATATGAAGGAGAGATACCCGCATTTGTTCTCTTAGCTTAATTCTTAATTTCGGACGAAATTCTTTTAAGTTGGAGAGACTGTAACATCTTGTATTTTTGGTTAACTAATAGTTAATCTCGTTTATTCTTGTAGGGTCTACTAATGCCTTTTCATGAAACTTGTGGGTAGTTGTGTGATCTATTCTTAACCCATTATTATAAAAGATTATAGTTTATCTTTTGTTTTGAACATAAGAATTATGGTAATAATATTTTATAATAAATAATATCAATGTTAATATAAAAATAATATTAATAATATAACAACAATAAATGATAACTATAATAATAATAATTTTTTAAAAAAAATCATTAAACTTAAAAATGTTAAAACTTAAAGTAATAAAGTTGAGGGGGTGTTTTTGCCATTTTAGAAACTTAATATGGGAGTTTCTGCATAATTAATAAACATGCTTAACTTGAGGGACCATTTGTGTAATTTTTGAGAAACCACCAACCATTTCCCCCCTAACCCCGCTTTTCCGGCCAAGCCTCCGGCTACCGCCGGCTATGGCTCCGGCGAGCGTCAAAAACGCCTCAAAACACTCGGTTTTCACACACAAACCGACCAAACCGTTCGTTTACGTGATTCGAACCTGAATGTGCACTTTAAACGCGTTTAAACACCGGTTACAAACCCAAATCGATCGAGTAACCGAACCCCTTAATCTTATAGCCGTTTAGGCATTAAAACTCTGTAATAATTCAATTGAATGAACCTAAACGGCTATCTAACTACGATTAATCGTCCACACCTCCTAATTACACCTGAAATCACACAATCAGAGCTACACGATTATCCCCACATCGCGAATCTGCTACCATTCGAACCCCATCTTCCAAGCTTCAAAACTCGAAATTGATACAGGATTTTTCATCCTCGAGGTCATTAGAAGCTATCTGTGCATTGAATTTGATTATCTTCATCATTTGAGCATCAAACCGGTTTACGTGGCCGCGAATTGTTCTTCGTCGTGTTCTTCTCGAATTCATCATAAATCGGGTAAATAAACAACAATTATATACTCGTAATCACATGGGGAATCAAAGCCCCATGATCATTCACGAAAACAATATCGTTTCGGTCTTTGATTTTGGGTTTGATCAATCTAGGGTTCTAAGGAAATTGGGGATTTCTGTGTTTATTGTATTTAGCTTTTTAAGGCGGAGTTTTAAACGCGGCTGGATGCCTTGGTTCACTGGTTCCCCACTTACATCCCGAATTAGAGGTCCCGGGTTCGAACCCGGCGACCTCGAATCCATTTGTTTTTGGCTTTTCAGCCTTAAAAAAATATAGAAAATTTCCAAAAATTCATAAAAATTAATCTTGTAAACTTAAATTATTTTGAAGTCATTTAACCAATTTCTAAAAATTTATGTTCTTATAATACTTGTATACTTTTATAACAAATGATATAATAGTTAAATTTCTTATAAAAAAATAAATTTTAATGTTGACTAACTTATTAAACCATTATTAGTTCAAATAATATATTTAAATTATTTCTTATAAGTTAAACTTAATATAGTTTTAATCTACTAAATAGTTGTTTGTTCAAATAAGTATATAAACTATTTTTTTTAAAAGACATTAAAATTGTTATTGTTATTGGCTCACACTTTATTTATAATTTTTATAAATAAAATAATATCTACACTTTATATTTTGTTTGTCAACCATATTAAACGATTCAAGTTTATGACCTCATGACAAATTATTAAATCAATGTAATTCTTTGTTAAAAAAATATATATATATATATCAAGGAATCCCAAATTTTCTCTTAAAACCCTAAATCATGTTTAAACGTTATCTAAAACTTAAATCTTGTGATATTTTTACTTAGGTTCGTTGTGAGAACTACGTTGGAACGTTGCTTATTATATTTCTTATTAATCATTTACATACATTTGATCATGTGAGTTTTCCTTGCCCCTTTTACCTTTTTCACACTATTTTGGGATGGAACATGTTATCCTATTATCTTTACACTTGCACACATTTTTAAGACTTGTAAAACGTTATGGCAATTCCTCATGTAAGTTGTGGTTAGTTGGACTTTTTGTGATTACCATGTTATGACATTATATGTACAATCATTAACTATTGCTAGCCCAGTGAAGTCATAGATCTATGGGTAAGACAGCCTGCTTGGTTGATCCGAGTACACTTAGCTGATCGTTTATACTTTTAACGTTTGAGACTTGTAAAACTTTTGTCGAGGTTTGATTGTGGCATTGTTCATAACATCCCTAATCACTTTATTCACTAACTTATGACTTGAATTGCCATCTTTTATATACTTATGTATTGAAAACTATGGATTGCTCACCAACATTATTGTTGACTCTTTTTATTTTTAACATGTTTCAGGAAATGCCCAAGTTTGATTTCTACACATTGAAGCTTACACATCTAGAAATGGACCTAGATAAATAAGTGAATTAAAATGACTTGTTATCTTTTATGTTACTTTGTTTGTTTCTTTGAGACTTAAGCTTGTAATGATACAATTGAATTTTATGATTAAATTTATATTTGAGTTATTAAATAGCGTTATGTGGCTGTGAACGATCTTAACTCTCACTCCTCGACGTTTCCGCCGTCAAGGTTGGGGTGTGACATCATTGGTGACTTCAATTCAAACTAAGTTGTTCAACTAGCTGTTGGTTCCCATCTTATCACTGGTTAACACAATCAATTATTTCCAATAAGGGGTGACGAGCAATTAAACGCCACAAATGTGTGCGGATGACCACAAAAAGAGCAAAGCACGAAAAAATTGAAACATAAACGAAATCAAGCTAATAACAAATTTGTTGGTGCGTTATGTGCAAATAGAAAAAAAGTATATGCTCTAACAAGAAGATAGGTTGTGTGCCTCTCTGTTGTGCAGTGGCACTGACCTGAGGATAAGCATAACCTAGATATTCTAGAATTCATTGTTGTTTGCCGCCTCTCTGCTGTGCAGTGGCACTGACCTGAGGCTTGGCTTCTCTTTGAAAGCTCTAAGAGTAGTTTCTTCTTGTCAAAATACCCGTAGACTACTCAAAAATCTCCTGAGGAATGTTAATTACCATATAATTGTGGGATCCACAAATGCTGGTTGAAATAATCAAACCTAATGTATCACCAATCTGTGTCAAAAGTCTATGTATGGATTTAAGTGGACAAGTATACTGACAATCATCGTGGTGGAAATTCCTGAAAGTCCAAATCAATGTGTGCATCTTATAGTACTAGTATGATTTCCTAAACTTGCTAATGACTCTCGATGAAAACAAGAATCTTGCATCAAAAGATTTTGGTGACAAGTCCTGAATGATTTGATTACCTGTATGATTCCATAATGAATCGTTCCCGTTATGGTCATAATAACTTGAAGAGGTACTGTTCTAGAAAGAAATTTGCTAGATATCTATCTTAAAATTCCCACCTCACACAAAATCACAAAAATACATTCAGTTTTATCTTTTAGTTGTAGTTGTTTTATTTTGTTTCAATTTTTAGTCAAATTTAGTTTTAATCGTCGGACTATATAGTGGAATTTTATCTGGGATTTAATCACTTAAAAGGGTCACGTCTGAGGTGACCACACGTGTTTTCAAATGTCAAATGGGTCACGTCTAAGGTGACAAAATGTTTTACTGTTAAAAGGATCAAGTCTAAGTTAAAAATGATCATGGCTGAGATGATCGAATGCTCGTAATGTTTTACCAAGTGTTAAAAGGGATAAATGTAAAATGTTCACAGAGTCAAAATTATAAGAATGAGCCATTCATATGACTGGACCATAAGTATGGACCAGTTGTACGATTGGGCCATACGAATGAGCCCAATCGCACGACTAAGCCACACGTATGGCCCAGACGTGGGATTGGACCATCAGCATGGGTAACTTCATGCGATTGGATCATCCGAATGAACCAATCGCACAAATGGAAGCAACCGAATGGGGTTGTCGCACGACTGACCTCCAGTCGCACGACTAAAGGTGACCGATTGAGTCAGTCGCATGACTGAGACTCAATTGCACGAACCAGCTGTGCGATTAAGTCTAGTCACACGACTGGAGAAAACCCTAGTATAAATAGAGGGGGAGTTGGTCGCAAACCTGTAGAGATTAATGAAGAGGCTGATGCAACCTAAACATCTTAAGTCTTTCCTGTATGCTGCACAAGTGCATTAAAGAATAAGCTTAGGAAGTTTCTGTTGGAGCATATATAGCAATATATAGTGTGTCTGTCGCTTCTCGAATAGTCTAGGCTTAATGTTATACATCTGATATGTTGTAAACACATGAAACTGGGTCATTCGCAGGAGCATATGCGAATGAGACTCAGTCGTACGACTGAGCCATGCTAATGGACCAGCCGTGCGACTGAGAGATGCGATTGGGACATTCGTAAGACTGAACCATAAGTATGGTCCAGTCGTACGATTGAACCATACGCATGGTCCAGTCGTACGATTGAACCATACGCATGGTCCAGTCGTACGATTGAACCATACGCATGGTCCAATCGCACGAATGGGCCCAGTCGCATCTAATATGGGTCGAGGCCTATATATACCAGTTTCAATGTGTAGAGAGATGAAGGATTGAGAGGAAGTCTGCCCGGAGCCTAGGGCTGCCGGATGAGAGGGGAGATCATGCTCGATCTTCCCCTTGCCAAGAGTCTTGATTCTTATGTTGTAACAAGCTTGTAATCGTTAGGTTTTTATCAATGAAACCAATATTTGATAGTTCGTGTTATTGATTTGACTTTTGGTTTTGGTTGTTCATCCTTCCGTCAAGAACATGCTCGGATGTTTATCGATCCCGAAAAACCGACTTCACAGTTTCACACATGAAACAGAAAATACTCCAAGTGTGAAATCTTCCGAAGCCAAGACCAATATCTTCCAAAGCCAAACATGAAGTCTTCCGAAGCCTCAGAGACAAAGTCTTCCGAAGCTTCAAGTTCATGAAGACAGATTTCTTCCGAAGACATTTAGTAACATGGTTTATCTAATGTACTGTTCCATAAAGTTGGACACCTTTCCGTTGCACCTCTGCAAGTCACCAACTTACATGAGTTGGTGAAAAGGTCCATGCTTTTGGTAACTATACATTGAGGTCTTGAGTCTGTAACTTTCTACTTTATGTACTTTATCCTTTTTGTAATAGATAAGGATGTGAGCTATGGCATGTCATAGTCACAAGTCAAAAGGCAATCTGCCTTTTGACTCTACAATTGATTTTGTTTGTGTGTAGTCAATTGTATCCAGCTGGCTTTCAAAGTATAGCCGGCTGTAGGATGTAATATAAGTATCTCATGTTCTTGTATCTTTTATATATGCTTTGTAACACTTGTAATAGAACATAGAGAAGGCAATATACTGCATTCTTGAAAACCATACACTTGTGTTCTTTGTGTTCTGTCTCTTGCATTACTTGTGTTCTTAGTATCTCAACACTTGGTTAATCCAGTTTACTATTTGATTAAAGTTTAGTTAATCTCCTCTTTGTGTTGTTGTGTTATAACTAACCCTTCAACGATCCTGCATTTGGTATCAGAGCATTTCAGGCTCTTGATATAAGATCTCACCATCTTAAGATCCCTCACACACACAAATACTAAACCTTCAAATGGTAGCCATTTCCAAAACTGATATGGAAACTGGAACCATGAACAAGTCCCCACTGATCACTCTTGATGAGTTTGATACCTGGTGTTTAAGAATGGAAGGTTTCATCAGGTCTCTTGATTCAAGAATGTGGGAGTCTATTAAGAATGGACCTTTCATACCCAGCACCCCTTCTGCTACTGGTGCTGGTATGATCCCCAAAGATGTGGCTAACTACTATGATGAAGATAGGAAGAGAGTAGAGATAGACAGAAAAGCCATGATAGCCCTTCAAACTGCCCTTACAAAATTTGTATACAGAGATTTCAAGAAATGCAAAACAGCCAAGCAGCTGTGGGATGCACTGAAACTGATGTATGAGGGTTCTTCTAAAGCCAAGGAGAACAAGAAGGATCTCCTGAAGCAGCAGTTTAAAAACTTCACCTTCAAAACAGGTGAAACCATGACTCAACAGTATTTCAGGTATGTTGAGATTGTGGATACCCTAGTGGATGGAGGAGTTTCTCTTGAAAATAGAGACATTGTAAGGAAGTTCATGTCCTTACTTCCTAGGCAATGGATATACTACTGTGTGGTGATCAAGAGAACTGAAAATCTCAAAACTCTTACTCTAACATAGTTATATGGGATTCTCAGTGGCTACCAGATGGAGATGAACATACAAGATTCATCTGGCAACTCTAACAATCAAATGGGTTCAGCCCTACATGTGATTGAAAGGGATAGCATAGAACCCAAACATCATCTCTTATGCTACCCTGACAATTCACCAAAGGGTCCTTTCATCACCTTCCAAGAGACACCAAGGAGAACTACACTCAAGGAAGCCCATTCCAA
Source organism: Flaveria trinervia (assembly GCA_025506515.1). Classification (NCBI taxonomy): domain Eukaryota; kingdom Viridiplantae; phylum Streptophyta; class Magnoliopsida; order Asterales; family Asteraceae; genus Flaveria; species Flaveria trinervia. The sequence continues at coordinate 24,695,143 of CM046450.1, read as the reverse complement.
GAGACAAGCTCTTCTCAAGCTTTTGTGTCTTCTGATGAAACTATGGCAACTCTCTTTTCACTCTTAAAGACCTGGACTGTATCATCCAGATGATTTGGAGTATATGGAAATAGTCCAGCAGATGGCTCTTCTCACTCATAGAGCCAAGAAGTTCTATAAGAGGACTGGAAGGAAGTTTCCAAGCAATGCAACCAGTGGAAAGTTTGGACTGGACAAAGGCAAAGTCAAGTGTTACAACTGTAACTTGATGGGCCACTTTGCCAGAGTGTAAGGCACCTAGAACAAATGGTAGCCAAACATAATCCAGATCAAACTACACTGACAAAACTCTCCATAATGAGAAGTCAAAGCAGCAAGCTGCTGTTGCTGTTGAAGAAGGAGGCTTTGACTGGAGCTTTCAAGTGGAAGATGCTTCTCCAAACCAAACACTAATGGCTGATCATGATGATGCCAAGGTATTAGAACATCTCTGTACTCCTGAATGCATTGCTAAAGTTAACAGGTACAGGTCCTACAACTTGGAACTGAGATCTGACCTTGAGTCCTTAAACATTTTAAAATCTAATTTTAGAAAGTCTGAAAATGATTATAAGCTGAAAATAGAGGACTTAGAGAAAACCATTTCAGTTCTAAAACATGAACACGCAGATTTTAGGACTAAGATCAAAGATCTCATAACCAAGTTAACTAAGTGCCAGGCTGAGCTTGTGATCAACAAAGCCAGGGCAGAAAAGAGTGTTCTTGAAGAAGAGACCTTCAAGAACATGATATCCTCATCCCTGCACAATAAAGTGTGCTAACAAAACAGGCAGGGACTAGGATCAAATGAGATAGCTCCTCCACACACAATCTTGTTAGTAAGATCTCCTAGGTGTGGAACTTGTGAAGATGAGCTTCCTCTCATAGATCCCATGAGTGAAGAGGATGAAGAAGAGATAGTGAAGAATCCCTCTGAAAAGAGTGAAGAGGAGGATCCAAGAAGGGCCACTATCCTTCTGAGGAGAAAGTGAAGACTGTGATGACCAAGTCCATGAGAAAGAACTTGATTAGAAAGAGCAAAAGAAAGGCAAGAAAGGCTCAAGAGATCAAGACTACTTTTGACTCTAAGCAGAAAAAAGTTTTTATCTCTGCAGGGTTTAAAGTGGTAGGGACTGAAGACATCAACCAAAACTCTTCTGCTAAGAGTTCTGGTTCTTGTTCAACTCATCTCAGCAGCAAGAAGAAGACTGATCTGCTGTGTACCACTGCTACACAGCCTGGATCACCAAACTCTAAGCACAGTCCTCAGCCCAAGAGGATTGTCTCATCATCTGCAAAGATGAAGGTAGAGAAGGGATGTGACCAAAGACAGTCCTATACCAAAGAAAAGACTCTTGTGAAGAAGAAGATGAATTGTTTTATGTGTGAAAGTATCACTCACATTGACAAGGATTGTCCCTTCAATCCTAAAGGTACGTCCATATGACCAAAACAAAGGCTTCAAAGAGTTCTAAGAAGATTCAAGCTTCGGAAGGAAAACCTGTTTCCTTCGGAAGCTCCATGTCTAAGAAGAAGGGAAGTGGAAAATTACCCTCGAAAGAAAAGTTGGTCTCGAAAGAAAGGAGTTCTTCAGAAGCACTGAAGTCTACTGCAGTGTCTGCGGAATCTTCCGAAGGATCAGTCATCAAAACTTTCAAAGTCCCAACAGCTTTCGAAGTTTTGAAGGTCAAGTCCAAGACTCCAAAGGTGGTGTGGATGTCTAAGAAAGACCAAGTGACTGAGATTTCTCCATCAACAACAGCTCAAGATCCTCTTTGTACAACCATAGGATCTATTACTATTGAGTTACCTTCTGTAAATGAGCCCAAGACAAGCAAGGCTTGGGTTTCCAAATGTAACTAATCATTATCTTTGTGCAGGGACAGCTGAAGACAGACCAGAATGTCTGGATCATAGACAGTGGCTGTTCCAGGCACATGACAGGCAATATGTCACTACTCCAGAACTTTGAAAGGATTGATGGAGGACCAGTTGCTTTTGGAGGAGATGAAGGTGGCTACATTTCTGGAAGGGGCAAGGTCACAAATGGTAAGCTCAGTATAGAAAAGGTAAACTTTGTTAAGGAGCTAGGATACAATCTTCTGAGTGTATCTCAATTTTGTGATCAGAGTCATAACATGCTCTTTACTGAGCATGAGTGCATTGTTCTTAAGCCTGGTGTGGTCATTCCTCGTGAGCATATCCTGCTTAGAGCCCCCAGGAAAGGAAACATGTACAAGATGGATTTGCAAGAAACCTCTCCCTCTGGAGAAGTTTCATGCTTTCTGTCTAAAGCCAATAGTGATGAGTCTTTCCTATGGCATAAAAGAATGTGCCATATAAACTTTAAGAACATGAATAAATTAATTAAGCATGATTTGGTAACTGGAATGCCAAAAAAAGAGTTTACAAGTGATGACCACTATGTTGCATGCCTGAAAGGAAGCAACATAAGGTATCTCATAAGCCCAAGGAAAAGAACTCTATCACTACACCCCTACACTTGTTAAATATGGATCTCTTTGGCCCACCAGTGTAATGAGTTTAGGAAGGACCTTATACTGTCTAGTGATCACAGATGACTTTACAAGATTCACTTGGGTTTTCTTCCTTAGAACTAAGGATGAGACTCTTGAGATTCTGAAGAATTTCATTTTAAAGATTGAGAATCAGTTTGATCACAAGGTCAAAATCATAAGATGTGATCAAGGAACTGAATTTAAGAACCAAACCCTTGATACATTTATGATGAAAAGGGTATTACAAGCAATTCAGTGCTCCCAGGACTCCTAGCAAAATGGTGTTGCTGAGAGGAGAACAGGACACTGATTGAAGCTGCAAGAACCATGCTGTCTGACTCTAAACTGCCCATCACCTTCTGGCAGAGGCAGTCAACACTGCCTGCTATGTGCAGATAGAGTTTTAGTAGTTAAGACTCATGGCAAGACTCCTTATGAACTTTGGCACAAGAGGAACCTTTCATTGGTTTTCTCAGGTCATTTGGATGTCCTTGCACCATCTTGAATACCAAAGATCAAATTGCCAAGTTTGCTGAGAAATCAGATGATGGACACTTTATTGGATACTCTTCCCAAGCTAAGGCTTATAGAGTGTACAATCTCAGAACTAGAATTGTTGAGGAGTCAGCCAATGTGACTTTCAATGAACACACACCCTGTGTTGCTGGTTCTGGTCCGGATTGGTTGTTTGATCTTGATTTGGTTACCAACTGTTTTAACAAATCTTATGTGAATGTTTCAGGATCTGCAGCAAATTTAAATACAGATGATCCTGATCCAAGATTGAGCTAGGAAGATCCTCAAGTCATATATCTTCAGCTCCAGTTGGAACCACTTCTGCAAATGAGGTTTCTGTCATACAACAATGACAACTCAGCTGATACATCTGTATGCCTTCAAATTCTAGCTCAGAGGCTCTATAACCAGATAAGAACACCTCAACTGTGGAAGATAACAATGGTGGTGGTGACAGTGACCAAGAATTTCTTGATGCCACTAATCACACCATTGATGAGAACATCAATGATGTCACACACTGCTTAGATCAAGTTTCACTTGAAAAGTATGCTGATGTGGTGGGAGAAACATCCATGCCAGATCTAAATTTCTAACTAATTTAGATCTCTCTCAACAACTTGCTATGACACCTCAGCTTAGGATCCACAAGTCTCACCCTACCACAAACATCATTGGAGATGTTGTCTCAGGGGTAAAGACAAGAGGACAAACCCATGAAGCAAATGTTTGTCGTCACTCTTGTTTTCTATCCCAGATAGAGCCAAAGAAAGTTGATGAAGCTTTAAAGGATAGAAGTTGGGTTGAAGCTATGCAACAAGAGCTGCTTCAATTCAAAAGGCAGAAAGTTTGGAACCTTTGTCCTCTTCCTTCTGGGAAGACTACATTGGAACCAAATGGGTGTTTAGGAACAAGAAAGATGATAGAGGCATCATCATCAAGACACAGCTAGACTGGTTGTCCAAGGATACACACAAGAAGAAGGGATTGACTACACTGATGTCTTTGCTCCAGTGGCAAGATTAGAAGCTGTTAGGATATTCCTGCATTTGCTGCATCCAAGAACTTCAAGGTCTTTCAACTTGATGTGAAGTGTGCCTTTTTGTATGGAGTGATAGATGAAGAGGTTTATGTCAAATAGCCACCTAGTTTTGTAGATCCTGATCATCCTGATTATGTCTGCAAGCTTGACAAAGCTCTCTATGGGCTGCATCAGGCACCCAGGAAATGGTATGAGACACTATCTAAGTATCTTTGTAAACATAGATATAGGAGAGGTGCTATAGATGGAACTCTCTTCATTAAAGAACAAGGAAAAGACATATTGCTAGTTCAAGTATATGTGGATGACATCATCTTTGGTTCAACTAATCAAAGCTCTGCAAAGACTTTGAGAAGCTAATGAAAGACAGATTTAAATGAGTGCCATGGGGGAACTCAAAATCTTTCTGGGAATTCAAGTGAAGCAAGTTGAAGATGGCATCTTCATAAGTCAGTCAAAGTATGTTCAGGACATACTCAGAGGTTCAATATGACTAACTGTAAGATTGCTAAGACACCCATAGCTAGAAACCACTCTCTTGGTCCTGATCTTGAGGGGGAGTGTGTAGATGAGCACTTATATAGGGCTATGATTTGGTCTCTTATGTATCTTACTGCTAGCAGGCCTGATATCATGTTTGCTACATGTATTTGTGCAGGATATCAAGCCAACCCTAAGATGTCTCACCTTATCACTATCAAGAGGATTCTAAGACACCTCAAAGGTGCATCAACACTTGGACTATGGTATCCTAAGAATTTTGACTTCAATCTGTATGCCTATACAGATAGTGATTATGGTGGTTGCAACATGACTGCAAAGTCTACATCTGGGGGATGTCAATTTCTTGGTGGAAGGGTTGTCTCATGGAAATGCAAGAAACAATCCTGTCTCTGCATCAATTGCTGAAGCTGAATACATTGCTGCTGCAAGTTGCTGTGCTCAAGTACTTTAGATTCAAAATCAGATGCTGGACTATGGGTTAACTTCAAGGAGACTCCTATTCACATAGATAACAACAGTGCTATCTCAATCACAAGAACCCTGTGCAGCACTCAAGGACAAAGCACATCAATATCAGGTATCATTTAATAAGAGATAACTATGAAAATGGATTAATTAAACTAGTCAAAGTTCACACAGATGAACAATATGCTGATCTATTTACAAAGGCCTTTGATGAGTAGAGATTTAATATTGAATATCAGCTATTGGGATGATAACTTTGAGTAAGATTTTCTTAAAACTAATTCTTATTATTTCTTTAAAAGTTATGTGTGTCCTAAGTTTTCTAGTTCATCACTTTCATAAGCTCATGTTTTCTTTGGATGAAAATTTCTTTTTGAAGACTTTTCTTAGAACGTTGAAAATTTCTGATACTTCGAAGTTATGCTTTTTACTTCGGGTAATCATGTTTTCCAAATAAATAACTGTCTAAGAATTTTACCTTCGGAAGTGTTTTCAAATTTATCTTCCGAAGCTTAAATACTTGTCTCAGACACTCTTATTTTGAGGACCATTTACTTCCGAAGCAAAATAACTCTCGAAGCTTTGTTGGTTTATATACTAAGCATTCAAGTTTTAATTTCTCTTCCGAAACAAAATTCTCAAATCTCTTAGAAAATTCTTCCGAAGTCATTTTAGATTCGGAAGCTTTTTAATTAAAACTTCCGAAGATAATTAACCTTGGAAGCTTTTAGACTTCCAAGAAAACTACTTTTTGAGCAAAAGTAAAATACTTTTTCAGTGGTGGGACTGGCATCCGGATTTCAAAGTTTATCCTCTTTCATTAACTTTATCTGAAATCCTTCTCATATATAAACCCAACGGTTTCCCCCCTCTTTCTATCATCTGTTCTTCCTCCAACCTAAAACCCTAATTTCTCTCTGAAATTTCTTTCTTTCTTCTTTCTTCATCCTTAAGCTACTTCAAAATGGCCAACCTTGCTCACAGAAAAATCCCAACTTTACCATGCAGCTACACAGACAACACAATCAGGTTGCTCTGTTAAGCTCTAAGAAAGATCCTCATTTCTCAGAGGTTTGCTGTTTCCTAACTCTGTCAAACTACTTCACCTCCCTAACTATTGATCCTCCACTCTATGAGGATCAGTTGCTTGAATTTTGGAAGACCTGCCAAGAGGTCATTATGGATGGGGAGAAGGCACTGTCTGCCATAGTGCAGGGAAGAACAATCTTCATCACTCCGACTATCATCAACAGACATCTTCAGCTGGATGATGAAGAAGGTGAGGTGTTTGTCCCAAAGGAAGCTGTCAAACATTCCTTTGAGCAGATGGGATAAGAGGGAGATTTCTCTGTAAAGACCTTTAGGAAAGGAAAGGTCTCATCCCAGTGGAGATTTCTGCTCCATGTGGTCATCCACAGCTTATCAAACAAGCATGGTGGATGGGACCAGATTCCTAAGAATCTCTCCTTCATAATCCATGGAATGGTTCAGGGGGTCAAATTCAGGTATTCTCAGTTTGTTTATACAAATTTACTTGCTAATTTAGACTCCTTAGAGTATTACATGTTTCCTAAATATGTCAAGTACATTCTTAACTGTGAACTGGGCTCACAGTTAAGGGAAACAGGTAACATTCTTAAATTAGGACAGATGAAGCCCGGCATCTTTAAAATTCTAAGAAAGCCCACTATTGGGTTCTCTGGGGAGAACAGGTCCCAAAAATGTTAGAGCTTATTGCTCAAGGTGACAACCTAGCAGCACAGCTAGTGTTGAACCCACACCTGCTTTTTCCCAACCACTCTCACAGCCTCAAATCACCATCACTTACCAAAGAAAATCCAAACGAACCCCTGCTCAGGCTATTCAGTCTGTGAAGGCCCCTATATACTCACCCATACAGGAAGAAGTGGACACTGGAGCTCCCACTTCTCCTGAGGAGCAGACCACTCCCATCTCTTCAAGAATCAGTGCTGAGGTTCCTCATGCTCAGCTTGATGAGCTCATTAGCCCAACTGCCTTAAGCCATCACTCTGAGTCTCAACACACAAGTAATCAACATTCAGGGGAAAGCTACCATCCCTATCCTATAAATCTCAACCAACCAATTCCCAACCTTGACTTCTATACTGATGAAGATATAGGTTTCAGTGAGTATAATGAATCTCTCTTCTTTCCACCTACTCAAAGAGAGATGAGTACTCCTGAGTCTCCTACATCTATCCACATCAATCACCTACAACTGAGGTGGACACTCCTGAACCTGTTCAGGATGTCCATATGGAAGGCTCTTACTTCTGAAAGTGATTACATCATTAAGACCTCAACCATGGCAACTCAGCCCACTGACATCTCAACTGAGATTGCCAGTGAGCGAGGAAAACCAGCAGCCAAGAACCTCAAGCTGGTGGTAAGAGAGAGGACTCTGGTCCAATCATCTCATCCCCCAATGATATTCTGATGAAGATGAGGGGAATCTGAGACTACTGGTGCAAAAATTGTCCAAAACATGCACTTACCTAGTCTCAAAGGTCAGTCACCTTGAATCTCAGGTGACTACCTTACACAACAGGATCAATGATCAGCAACTTGAGATTTCATGTCTTAAGGAAAAACTAGCTGGGAGACTCTTAAGGAGAGCTCAACCAGGAACACAAGAACCTGTGGATGTGATTGACCTATCCTCCAGCTCACCTATGCAAGTGGGTGATGCTACCAAAAAGGGGGAGAAAGTCATTCCAGCCACAGAACCTGGGAGTTCCTCCGAGAGAATGGACATTAAGGACTCACCATCCTCACTTGCAAATGTGCATTCTCAGCAACCTCCTCTAGTTCACATTGATGTGGACTACATAGACTCCTTCATACAGAGTCTGTTTGAGGATGGGATACCAAGGGCTATGTCACCTTCACCATCTTCCAATCACATCATAGGGTGGAGGTATGACAACCAGGAAGGCCCTAATCATCATAAGAGTTCAAGGCAGCAAGAAGTCTTCAATTTTCAGACCTTAGACTACTATGAAGGTCTGGATCTAGTCAACATGCCACTTGTCAACCCAAGCCAATCAAGACAAGCTGACAGACTGGCTAAAAGAATCCAAGACAGGATCACTGCAGAGTTCAGCCTAAGAAGGAGACTTAGGCAATCAGGCAATGTCATCGGTCAACTGGATGTTGAGGCAGACCCTAAGATTAGCTTCATAGGGGAAACCTTGACTGAAGGCCCAGTGACAGAACCTGAGAGCCTTGTCTCATCATCTCAAACTACTACAGAGATTCATATTCCTTCTGAGACACCTACTGGTGAAGGTGCTTCTCAACCTCTCTCTGGCCTGAGCTCAGATGCTGCAACAAGCAATGAAGGCCAAAGCTCTCTCCAACCTGAGTCACAAAGGTCTGTGAGTGACAAAGGAAAAAGAAAGATGACATCTGAGGAGATTGAGAAGGAGGAGAGAGAGGAAAAGGAGGCTAAGGGGAGAAAGTTCCTCTGTTGAGTCTCCAAGACTCATGGAGTCTACAATCAAGGCTGCCCCCAGACCAGATACTCAGAATGATGAGTTAAGGGCAGTCAGGATAAACTATCTGCAGACTAGGAACTATGAGATAGATAGTGTTATTTCTCTTCCCTTGGATGAGTTGAATGAACTGGTTGACCTAGAAAGGTCAAGAGAGAAGAAGGAGGCAGAAGATGCAGAACTCCTAGTACAAGTCAAAGAAGAGAGAAGAAGAAAAAGACTGTACAAAGGTATGCCTACCCTCTCCCTGGTTCAAGAAAGTCCTGAACAAGAGGATGTGGTTCAACAAGAGGATGTGGTTCAACAAGAAACTCAGGTAGATAAAGAAGAAGACAGAATCAAGATGATTAACTACCTGAGTGCCACAGGCTTCTATCAGGCAGATGCACTCCTTCCCTTGCCTTATGACTATATTAAGTTTGAGTACTTAAAACAACTTAAGCTTGAGCTAGTCAAGGAAAGAAAGACAACAAAGAAGAAGCTAAGGGAAGAAGCTGCAAAATCAAGAGCCATCATCCAAAAGAGCATGAAGAAGTCTGCTGATAGGCAGAGGATGATGAGCTTCTTGAAGCTGTATGGATTCTCCGAAAGGAGACTTGGACCCATATCTCTATCCACTATGGATGAGCATATCAGGGTAATCAAGCAGAAGATTAAGAGTGGAGAGCTCACTGACTTACACTCCACTCCAAGTCAGGCTCACCTGAAGTGGAGGTTAAGGTTGAACAACCAGAGACAACACAACCCGGACCTCCTGTTAATGCTCAGCAAGCTTCATCTTCTGATCCACAGCAGGGTCAACCTCCCTCTCCATCTGACCTGAGAGAGAGGAAGTCCCAACTGAGAAAGACAATGAAGATCAATCTGGTGCTGCAGGCCAGTCTTCTCAGTTAAAATTTGGAAAGAGAAAGAAGAGGATGGCTTCTAGACCAAAGCCTAAGAAGAAGAAGAAGCCTGCATCCCCTTCTAAACCTCAGGATGAATCAGAACAGCCTGAGGATGTGCAGCTAGAGGAAGATTCACCAACTCCAATTCAAATAGCTCCTCTAGAAATAGGAAGACCCATCTTGTCTTGGACATACACCACAAATCCAGAAAGATGACATGTTATTAGAGATCAAGGCATTGAAGACATTTATACATGGCAAGATATGTTTCAGTTGCCTCTGCATGACCTCTTGACATGAGAAGACACTTTGACAGCCTGAAGGATCCTGATCATTATGAAGAAAGGAATGGTGATCATCCTAATGAGGACTATTAATATCTGAAGTTTTCAAAGTGTTTTGGTAGCATCAGCCTAGGGGGAGTTTGTAGAGATTAATGAAGAGGCTGATGCAACCTAAACATCTTAAGTATTTTCTGCATGCTGCACAAGTGCATTAAAGAAGAAGCTTAGGAAGTTTCACACATGAAACAGAAAATACTCTAAGTGTGAAATCTTCTGAAGCCAAGACCAATATCTTCCGAAGCCAAACATGAAGTCTTCCGAAGCCTCAGAGACAAAGTCTTCCGAAGCTTCAAGTTCATGAAGACAGATTTCTTCCGAAGACTTTTAGTAACATGGTTTATCTGATGTACTGTTCCATAAAGCTGGACACCTTTCCGCTGCACCTCTGCAAGTCACCAACTTACATGAGTTGGTGAAAAGGTCCATGCTTTTGGTAACTGTACATTGAGGTCTTGAGTCTGTAACTTTCTACTTTATGTACTTTATCCTTGTAATAGATAAGGATGTGAGCTATGGCATGTCATAGTCACAAGTCAAAAGGCAATCTGCCTTTTGACTCTACAATTGATTTTGTTTGTGTCTAGTCAATTGTATCTAGCTGGCTTTCAAAGTATAGCCGGCTGTAGGATGTAGTATAAGTATCTCATGTTCTTGTATCTTTTATATATGCTTTGTAACACTTGTAATAGAACATAGAGAAGGCAATATACTGCATTCTTGAAAACCATACATTGTGTTCTTGTGTTCTGTCTCTTGCATTACTTGTGTTCTTAGTATCTCAACACTTGGTTAATCCAATTTACTATTTGATTAAAGTTTAGTTACTCTCCTCTTTGTGTTGTTGTGTTGTAACTAACCCTTCAACGATCCTGCAAAACCCTATTCACCCCCAATCGCTCTGGTTTATCGCACAACTTAACGAAACTCTACCGATTTTCGTCTGATTGCTCTAAACTGCTATTTGTTGTATTCTAACGATTTCCAGCGATTGTCCAGGTAATGCGCGATGTTCTACACTCCAAAGATTCAACAATATGTGCCCACGACACTCGAATTTGTGCCTAAAACTAACCGAGACTAGTTGACCAATAAACTGATAAAACTAAGTTAAATGTTAAAACAAAGGTTATTAGGAGCTATGTTGGGTGTTTGCGAGACTAATGAGCCATACCACGACATCTATCACTACGATTTGCTCAAAATTGAATTTGAATGAACCAACAGTCTGTCATGCGAATGGGCGCCCTGATGAACTTCAATCGCACGACTGAGCTGGGCGAATGGCTCAGTCGCACGACGGAGATAGGCGAATGGCACAATCACACGACAGAAACATGCAAATGAGTTTAGTCGCACGACAGGTTCAACCGCTTGGTGGAGCATACGACTACACCCAGTCGCATGCTCAGTCGTGCGCATGAGCTCAATCGCATGACTAAACCTTAGTCGCACAGTTCATTCGCACGACAGAACAAAAAGATTCAAGTTAAGAAATTCAAATGGTTATTCATTTACACACTCTAATATTTATCTATATTGTGTAACAGATGACGAGTCGCTAGACCATGAGCACTAAGCACAACATATGTGCTCACCTAGATTTGATTTCCAGGAATGCCGTAGAGTTCTCAGGCATCATCATATTCCTACGAAGATCTAGGATATTTCAAGCCATCTCGACACCATGTACTCCTTATCGCTCAGTCCAACAGGCTTTCTGGGAAAGCGCTGTTGTGGACAGGTCCTCTGACTCCCATTGCATCAGGAGCTTGATATTCGGCCATGCCATTGAGATCACAGAGGATGATCTCAGGACTGTGTTAGAGTTTGGAGATGAAGTTGATTGCCCACACGATTACATCCACTTACGGTCCGAGGCTGCTTTCTGAGGGCTAAGTACTCTAGGGACATCAATGCAGGTGTGCTCAACAAGAGCAACATGTGCCCCCAGTTTAAGTACCTCGCCCATGTGCTGCTCAAGTGCATAGCTTCGCGCAAGGGAGGGTTCGACGAGCTATCCGATCAGATCCATAACGCTTACGTGGCGTTGGTGTTGAACCACCCGTTCAGCTTCTCTAGGATGATCTTCACCTATTTGGTGGAGAACATTGAGGGGAAGGGGAAGGAGAGGTTTTGTATGTACCCTCGATTTATTCAGATGATCATTGAGCAGAAGCTACCGTCGCTGCCTAAAGAGAAGGAGGATGCAGTAGTGCTTGAGGTGATGGACGATACCACTTTGGGTCACATGAGGGTGTACAGGGGGAAGAAGGGAAGCCCCCTGTCAGGAGATTGTTTGGGCATCTGGCCCGAGAGGATTATGTGGCGCCCGCTAGGAGGAAGTGGCGCCACGAGGATAGTGATTCGGATGTCAAGCAGATTGTGCTCCCGGATGATGACTCCGATGATGATGATAGTGGTGATGGTGGAGATGTAGGGCCCGCCCAATCGAGGGCCCCCACTGCTGATATAGCATCTCTATCATCCACCCAAGGTGGAGCAGAGTCAACTGGTTTCCATTGAGGAGGAGACAGACGAGGAGCCTTTGACTCGTACTGTGGGGAGCAGGGTGGTTGCCACCTACCGAGGTATTCGGGAGATTGGAGGACGCCCTAGCGAGTCTAGGGAGACTGCTGTAGATCCCACTTATGCCCCTGATCAGCCTAGCAGCATCCCAGGAGGAGCATCCTCCTCAAAGGGCATGAGGAGAAAAAGGATTGCTTGGCCCCATGGGATGAAGACTAAGAGGAGGAGGATTACACTCATCACTACCACCACTACCTCTACCACAACCACCACTAACACTATTCCACCCACCACAACTACCTCTACTACTACCACCACTACCACCATTCCACCCACCACCACTACTACCACTCCACCCACCATGACTACCACGCCTCCACCTGTCACCACTACAGCTACCCCTTTACCATCCTACATATCCCACCACCCATCTACTCTACATCCACTACCACCACCACCACTCATGGAGCCGGGACCTCATCACAGGTCCCACCTACGTTTGGATCCTCTTTCCCATCCGTTGGGTTAGAGGAGCAGCTGGCTAACCTGAACTGGTTAGTACTGAAGCTGCTGGCGATGGATGAGCAGAGAGCCACTCAGCTTAATCAGCTGATGGAGCTCAATGTCTCCCAAGCCCAGAGGATTGAGGCTTAGAGCCACGAGATTGCGGAGTTGCATGAGAGGCGGGCTTCGTCTATACAGAGGATTGAGGCTCAGAATCAGGAGATCACAGAGCTACGTGAGATGCAGACATCCTCTGTATAGAGGATATAGGATTTGGAGGCAAAGAACAAGAAGCTTATGTTGAGGCTCAAGGGATCCAAGGATGAGCCTCTAAAGATTAGAGAAGGGGATGACGATGTGATGATGATGACGATGATGAGGATGATACTGATGATGATGGAGGAGATGATGATGCGGGAGAGGATGAGAGCAGAGATGATGAGGAGGGTGATGATGTTGCTGCATCTACTGCCACTCAAGCAAGAGAGAGACGATCCAAGAAAGCTCAAGATCAGGGTGCCTCGTCCTCGGTCCCGCCAGCTGAAGAACCCATGATTAAAGATCAAAATCAACCATCTCAGCAGGATGAATATGATGTTGCTCCCTTGTAGCAGATCAAGTCTCAATTCACAATGATACTTGATCTATAAGGGATTGTCAGGAGGTCAGTAAGCTATACTCCCGAAGAAGGAGAAATCATTCACGACCTTACTGATGAGCAACTCGCAGAGATGTTCCGGTTAAATCCAGATGAACTGGTTAAAGATGCACCTACCGTCGATGTTGCTAGTGATGACGAGCTCAACAATGTGGATGAGATAGAGATTAAAGACGTCTCAGCACAACATTATCCAGAATATACTAATCGAGAGGGAAATGTAGTTCCTGATTTTGCGGATACTCTCGATAGTGATGTGTATGCTAAACGGGATACGACGGAGAAGGAGGCCGAGAAATCAGATAACAAAGCCCAAGCCTCGGACACCGGTGTTGAGATCAAAAAGGCTGAATGGGCAGCTTGTTTTGCAGAGATCAATGCCCAACGCACAGCGCCAAAGCCGAGTGCCTACGCCAAGCTCTACAAAGTAAAGAAGCATCTAAAGGTGTCTAGCAAGATTATAGTGTGGGCTTAATTTGAGGATCTTAATGTATATGCAGTGAAGAAGGAGAAGGGAATCGAGTACTTCAGATTCCCACATGATCTGAAGACTCTCCCTGGTTTTGAGCTCAACCAGCTGGCACGCATGAACCTGCTGTATGCTGACCCCAGGAAGATGTCAGGCTAGTTTGAAGCTGCGTTGAAGAAAGAATACCACACTAGATGGGTTAACTTCAAGCCTCAATAACCTATGAGGTATATTCGAAGGTCGGAGGGGGACCCAAGGACTGGCAAAACCCAAAGTGGTGCTGAAGTGGAGTCCTCCGTGCACTATGTCAAAGATTCCATGAGGGAAATGCCACAGGACTTCACTTCCCACTTCAAGTGGTGGTATTATGATTGGAGAACAGGAGAAGTGGTCATAGTTTTGCAGAAAGAACGCCAACTGGAGACCATCCGGGTATTTAACCCAATGTGGCTAACCAACCTGTCAGCTAGTGATGTTTATACTCTATACATGTGGCCATTATTCTATGATACACAGGATATGGTACAGGCCATCCAGTTTCAGAACGTGATAAGACTATGTTTTGCATTCGAGATACATGCTGGAATCACAGTCGAGGAGAGGCATAAGAAGTTTGACGAGCTAATGAAGGATGCCAGACGATGAAGGAAACTAGGTCCAAGGGGGAGTATGTTGATACATATGTACCTAGTTTACGATCTTAATATAATATGTCTGTCATGTCCTAAATGTAAATGAAATGTATGAGTTGAATGAAACAAAATATGTGATTGATGATCTTAATGTCAAATGTTTCAGTGTATGTTTCAATGTTTATTATTTATTAACGCATATTGAACTAACTATATAGGTTTGTGGTTGTTTGAATAGATCTTAGTCAAGTAATGATTGAGAAACATATTCAAACTTAGTCGTATGATGTTTTCATGCGAATGGACCATGCTAATGGTTCATACGCATGAATATTTCATGCTAATGGATCAGTCGCACGACTAAACCAGGAGACTGGATCAATCGCACGACTGAGACATACTGATGACTCATTCGCATGCTTTAGTCGCACGACTGAACCATGCTAATGGTCCAGTCATACGATTGACTAACCCTAACCTATAAATACCACTTAATTCATGTAAAAACGGGACACTTTCAATATTCGACTCCTACTTGTACCCTAGCCGTTCAGAGACCTTAGAGACCCTGTTCCAAGTTCATAGATCGCACAGAATCGTATTGCAATCGTTCTTAAAGTTTAGATTCATTCTAAGATCAATTCTAAGTGTGTTCTCACTGATTGGATCGCCAATCAAATAGGATTCCGCACTATTTGAGTTGGTATACACGTAAATCTGTTAGTACTCTGTACGTACATGGTCCAAACAAAACCCAATTTTAATCAAAATATCTAATGTTGTCCACTTATCAAAACCAGCTCTATGAATTTCAAATAACCCATAACTTAAATCATACTTGCAAGAAATCTTGAAAAAATTCACTCGAAATAAGCTTGTGAGCCGGCTCGAATCTAATCATTTGTAAACCAAGTCGAGTTTGGCTCGACTACAAACCAAGCTAGATCAATTCAGCTCATTTACAAACAAAACTGAGTTGAGTCAAACCCAAGTTCGGCTTGTGAACAATCCTACATATGAGAACATTAAAGAGTAATAATTTAAGCTTGAACTTGGTTTATTTATTTGTTTGTGTATATATAGAGTTATTTATCATAAGCTTGAACTTGGTTTATTTTTTTATCTATATATAAAGGTATTATACATAATGTTAGTTTTAATCATATATATTAATCTATTATTTTTTATGATGATTATATGTGTAAAAATATTTATTTTACATGTATGTATAAAAGCTCATTAAGGTTGTGACTAGTCATGTTCAATATATGAAGCTCACGTTGTTTATTAAATTAGACATGTAACATTTATTATAACTTTAAAGTACTAAAGCACAAGCTACAAACCTCTAATACATAATTTCTTTATTGTCTCTTCTATATATTTTAATTCATATCTCCTACACTTTATGGATTTATTTCACTCTTGTTATTTCATGTTTAATTCTTTCTTTATTTTCTTTTTTTATAACCGAACCTAACTTTTAGTTTTAAAACCTTATACGTAGAGGTGGCAAAAAAAGTTCATGAATGTAATTTTGGGTCATAATAGATGTTTTAAAAATAGAGATAGGTTAGAATAGATTGAATAAAAAACACAAGGGGGTCAAGATGGGTTGAAAACTTATTTAGAAAAAAATAAACATAGGTCAAGATGCGTTTTTAAAATTAGAGCTTCAAGTCACAATAAGTTAATGTTTCTTTCACACAAATTGGTCACTTTGGCCGAGTTTCATCGCGCACCACCATCGCAACACCACCGAACCACCACCATACCACCATCGAACCACCACCACACCACCACCGGTCCACCGCATCTACACCCTCCCACCTTCGTCAAGTTTCATCGTGCACCACCATCACCGCACCTACAGTCGAGCTCAGCATCAGTCTCCACCTTCGTTGAGTTTCTATCGCTCACCATCACCACACCTACAGTCGGGCCTCCGCTTCATTATCGCACCATCATCGTCGCTTTATTGAAGGTACCACCATTTATAGATGAAGTCGTATATGTATCTTTTTGAACTTGTATAAACATCTGTCTATATGTGTTGTTGGATTGTAGAAAGCTAGTAAAATAGTATTAGTTTTTTAAAAAATGATCCATTTTGACCCGAACCCATCCTAACTCAAATCCATCCTGACATTAATGATCTATCCTAACCCAAACCCATTCAGACCCAAATCCATCCTAACCTAACAACCACCCAATCCAACCCACCCATAGTGAATATCTTTAATCATTGTGAATAACCATAATTTACTTATTTTATGCGTAGCAGAGGGGTTGGTTAATATATTATCTAGTATTTTTACAACTTTTAAACATTTACATAATACAAATATATTTTTTATTTTATAAATAAACAGGTTATTAGAGCATTCACTTTATGTTTTTTATATTTATTTGAGAGTGTTTTTTATATTTTAAAGAATTGTTGTAAGTTGGTTATGAGTGTAAGATAAAAAAGTTATTGTTTAATAATATTTGATGAATCACTATTTGACCCTTATAAAGATTGTTTTTAATATTTGTGAGTGCAGTAGAGAAAAAAATAATACTAGAAAATATTATTTAATTAAAAAAATAAAAAAAAATAATTTTTAGATTCTAATACGGGGACACCTACTTGGACAAATCGACATCACAACGTATAGGATCGAAAACATTGAAAACAAGACAAAAGCAGGAGGGGTTGTCATTGGGGTTGTCAGGGGCTATACGTCTCATATAACCTTATACAACCTTCTATACGACACATATGGTTATACGACAGATATAACAAATTTCAACACTAGATATGAGAAAAAATTCAAGAGGTTGTCAGAGATACGTCCCGTATAAAACTACAAATTACGACCCATATACACGTATGCGACACATAAAACTTTAAGATATTAATTTATAATTTTGAGATGTAAAAATACTTTCTAACCTAATTTTTAATATTATTAACGAGTACAATAAATACGAGCAGAAAGAACGACTCGGGTCAAAATATATCTCCCCTTTCTCACCCAACGTACAATCGGACCCCACACCGGATCCTTCTCCCACCCCACTCGCACACTCCCACTCTCCTACACGCGCCACCACCACCACCCCAAGACCCACCAACACTAAAACCCAGTTTCAAACACTAAAACCCAGTTTCAAACACTAAAACCCAGTTTCAAACACCCCACCGGCGACGCCACCACACGTCCAATACAAGCGCGTAGGATCCACCTGCGAATCAAATCGTAACCGCCTAATTTTATTTTCATTTGTAAAGAAAAAAAGAGGCTGTAGCTCACGCCTTCAACGCCACCACAGTACCGCCACCCTCCCAAAACGACGACATACCACACCACCCTTTTCACCCTCCTCCTGCCACAAAGATATTATGACACACACACACACACACACACACAGACGCACTCTTTCTACAGACAGAGGTGTTTTTGTGTGTGTTTTTCTGTGTTTATGAACCGCATTGTACGGAAATATATGGTGTTAAAGCTGTAGCTCTTCGTTTTCTTCACTTCATCGTTTCCGTAGGTATGTTTACATATCAAACATCTGAATCTCTTTCTGTGTGTTTTTGTGTCTTATGGCGGTGGTGAAAATTGTAGAGAGAGAAACTTTGATAATCATTTGGCGTATGGAAGGACGTATATTACTGGTTCATTCGTCGATTTCGATTTAGGGTTTGGAGATTGTAAGCATCGAGAATTGTTTTTCTGTTCGATGCGTTGAAAATTGTCGAGTCTCAGCTTTTCAGTGGTCATTGATCCAAATCAAACAGTGAAATTTCTATTTTTAGTAAGTTTGTTTGTCTCGATGCTCATCGTTTGAAAATTTAGGTTTTGATTTGTTTTTCTGTAAAACAGGTTGAAGGTTGAAACTTGAAAGCTTGAAATAACTTTTTTTTTTAATTTAAAAATGGATTGTTGAACAATTGGTAGCTTTGGTTCACTTTTTAGGTTACTTTTTATCAGCGTATTCTATAGCCGAAGGAGGTGGATTATGGATGAATTTCATACTCATAGGTTGGTCTGGTGCTTAAACTTTTGCTGTTTCAGCCGATAAGCAAATTATTGGCTTTTTGAACCATCTGTTTTTTGATTGGGGATTGAGTTAAAATACAATGGTTTTTGGAGAATTATTGTAGATTGCTTTTGTGATGATGTGACTTATGATTCTATGTAACACGTTTCGTTTGTAGGTTTCTTGTAAAGAAATGAGTATGCATACATGTCTATGAATCTTTCTTGAGCCCGCTGCCTTGGTTTTGTTGGTTTCTTACCACTAACAAAAGTGACATTTTTATAGTCATTTTTGAGTACATACTTTGGAATATTCATCTGTCGGCCTCTGCTTCTAGTTTTCGATTTAAGAGATATAAAAGCAAGGGCCAAATGAGTTGTGTGGTCTTTAGTTGCATGATTTGTTCTTTTTGTGACAATGCTAGCATTAGTGACTTTTGCAACACCATGGTTGAAACTAAGAAAAAAGTATGATTTCATAGGGTCAAGACTGGTATTACATGTTCATATCCTTATATCTGTACTTGTGATCTTCTGCAAGCATTTTTTTTGTTCTTTATCAGTTATGTAATTTCTAAAGTTGACATTCTATATGTTCAGTAGTCTGTTGTTATTCTTAATAATGTTCTAAAATACCCATCATGTTTTACTTTTCTTACTTGCAGAGTTTGAATTCCAAGAGTAGAAGTTGGGCTTGAAAGAAGACAATTAACTCAAAGTTATCTGCTTTTAGTGTACAATGACAAAGTCCGATTCAAGATTGAAAGTCTTACTTGCTCTCATCCTACTATTACTCTGTTTTGTGAACTTGTGTTTTTCAAATGACACATCATCATTGATTGCTCTTAGAAAGTTGCTTCTCCTAAGAGAAGATGTTAAGCTGACGTGGTTTGATTCAAAGACGCCTCCATGTAACTGGACTGGCATAAGGTGTGAGAGTTCTGTAGTTCACCAAATATCTCTTTCGTGTACATCATCGCCTCTAAGTCTTCCATTCCCCAAGATTCTAAAAGAATTCAAATCTTTAAAGCATCTCAATGTTAGTCATTGTGGTTTCAATGGTCATATTTACTCAGATTTTTGGACTTTAGAGAACATGGAGACACTTGACCTCAGTGATAACAGGTTGTCAGGGATGTTGCCTCTAACAATTTCAAATCTGAAGAAACTCAGAGTTCTTGTACTTGATAGCAATAGCTTTTCAGGAAATTTACCACCGACAATCGGGCAGCTCAAAGACCTGACCGAACTCTCAGTTCATTCAAATTCTTTTTCTGGCAGTCTTCCAAATCAAATCGGGAACTTGGAGAAGTTGCAGTCCCTTGATCTCAGTAGTAATTTTTTCTCTGGAGTTCTTCCTTCTGGATTAAGTAGGCTTACTAAGCTGTTATACCTGGATGCCAGTCATAACCGCTTTACAGGACCAATATTTCAAGAAATTGGGAGTTTGAAGATGCTTTTCACTCTTGATCTCTCTATGAATTCCTTCACTGGTCCTATACCGGAAACAATTGGTGCGCTTACAGACATCAAACTTCTCAACCTCCAGAATTGCAAGCTTACAGGAAACATTCCTGCTCAGATTTCAAAGATGACTAGCTTAACCACATTGAACATAGCACAAAACGATTTCGAGGGCGGATTGCCTTCTACCTTTGGTGAGCTGGCAAACCTTGTTTATTTTCTTGCCAACAGTGCAGGACTAAGTGGACCAATCCCATCATCAATGGGAAACTGCAAGAAGTTGAGGATACTTAATCTTTCCTTCAACACATTATCTGGTCCCTTACCTGATAGTCTTGCTATTCTTGAATCAATAAACTCGTTTGCTGTTAATTCAAACCACCTGTCTGGCGCGTTGCCAGAGTGGCTTTCCAACTGGAAACATGTAGAATCCATAATGCTGTCAAAAAACCACTTTACCGGACCTCTGCCACCACTCAACATCCCATCCCTGACCTTTATTGATCTCAGTTCCAATAAGCTTTCTGGTGAATTGCCTGCTGGAATTTGTCAAAACAATGCATTAGGAATGTTATGGCTATCTGATAATGACTTCAATGGCACCTTAGACAGCAGTTTCAAGAATTGTTCTGTTCTCACAGATCTGGTGTTATCTGGAAACAACTTCTATGGTGAAATACCTGCTTATTTGGGAGAACTTCAATTGATAACACTAGAATTGTCAAAGAATCGATTCTCCGGAACAATTCCCACTCAGCTATGGGAGTCTAAAACGCTAATGGAGATCTCACTCAGTGGTAACTTGCTTCAAGGTCATATTCCAGAAGCAATTTCAAAGGCGTCCACACTTCAAAGGTTGCAGTTGGATAATAACCTCTTTGAAGGAGCTATACCAAGTTCAATTGGTCAACTAAGAAATTTGACCAATTTGTCACTTCATGGTAACAAGTTAACTGGTAACATCCCGTTGGAACTTTTCAGCTGCATGAAATTGGTTTCTTTGGATCTTGGTTCAAACAAACTTACTGGTCATATACCAAAATCCATATCTCAACTGGAATTGCTTGACAACCTTGTTCTGTCCAACAACCAACTCTCGGGTTCTATACCAAATGAGATCTGTGTGGGTTTTCAGAAAGTTGCACTACCTGATTCTGAATTTGTCCAGCATTATGGCATGTTTGATCTTTCCAACAACAGGCTTTCCGGGCCCATTCCAACTTCAATCAAGAACTGCATCATTGTGACACAGCTTATACTATCAAGGAACCAACTTGATGGGCCCATTCCTTATGAAATATCTGAATTATCCAACTTGACTTCACTTGATCTTTCTTTTAATCTTCTTACGGGCCCGATTCTTCCTCAATTCTTCTCCATGAGAAATCTTCAGGGTTTGGTCATTTCACACAACCAGATAAGTGGCTCACTCCCTGATAACTTTGGATCAATGATGCCAAGTTTAGTTAAGCTAGATTTATCAAATAACTGTTTCACTGGCTCTTTGCCTTCATCTATGTTCAGTATCAACAGCCTACAATACCTGGATGTTAGCGTGAACCGTTTTTCTGGTCAACTATCCTTTGACCATAGCAGCACCACCTCTCTTTTCTCCCTAAATGCCAGCAATAACCATTTCTCCGGTGCTCTTGATCCCTCTGTTTCCAATCTGACTGCCCTTACCATTTTAGACATTCACAACAACATCATCAATGGTAGTTTACCTTCTCTATCTAACCTTGCTGCTTTGACTTTTCTTGACCTTTCAAGAAACGATTTTCAGAATTCTTTCCCATGCAGCATTTGTGACATAGAAGGGTTATCATATGTTAATTTCAATGACAACAAATTCATTGGCCAGGTTCCTGATTCTTGCAGTAAACCAAACTCATGCAGCCCATGTCTTCCATATCCTTCCAAACGCACCTACACGTCAGCTCACACTTTAACACATGCTTCTGTTTTGGGGATTTCACTTGGTGCCACATTTGTTTTTGTGGTTTTGTTCGTTGCTCTTATGAGGCGAAAAATGTTTGAACACGAAGCTGCAGTTCTTGAGAGGGAAAAGGGGAAGATCCCACCAACTGATATAAATTCCAAATATGGCCTGTTAATGAAAAGGCCAAAAGAGCCATTAAGCATCAACATTGCAACCTTTGAGCAATCTCTGTTACGGTTGGACCCCCAGGATATACTATCTGCTACAGAGAATTTTAGCAAGACCTACATTATAGGCGATGGAGGTTTCGGCACAGTTTATAAAGCATTACTACCAGAAGGCCAAACCATAGCGGTCAAACGGCTCCATGGTGGTAGAATGCACGGTGAACGTGAGTTCTTAGCTGAGATGGAAACCATTGGGAAAGTCAAACATGAGAATTTGGTTCCACTGCTGGGATACTGTGTCTTTGCAGACGAGAGGTTTTTGATTTACGAGTATATGGCAAATGGAAGTCTTGATGTTTGGTTGAGAAACCGTGCAGATACAGTTGAAGCACTTGATTGGCCAGCCCGTTTCAAAATCTGTCTTGGTTCAGCTCGTGGGCTAGCCTTTTTACATCATGGTTTTGTTCCGCATATCATTCATAGAGACATTAAAACGAGCAATATCTTGTTGGACAGCAAGCTAGAGCCACGGGTCTCTGACTTTGGGCTAGCTCGGATCATCAGTGCATGTGAGAGTCACGTGAGTACAATGCTTGCAGGTACATTTGGATATATCCCACCAGAATATGGTCAGAAAATGGTGGCAACAACAAAAGGTGATGTTTATAGCTTTGGTGTGGTGATGTTAGAGCTGGTAACTGGAAGAGAACCAACAGGACAGGCGGATTGTGAGGGGGAGAATCTTGTGGGATGGGTGCGTGCAATGGTTGCAAATGGGAAAGAGTCCGAGGTACTTGACCCGTGCTTCTATGGTTCTTGGATGTGGAAGGATCAAATGTTAGGCGTGCTTGCTATTGCACAAGCTTGCACAAATGACCAACCTAGGAAGCGGCCTTCCATGCTTGATGTTGTCAAACTACTCAAGGAGCTTAAGAACAAAACTGGATTTGTGAGTGTTGACCATCCCAAGCAAATGGTCTAGTTGATTGCTTTTTAACTTTTATCTAATGTTGTCTTATGTAGTTCATCTGGTGCATCTAGAATAATTAATTTGGTTAGATTACATCTTGATTCTTGACATAGTCCATGGGTGTGTGAAATTCGAGCAAAATTGTTGATTGAAAACAAATTAACTTATGATGTTTTATCATGATATTATTTATAACATCATTCAACATATTGATTGTGCATTTCTTCGGGAAAAATTTTTGGTTTGTGCTATCCTTTTGTGACCGGGTGAGCATGAAAACAGGTGCATTACACCATAATAATTATATTATAGTAAAAAAAATCCACAATAAGAAGAGAAGAACATGAAGAAACCATCATTTAGTTTTAAACGTTTTGAACGTTTTGATAACTGATATTATGGTTTGGTTTTGGTTACAAACATCCACGAAATCGATTTAATTTGAACGGACCAATTAATTAAAAGTAAGAAAATAAATTAAACCAATCTTTTTCTTTTTTCTTTTAGATTTGGCAATTAGGGCAAAAATCTAAGATCTTTTATTTTTTTGTCAAAGTCACAAGCTAAATTTCATCAGGAGCCCAGTCTTAATCAAACAAACTCGAGCTTATTTCAGCTCAAGAAACATTCAGTTTGGTTTAAAATATCACTAGGGTCAACATGACTTGGTTTAGAATTTTATGGTAAAAAAAACATGTGAATTAGGCCCATATGGTGAATTAGATGCAAAGTCAGAGGAACCAATAGCCTAAAGACAAATAGTTTGGTTGGTTAGTGGGCTGATAAGAACTCAATCCACAATTATCCCCACCAATCATGACTTGGTTGGTTGAGTTGTACAGGTTAACCTACCTACTAACCACACTCAACCCACCGCCATAATCTTGTGTCTAGAATGTTAAAGTGGTGCGGATGTGTATATTACAGTTGTAGCTATGTGCAATGATCATAGCTTGCATATCAAGTTTTGAGGACCTATACTATCTATATTCAATCAGAAAGCTCATATATCTAGGTGGTGGTTGTGTTAATTTACAATCCAAAGTCATGAAAGATGTCATTGAAAGGTTTCTTGTTCTTCCCATTTCAATGGGATGTTTGTCAAAGACAACTACAAGTGCAGTTGAATCAACCAAATGCAAGGCACAAAACCCTCAACCAAAACATCATATAACAAGTATAGTCTCTCTCTCTCTCTCTCTCTCTCTCTCTCTCTCTCTCTCTCTCTAAACACACACACACACACAAACAAAATCTATTGTATGCTTAGATGGTGTTGGCATTTATTTGTTTTGACAAGGGATACAAGATGGAAAAAGGTCATCAGGAGTGAAATTCAAGAATTCTTGGGAGATTGTAAGCAGATCCAGCATTTCAAGAGGAATCCAAAGGCTAATCTTGAAGACTTTCCAAAGATTTTCAAGAATTCTAAGTAAGTAACATCACTCTAAAGTCTAAAATATGCATCAAAGTAAAAGATTTTAACCCATATGCATCCCATCACTATAAACCTACAAACCCATAATGCACATGATGATAAATTGATAATCCTTGCAATTTGCATTAAGATCTTTGCTTATTAGATGATGGATAACACATAAAGACTGCAAGTTTGATTGATTTCAGTGGTACCATTTGTTTCAGAATACAAAGATGTAGAGGAAATTGAGATGGAGAAAGAACTGGAAATAGGATATCCTACAGATGTAAAGCATGTCACACACATAGGATATGATGGATCCATGACTACAAATCCTGTGAAAAACTGGGAGAATATAGAAACACCAGAAATCCAATCTTTTCCCTCAATCTCACTAAAACAATTTGAACATGCAATGGCTGCACAATCAGAGATCCCACCAATGGTGTCCCCATCCAAGAACACTTAAAACACCAGATTTAATCAAAAGTTTGATTCTTTTCAACGGATCCCCACCATTCAATTCACAAAGAATTCGAAGAGTACATTTAGTAGAAACAATGGTTTGGATTGAAGTGATTTCTTTAATTAGTTGTTTTCACAAGGAATGATTATGATAGATCCAAATTTTCCCATTTGATATGTGAAATATAGTCTTGATTATTCAGAAGATTTCAATCGACGACTTCTTACAGAAACTGACACAAATGTCTTGTTAATAATTGTTTGAAACCACAATCAGTTGAATATGTGTGTGAGTGTGAAAGAATGAAGATGTAGGCACCATAGCGAGCCATAAGCTGATTGAAACAAAGCAATGGCTTTCTGAGGTGCCTGTGTTGATATGTGTTCCTCCGATTTCAAAGAGGAAGAAGACTTTGTTCCGAGATGGTGGTTGTGATGATCTGAACCACCTCGGAGATGGTCTTCTCTTCCGGAAGAACTTGATTTCATTTAGGGTTTGATGTCTGCAACTGCTTTAATAGCATCAACAGTCAACGCTTTTGGGCCTAATAAGCCCAACAGTTTAGTTTTACTTGGGCTCGATTTTAGATAAGTCCACCTTATAATGGGCTGGGCCGATTACAGAAGTAGTACTTGGGTTCGATTTTAGCATATATATCATATATGTATCTTGACGAACTTCAGTTGGGTTCAATTTCTGCATACGTCTAGTGAAAAGCTTGTGTTGGGCTTGATTTTAGCATATGTCTCTTGGCCTAACTAGCAAATTCAGTCATCTGGTTCTGGCTTAACAAATCAATAACAAGAGAATTAGTTTGTTATATCAAGTTCAACAACATAATGACTACAAATCAAACATTTTTTTATTACTAAATGGCATCATAAACACCAATGATCCATAGTTCAACCGGCTAAAATAAGGTATACATGACATATAAATAAAGAAATGTTATGGGTTCAAGTCTCACTTTAAGTAAAATACTCAAAGTTGAGTTAGTGGGGTATGTTATCGGCTGGAAAACGAATATGTAAACCCGATTAAAATAATATCTATCAAATTTGAAGTAAGATCATACATTTACCGTTCAAAAAAATGGCAGCACGAACTTGTGTGGATGTAAAATTACAATATATATTACAAATACACAAAAGCAACACGTAATCACTACCAACTTCAAAATATAAAATCTTTTAACTTGAAATTAGTAGCTGTTTTGTGTCTCCTATTGGTAGTTAATTATTTGCCCCATCAGTAACTTCTGTTAGTAGTAACTTTACTTCTATCATAAGTAGTTTCCCATCCGTACTAAGACACCATCAGTAACAACTTTCTGTTGATCATAGGTTTTCAATGAAGTGTTAGTTCCTACCGAACACATAAGTTCCTGCTAAACAACTTTACTACTTATAGACCATGCGCAACTCATATTTAGTAGCAACCATAAACAATTTCTTTTGACTATATGTTTAACTCGATCTAGCATTATATCCAATAGAAGGACATTATTCGTAATTGATAAAAGAAGTCATTTACCAGGTAACAAGTTTTTAGACATTAGAACCGTTATCTAATATAGCAGTGTTATTTATTGTAAGAAATATAACATGTACATAAAATCTATACTAATAAAACAAAATGTCTATAAAGCACATGATATATTTTACAACGTCCACCTAGGCTCCATCTACAATTTGGACACGTGAGTAAAATAAAAGTTAAGTATTTAATGATACATTAAATGCTAATTATTATATATACATTCCAAATTATAAACATATTTTTTGATATATTAAAGTGCTTCTTTTTACTAAAAAACATGATTGTTTTACAACAAAAATTAATGAAATATGAATTTTTTAAATAGGAGGAACTTATAAAAATGCCATTGTTTAAAAAAAGTATTTTTAAAAGAAATTGACGTGATTAAAAATATTTTTTTAAAGCAAAAGTTTTTAAAAAAAGAAAGTTTGGAGAAAATTGTTATTGTTTTATTACTCAAAATAGTTAATTATATGTAATTTTAATTATATTTCATCTTAAACTACTTTATAATTTTTAAATATTAATAAATAACTATTAATTTATTACTTTAATTTAAGCCGTATAGTATATGGGT
Organism: Flaveria trinervia; assembly: GCA_025506515.1. Classification (NCBI taxonomy): domain Eukaryota; kingdom Viridiplantae; phylum Streptophyta; class Magnoliopsida; order Asterales; family Asteraceae; genus Flaveria; species Flaveria trinervia. Next base: position 24,667,971 of record CM046450.1, on the reverse strand, counting down.
TTTGATACTAGTATCTTTATAAAGGCATACTCCAAGAATGATCAATTGTGTTATATCTTTTCTTGACCGCCTAATACACATACTCTCTACTTTAGCATATTTTACTTCTACAATCACCACATAGTAAGATTTCAACACACAAACTTTTAGCCGGAAATCACACCACTTTACCATCATCTTGGGACAATGTTGTGTTATATGTCTACCCATGGAGTGGATGGATAAGGTCATGGGTGGTTCACTTTTAGTAGAATCTGGTTCACGGGTGGCATATGATTATGGAGCTACTACATTAATGAACAATTTTCTTGATTTGTACCAAACCATGTAAAGAAACCCATGTAGTAACTGTTAGTTTTATTAGTTTTGGCACTTGTAGGCCATTATTGCACATGTTAATAGAACCTGTTTGATGAGTAAACTAATGATCAATGACCTAACAGTGACATATAATCTAAAACTGACGGGTCAATGGGTATGTCGCAACAGGGTTGTGTGGTGTCGCTAGCGTAGGGTCCAATTAAGTTATGGTTCTGTTACACATACGCACAAAGGAAAGAAGCATGATTTGTTACAAGATTGTGACAAGCCACTGGATGATATCTCACGTTATGTTACCCTTATTTGAGCATCTCTTTCCTTATCCATGTAAGTGGCTGCCAATACATATGTGGATTTCCTTATTGTTTTGGTATGTGTGTGTACACAAACATATGCTATACCATGTTGCATGGCGTTTAGTATAAGTTTTACTTGGTGGTGGAGTGATGTTCGTGGCGTACATATAACATACTAGCTTTAGTAAACCCGTGTATTACACGGATTGAATAAATAAAATATTAATATAATAAATTATTAATTATAAAATAATATTTTAAGATATGGTATAATTTAAATTATGTATGAGAAGTGACTATAAATAATAAAACAATGATATCAACTTTTTGAAATATTATTTTTAATTTTTTTAAATAAACATTTTATTTTAAAACAAACCATATAAAAAACATTTTTTAAAAATTTCTTATTACACCTCCCAATTTGCTTAATTTTGATTTTAAAAAAGTGACTTTATAAAAGTATTAATTTATTTAGAAATAAACTTAATAAATAGATTTATTTCTTAATTTGTTAAATATTAAAAAGTATTAAAATAATATTATTAGTAATTAAGGTAATTATTTAATAGGAGACAGAGACGGGATGACATGTGACACTCTTATTTACTCTTTTATTAGAGTAAGAAGATTATAGACAGGTAAGAGCAGCAGCAATGCAGCGTGAGCCAAAGGGCATCTAAGGTTGGTAGTGTGGTACCCCATTGCGGCTCATTGTCATTCGTTATTATAGGTGGATTTGTCCTTGTTCGAGAACACGCAAGGACAAAATATATTATATAAAAATCAATCGTATAGATAAGTTAATGTAAAGAAGACAACAACCAAGTAAAAGCATACTATAGTATAACCGTATGAATAAATGCTTAATTTGAAAGGATTTGTTAAAATTAGCTAGTGATATTTAAAAACTGAAGACAAGAACCAAGTAAAAAATTTAAGCATACTATACTATGCTTAAATTTTTTGTCCTATTCAAGTCGTTAAAGTTTTAGAATTATTATTACTAAGTTATTCATAAATTATAAAATATTTTAAAATTTTTAAAATATTTAATTAATTAATAATATTTATAAAAAATCAAGTTATCTAAAAGAATTTATAAATTATTTAAAAATTAAAAAAAACCATATATGACGTAATTGAAATACTATAAAAACTTGTTTAGTATTTTGTAAAGTTTCTGATCTAGTGACTGGATCTATATACACAAGTGGTTGAGGACCAATAACCGCCTATGTTCTAGCATTAATAACAAGTTTATTGGACTTCAATCAAACTTATTTCTCGATACTATTAGGGTTTTATGATTACAATAACGCAGTAAGATCTGAATAAGTCAAAGCTGACCTAGTTAGAAATTCTGACTGAGTCTGTATCTGACTAAAACTTGACTGTTGATTAAGTTCCTGACTGAACTTTGTTAAATAATAGAAATATATAATTTATAACATCCACACATCCACCACCACCACAATCCACTTCCACCGGTTAACAATTTTGACTTTTCCAAAATCCTTAAATTTTGGTTCATAATCTCTTCCACTCATCTCTCCCACCACCACCTTCACCACCGTCATGCAGGCGGGGAGATCGTAGGTGGAGGGATCGGCCGAGGAGATGGGCAACACACGTGGGAGGGTCGGGCCAAGAAGATTGTAACATCCTTGATTTTTCATGTTTAACTCTTTAATGATTCTAGTACTTCAATGTAATCATTTGTTGAATTCAAGAACTAGTTATGGAACTATCTTATATTTCATTCATTATTATTCATTTTGATACTATTACATGCTAATGTAATTCTATAATAATATGTGTGTAAATATTTGACCTTGCTAGAAATAGTAACTTGAAATGACCCTAGAATTAATCAAAACCTAAGATAATGCTAAACTACTACACAAATGAAACACATATAAACTATATGGGCAAAAGTTTACACATGTATAGCTTAGGGTTAAATATGTAACTTTTTGTTAAAAAGATAAAGATATAATTAATTAAATTAAGTCTTATAGTAATAAAATAGAAATATATGTATATATACATATATGCATGGATAATTACAATTATATATATACTAGGTTATTAGCCGTGTATTACATGGGTTATAAGTTATAAATGTATAATTCAAATATGTAAACAAAAATATTTAAACTATATCATTTTTATTTTAAATCGATTATATAAAATAAGGGTTTATGATCATAAAGTTTAAATGGTTAAATAATGTTTGAGACGATTGATATTTTAGATTCAAAATCCCTAAAATGGTTGGTGGTGATTGAGATAGTTGAAAAAATATAAAACTTCACCCTTGTCGTTTAAAATAAATAAATAAATAAAAACTTCAACTAAAAAATATAGCATGATTTGTGGAAAGTTTGTTAAAGAAATTTAGGCGAGAAAGGTTTTGTAAGGTGAAATCTTGTGATGACATGTGTCATCGCATGTAAACATTTATTAGTATATATATAATATATATATATATATATATATATTGTTTTACTATTTTAATCATTTAAGTGATATATATCTAATAAACTAATAAATAATTAATAAAACTTATCCTAACTCATAATTATCTATATAAATTCGTTCACCCATATATCCCTTAAAATAATATGAATTTTACTAATAAACTATTAAGAAAGTCTATCCTATTTGAAACCTAAAACCCTAAATTTTTCCATTATAAATAGGAGTCTAATTTTCATTGTTTTTCTCATCAAACTCTAAATCTAGAGCTCTCATAAAATCAATATCAACTTATAACACATTTCTTAAAGATCCAAGAAGTTTCCCAATCAAATAAGTTTTTATATTCTTCGTATTCATACATTTCCAATTGTGTTTTATCAAAAATAAATTATAACTATGATTAAATAAAATTCTTGTGCAATAATCATAGATCTAATAAGGATCAAAGTATTAAATAAATATGAAATCAACAAAACTTTGCTTAACACATCAAACTTAAATTTTCGAATTTTGACAAATTCATAAGGTCAACTTCGGACAGCCATATCTTCCTCATAACAAATCTTTTATCGATGATTCTTTTTTCAAAATTAAATTCAAAGTCTTATCTTTCTAACTATATAAAGAACGTCTTCTAAATCATTGATTTGACATTTCAAAAAACTCATGAAAGTTTAGTGCGCAAATCTGTCCAAAGCTGTCAAAACCCTATATTTTACAAGTTTTCAATATTTTAATAAATATAATATAAAGCAACGATTTTTATTATAAAATAAGTAATATAAACATGTTTTAAACAACAAAAATTCAAACTTTGATGATTCTTATGATTATCTATCAACTTGAATCATGTTTATAGTAAAATTCTTCTTATTTTAAATTGTAACCCTATATTATACAACTTGTTTGTTCTGATCATCCTTACTAAACTTATATTTATATTTGTTCCCTATCCTTTATAAACATACTAAACATATCTTTGACTTCATCTAGTATATATCTAGAATACCCGGTATGTAGTTATATGGCAAACAAAAGGTTTCTGGTTAAGGAAAGATGGGGTACTTAAGTGATGAAAACCCACTAACTCTTTCCTGAGAATCCTTTGGTTAGATGTGCTACTCTGAGATGACACGTATCTAGTATACGACAACCATTCTTGAGCTTTTACAATAACAAACCCTCAACTATCGACAAAAACAATAAACTAAATAAATAAACCTATTTAGGGCAATTCTTACTTCAAGTTACTACAAGTTGCAAGATCAACCCACATACTTTACAATGTGAGTTCATAGCCCTTTTTTTGTATTTTAAGATGGAAACATGCTTTCTATATCAAACTGGAAATTTTTATTCTAAAATCAAACTAGTCTTTTGCAAACTTATTAACAACTTTCTTATACTAGTAAAACTAAACTGATTATACGTGTTGCTATATTCTATGACACCATTTACCGTAAAGTCCCTTATTTTTAAAATCTACACAACTATTAACTTCAGGGAAGCCACGGGAGTACATAAATAGATCTATTGATGCATGCCAATCTATACCGATTATACGTGTTGCTATATTCTATGAAAAGCGCATTCGGAACTTGGGTTGATGCATGCCAATCTATACCGAGCGTCCTTTGAGTCAACATATGCCTTTTGATTTGAAAGGAGTTGAATGTTCAAAAACTGCATACTAGACAAGTATACTATTAGTCTGACCTCTTGTGTTAGGGGGTTAGACGGGAGGCATTGGATCATTAGGGTTGGTTGTGGACTCACGTATAATAGTTTACTTACTTGTATTTGGAAAATTATGTATTGGTTTGTACACTGTTATCTACTAGATGTATACTTTTAAACCTATGTGCTCATTAAGTTTTTAGTTAGACATATTTTAGCATGTTTTCAGGTAATGAAAATTAAGTTTGTTGTTTTGCTCAAGCTAGGATTCAAGGATAAGCTTTAGTTGGAATTATTTAGATTTTGAGTAAAATGAAGACTTACTTGTTTAGTTTATTTTTTATTAGGATTGGATGTAATTAACTATTCGGTTTTAATAAGTAATTTATTTTAGTGCTCTTTATCCTTGTGTCATGAATCAATTTCATCATGCCTCGGTGTTTTCGCTTTAGCCGTGGTGTAATAGAGATGGGCAGCGCAGGTGGGTGGATCGACCGAGGAGATGGGCCGCATCGGTGGGGGGATCGACTGAGGAGATGGGACTGCACAGGTGGAGGGTTGCGCAAGGAAGGGCAACACCCCTTTTCCGAGTTAGCAGATTTAGAGTCTGGCTCAGAATCCACGAACCCGGTCAGAACACAACACATACACATCAAACACGCTAACCGGCTGACCGAGTCAGCCAGTCAACCGAGTAAGCCAAAATCAAACAACCCTTTAGTTTCATTCGTCACTTTTGTTATATTAATTAATGGTGATGAGGTGTTGGCGGTGGCAAAGTATGTTGGTGTTCAAATGGTTAGACTTCATTAATGAGGTTTCATTGCATGTTGAGGGTCTAATGGTTAGGTTTCATTCATCACAGTCAAATGATCCATGTTGCGGCTGTATCTGTAGATTTAGGTTGTTTATTAGATTTATTTTCTATTTTATGTTTATGAAATATATACTTGTCGTTTAAAAGTTCTCAAAAAAGTATACTTTTGTATATTTATTTGTTTGGATATTACATAATGTGGTGGTGGTGGTGGGGCTGAATTTTAAATAAGACGTCTTAATATTAGGCATTATGCTTAACGACATGAGAAGGGTCAGTAATCAAATTCAAACAAATTTAATTTTAGGAAAAAGGGTATTTTCTTTACAGGAATACCTTTTATATAAAAATAAATTGCAGATTCCTTAAAATCTATCACGGGACATATGAATCGGTCAAAATTATATTTTTATTATTTTTAAATTTATTCCTAGTTATCATTTACTACTAAATGTAGTGATGGTTGCAAAACTTACGACATGTTTGTGACTATCTATTTTGCGACCATATATTGTTGAGATCTTCAGATTTGCAGCCAGTGTGCGATGGCTTGTCATTGTTTGCTAGAGCGTTTTAGAGACTGTTTTGTGACTTTTTTTATTTTTAGCCATTTTTTGTTTCCAATTTTGAAATTAATAATCAAATTACTAGATTATAAATA